>LPNX010186727.1:352675-427934 GCA_001517045.1 Pseudotsuga menziesii
CTAACGATTGATTATTAAGGTGTGTTTCAAAGTGCTTACTTGAGTGAGGAGGATATTCTTTCTGTAGAGGTTGTTTCTAATATTTGCAATGTCCTTCAGAGAGTTGTTCCGAATATTTTGGAGGTTGAGGGGGTTCTTCCTCCAATCTGATGAGTTGATCCACCTTATGTCCCTGTTTCGTTCTGACATCTTCCTTTTTTGCTTCAAACCTATGACTCCATATTTTCCTAGCTTGGTTCCTTGTAAAGCCTAGATGGACTTTTTTTTCAAGATGTCTAATTGCATGGCATCTATGACATCTGAGGGGTATTCCTTCATAATCAAGAATTTTTATTTTAGTGTCGTTGCCCCAAATTAGGTTTAGATGCTCTCGAAGATCGGTTCTAATGTTGAGGGAGATGAGTATGCGAGCAACCGATTTTCTTCGAGTATTATGAAAAGAAATATCAGCATCCAGAAACCCCCCAAGTGCATTTCCAATATCCTGGAAGGAGTCCAAGTCCCATAATTCCCAAGGAAGGACAGGGAGGTGGACCCAGATGATTTGTTTTTCAATTCGCTCGCAAACCGAATCAAAGAGAGGAGTCCATTTTTTTAGCAGAATAGGTATTTATCCAAAGCTCTAGCATTTCCCCGGAATTTTGTCGGCATCCTTAACACTTTTGAACTTAAAGCCAAACCATCGCTTGGTTAGGGCATTGGTTTCTAGTTCATAGTGTAGTAGATTCAGCCAGATCTTTCTAACCCCGTCTTCTAAACCATTAGGGATACGGTGGTGACCTCTAATTTTTCCAGCCAAGGAGGTCTCTACCATATTCCTGACCTCTCTTATAGATATGTTTACCACGTAGATGAGGTTTAAAGACCCTTTTGTAGAGAATAAGCACTTGTTCTTATTTTTCCTAGGGTTTCTTTCTGTATCTTCCTTGTTGGTCTACAAGCCTTCCTTATCCTCTCGGCTGCTCTTATTACAACCAGAATCAACTGGTTTCCCTTGTGGGTTCACCGACTGAAGGAGGGATGTTAGAAACCCTTCTCGGCTATGGTAATATTCTCTGTCTTCGTCCGCCACATTGTTGATTTTGGTGTCCAATGGTTTTATAAGGGGACCAAGCCATCCATCCTATAAAATTTTGAATCCATTGAGTAGGGTCGAATCCAAGGGCGTCAACAGTTTCGATGCCAGGATTGCAGCAACATCCATATGCAGAATGATAGATTCATAGGGGTGATTGAACCCTAGGTTTTCTTCGAGTTATGGAGGGAACAATGTATAGGTATTTCCACCCAGTTATGGATCGAGCGGTCTAACAATAAGAGATAATTGTGGGGCTTATGCGGTATGCTCTAGTGGGTATTCCAACTACAGGCTGCTGACTCAGGTTTCCATTGACCTGACAGTTTTGGCTGGTGTCCTAGATTTCATAGCTATAGAGTAAGACTGACTAAAAGCTGTGAAAAACTCATCTCTTGTCAATGGTGAAGTGAAAACACTTACCCCCTTCCATGGATCCTCTGTATAGTCCACCAATTCATCCTCACCATAGTCCATCTATCATCCATGTATCGTGTAGCATAGGGAAGTAGTGTGTTTTGTCTGTGGTTTCCAGGGGCTGCAGATGCAACCCCTTGGGGCTCGAAAAAGATGCAGGTTCATCCTCCTTTATATATTACTTATTTCTACCATGTAGACATGCAGATGATGTTTTATATTTTATTAATTGATAAATATATCAATTCCATAAAATTATGATATTGAGTGTTATTTGTTTAGTATAACATATCATGTTTTTGTTACACTTGTTTAATATATAAAAAAATTAAATGGTTTATGGAGCCAAAACTTATAAATGAAAAACTAAACATGTATTTTTTTGGAACTAGGGCACGGGTCACAATCATTTTTAGTTTTTAAATAGAAATAATAATATTTTTAAATAAAATTATATATTTGAAATTTAGAAGTATATAGGATAAGAAAAATAGTTAAATATAAAGATAGGTTAATTTTCATGTTAAGATAGTTTTAATGACCATAAAGATGGAATAGCTAGTAAAACTCCAAGTCTAAAACTATTTATAAAGAAAGATCACATCCAAAAGATCAAGTTGCATTAAGAAAGGAATCTCAAAAGGTAAAAGAAGCTAAAATGGAAGGAAATGCGAAATAATCATGAATAAAAAGTTATTATTTAGGATAGAGACCAAAAAGATAACAATAAATAAGACTTTGGAATACTTTGGAACCTCTCTTAGAACTTTCATGGCTCTTTGTGGGTAAAAGCTTTATGTTAAGTTGGATTCTAAGTGAAAATGATATTGTATTTCTTGTTGAAAGTTAGGAGCATGAAGAATATAAAGTCCCTAAAATAGAAGGATTTTTATTATAGTCAATATGGAATAAGAGATCCTACTATAGATGGATCAAATGCATAGCTTGTTACATAAATAAAAACATGTTTCCTCATATTAGGCTTCACAAGAAAGATCCTTTCAATCACTACATGTGGGTGGATATTCTAGATTTCAATGCCAAGAATATTTATTTAGCAATATGCAACTTTGCACCTATTGATTCTACTTTGAATAAGAAACATAATCTATATTAAATTGTCCTTACGATGGCTTGGAACAAGATACTTAAAATCTAAGAAATGAAGGAAATACCTTCTTTCTAGGAGACTTTAATGCTAAAAAAATAACAAATCTATTTCCTTTGTAGTGATTCCAACCCTAATCCTCTATGTCTAGATGATGACCTTTTCTTAGCTAGTAGATACATAAGAAACTATAAATACTTGGTTGATAATTTTTTTGGTATCGAGCTAATCAAAATGTGTAGTTCTCAATATCTAATAATCTACAATGGTACTATGAAGTGTTTGAAACCCATCCAAATGACTTGTATCCATGGGCTTGGGAGTAGTATCATATATTATGTGATATGTGATATACCTATATACAACCAAATAGTAAATTTTGACATCTCAAATGGCCATGAGCTTCACTCTGACCATAGACCTTTAACCCTATTTCTAAACATTGACAAAAACATAAGCCCCATAATAGAGAATTACAATAACCAAAAGCACTTGATTTTTCAATCAAAATAAAATTGATCTAATTTTAAGGGATTTAAATAATGAATTAAATATACAATTAAATAAGGATGATATTGAATACCTCTAACCGAATTTTACCACGACTCTATCTACTTCCATTAACATGTTTTACATTGTGGTGTCATATAAAAAAATGAAAATAGAATGATCAACCCTTGGTATGATAAATAGTGCAAGCATGCTAGAAAATCCTTTAGGGATGATTTTAATACGTCATAAAAATAAAATAAAAAATATAGGTACAAAGCCTTAATTAAAAAGAAAAAAAAACACTATATGAGTAGAAAGCAAGACAATATTTTGCACCTATCTAGGCTAGATCCTAAGAAATTATAGAGGAAATTTCTAAGTCATAAAACTAAAGAAAAGAATATGATTCCCTTGAGGGACTAGAATTCGTACATCAAAAAGATTTATGAATCCCTCGATGTCATAGAAAAAATTCAAACCATTTTTAAAGAGGAAGATGTTTTATATTTAGAAGACATAGAGTATGGGTTAAGTAGCTCACAAAAGGGAAATATAAGGATACTTAAGTATACCAAGTAGAAATATTAAAAATTGGTGCACCTATCCTTATCCCTCACATCCACAGACTCTTCAATTTATCAATGAAGAAGGGTTTTCCTAAACCCTGGATGAAAATACTGAATGTTCTGATTTTTAAAAGTAGAGATAAAAACAATCCATCTAATTAAAGGACCATTATGATTAGCCCTGTTTTATCAAAGTTATGCAATTATTATGGAAAAGAAGATAAAGGTATGGCTATAAATTCATGGAAAAGGATATAAAATCCAAGTTGGATTTAATATCTATCATTCAAATGTGGACCACATTGTTATGCTTAGCACCATTGTTCAGGAGTGTCACAATGATAAAAAATAATCTTTTGTGTTGATTTGTTTACTTTAGGAAAACATTTAACACAGTGCTTAGAACTAACTTTTGGAATATATTAGAAGATGTAAAAATCCCTTTTGAGTTGAGAGATGTTTTGATAAGGTCACACAAGAGTCATTTTTGTTATATACATTGACAAACTATAGGGTTTTTTAGAAGACAAAGTTGTGCTAGCACAACTTTGGTTAGTATAATCATCATCCTTCTTCTCTACACTAATGATATTATTCTTATGGCAAGGAATAAAAATTTCTCAAGGATTTTTTCTCTAGTATGGATATGATTGTTAACATTGAAAAAAAAATGTTATGATAATAAAATCCCAAAATATCACTTATGTTAATTTCATATATGATGACAACAACTTGGAGGAAGTGACTTCATCAGAATATCTTGGAATCAATCTTCATGACAAGCATAACTGGAACTATGACATTGAGAAAAGTATTAATAGAAGGTTGAAATCTTATTATGGACTTGAAAATATTTCCAAATCATCAAATATATGGATTTTGGATAAGAGGAAACTCCTCTTTAAGGATTTTTTCATTTTATTTATATTATATGGATGTGAAGTTTGTGGATGCATCATCTCTAGATAATTGTGGAGAAGGATAGAACAAATCGAGAACCACTTTCTAAAATATAATCTCAAAATTAAAGGAAATACGCCCTACCTATAATTCTCATAGAAGAAAATATATCCCTCATTAAGAGCATGGCTATGGCTAGGTACATATTTTTAAAGAATAACATAATAAACATGTGAGATAAGAGGCTTCCTAATATTGATGCATACTATTTTCAAAACCACCTACAACTTAAGTGAGGCTGACATAAATACACCATGCCTTGGATAAATCATTAGGGAGTCAAGGAAGAGATGACTTTATAGAAAAGTGATAATATCAAAAGTATTATTACATCTAAATCTAAGGAGAAGTCATGTGAAAAATAATTAGAGGATAAGAGACAATTAGTAGATTATAAGGAGGTGATCAACCCTAATATATAATGTTACGAGAGAAAATTCCTATGGCTTGGGGTAGACCACAACAGACTGAATGACACCAGAAATCAATCCATTCCAATATGCAAGAGAAATAAATTATTCTAACGCTAAGGTATATGAAGTGTACCTTATTCCGGACGGTTGATGTAGATCCCCATTGAGATTTTCCAACACGCCTGCATTCACAATTCGCACTCAACAATAGAAAACAAGACAAACATCCTATATATCAAAGTGTTAGGCCTACTCTAGCATATATAAACCATCATGTATAAGAAAATAACTACATCCATGGACAAAATATTCATAATTATGCACATGTATTGGACAGGAATGGATATTTCGATTAATAAAAATTGAGATAGAATAATGACAAACTCTGTCGACACCTCGTCGAAACGGAGAAACCAAGTCCTCCACCTGGGCATCCACCACTTCAATCCTCCATCTCAATGGAAAGCTTACAAAGAAAAGGAGATATTGGGAAGAGTAGCATTGTGTGCTCCAAAGGGATGCAGACTCAAGCATAAAAACGTGAGGCAACAATGAACTATAGTTTCCTTGCTCTCCAAATTCTCCTCTTCAATGCATCCAAGAGGCTCAATATATAGCCCTCCAATAGGAAATGGAGGGTTGAGTCTGAGCGTTTCTCAGGAATATGGAAGTCCAAGAGTTAAGTTATTCGAGACTATATGAGGAAAATTCCAATTTTTTTTGTTTTAATGCACATTTCCTGATGAACGTGGGTATTGGCTCAAAAGCTGCGTGTAAACACAGGTATTGGTTTAAAAGTCACGTATACACACAAACATGTGTTTTTTTAGGAAATTTCTTGGTTGATCAAAGTATAACTTGAGCAAGGGGGTCCAAGGAGTCTACAAAGGGACATGGAAGGCCATAAATATGTGATATACCAAGTGTTCTAAAATCAGCTATAACAAATTCCCCCTAATGTGTGAGGTCGGAGAGGTAACATGATGGCCGAAATACATTATATCCATCCCAAAAGTGGAGTAATGAAGACCCAGGTGGAAGAACCAGCCACTCATCAGCACAATACAATGTTCAATCTCAGCATGTGAATGAAAATATACATGTAGCAGTCTCATATACATAAGAGTACAATGGCCATCAATAGGCATGATATACAAATGTTATGTGTGGTCATCACCACATACAATATACAATGAACAAGATATCCATAGTGGATGAAGATATCTGGTAATATACTGGAATCTGTTCATGAGAACTGACATCTCATAAATACTGACATGATCAAGGAGGTAGCATATGTGGAATGCCACTAAGCTCGGAGGCATTCTACACAAACCGCGATGAGTACATGCCCCATCACATGAATAAAGGTGTCGAGGTCGAACATGATGGTCCATCATCTGATCACCAGTCATTTATGTATACCGTTAACAGATGCGAGATATCCCACCGATAATGATAATGGGAATCAAGGTACATAGTGCAATCTAACAAGTGTGAATAGATGTGTTGAGGTCGAACACTTGAAAGAATACATCGATTAGGGGACATTGATGTATTCCCAAAATTGTCGATGGTGAGAGAACCTACCACTGATGACTGTAAGTCTCAAGGAACTCAAATGGACTCTAGACTCCTATTCCAGAATAAATGATTTGAATTCGATGGAATGGAATCTGTTGGAAGGAGGACATTAAGGAATCCCCCATCAACCAACATGAGGTACTCAACAACGTTGGATAATGTGGAAGAACTTGAACTAACAAGATGTGCACAAACCAGTAACTATATCAGGAATGTTCGACATGAAAAGTCAAGATAACTGAGGAATGGTTGATTCAGGCTAAACTTCCTTCAAACAAGAGCATAAGGCAAATGGTGACTGAACATAGGCAGCATAGACTCAACATGTAAACTGGTACAACTCTATGGCACAGGAGGCATCGACAAAGGCTCCATAGGTATTGGAAGCATAATCAATCAGTGGAGAAAAATCAGAGTAATGAGCACAGCTCCTAAATTCATACTAAAAACCCAACCAATGGATGTGATATACAATTCTATGTTCGAAGGAGACATGACTCGATAGATGCCAAAAGTAATATCATTTGTCGTCTGAATTTTTATGTTTTTTTTTTAATTTTTTTGGAATTTTTCATATTGAAAAGCTTGAAAAAAGAATAAAAGTGCTTATAGTATACATCTAGGAGGAGACAAGTGTCGCGATCAAGCAAACTAGTTCCAAGCAGTGGAACATACCTATGCTCAATGCAAGGAAGGATGTGCAGGATGAGGACACTCGAGGGAGGTATCCTCCCAGTAAGGGATGATAAAGCTGCAAAAGATATGTAAAAGGCAATGCTTGTCTATGATTGAGACATGCTCATGCTACATGTCTTATAACTATGAAGCGGGGAGTCAGCATAAAGCTCAATAAGGAAAGCAAAATGCATTAAATGCAATTACAACTTGATATACAAGGGAGTCCCTATGGGAGATGACCAACATAAAGTTCAAGAGGGATATGAAGCCCTTGCTCAAGGACATGCCAGGACTATAAGGGACTCTTAGACCCAAGGGAGAATCACGACATGGGTACCAAATGGAAAAGCAAGATATAACTAGGGAACCCGTGAATAGGAAAGCTCTACCACTTACATAATTCCACTTCTAATAGCAGTATGAAGGTTTTGTGACATTACGAAGTGGGTTCATACCTATAGTCAAGGAGAAATGGTCATAATACGATGCATAATGCAAGTGTAAATGTAGTCCTAGCCTATATGCCAGTTCAAAATTATACCTGTCATGGGCATAAACGAGCCAAAGCCTCAGTGAGAGTGTACAAAAAAGGACCCTACATGACAACAATATTAGTCCAAAACAATTGGAAACAATCAGTAAAGAGTCCAAACTATAGGGTATAGGGAGGATTGATCATGCCAACTGCATTCAAAAGAAACAATGCGATGGACAATGGGACATAAGAAAGAATGTAAGGTGTAGACCCAACGTTCATGTATCCACTACCACCCCTGTTAGGGTGAACACTAGTGTTAAGACTAGATGAAGGAAGTGAAAATACTTTGCAAATGGAGTAGAGGATGGAATATGACCACTCATGATCTATGAGCAAGGTAAGGGGTTGCGGTGCCCCCAAGTCCAACACCAAGGCCCGCACTAGGACCTGGAGTGGGTGACAGGACACTAGTCATGATATCAGACATGCCGAACATAAAAGGACCCGAACTCAAGAGAACATAAATATACTCAAATAACCACGATCCCAAAATCCAACTAGTGCACAAAGAGCATACTCCTAAGAAAATCTACAGCCAAAATGTAAGAAATCCAAGGGGAGGATAAATGAGCTCCTGAATGCAGCAGGTATGTCTCGCCTAGGAGAGGCTTGAAAGTCCCATACACCACAATCAAAGGTGTGTAACCAATTATAGTGGCCCTAAGATTTAACGCATAAAGCAACTGTGTTGTACGACCCCTACTTGGTTAGGAAACTCACAGAATAACCTCTGTAAGTACCCCCTATGATACCTAGTTAAGGTAACTAAGGTCACCCCAATATAACTAATTATGAGGAAATTCATATGTAGGATCTACCATATGGGCAGGGTATAAATTCCCAAATCTCGAAAGCACCAACCAGTACCTCAAAATCCCATAGATATGAATAAGATCCTGGAAATATCTCAAGCACTGCACAGAGAGTGGTTAGGGCCTATCCCAACCACAAACATGTACATTTCCCCATGCTTAAATCTTGTGTAAGAGGAGCCTCCTGAGAACACTAATTATACCAAGGATTTCACTCTCTCACATGGATAGACACTTGCTTATTTTGTTTAGTAGTATTGGAGAATTTACTCACACTAATATATTCCAAGACTCTAAAACCTAAGCTTGTCGATGTACCCTATTAAATAAAAAGGTGTAATTCATTTTAAATTAAGCGTTGATTTTAGGGGTTGTGATTAGTCAAAGGAAATGACCATGCAACCAATGATGTTATGACTCAGAAGTGAAAGTAAATATTCACACCTAACAAACAATGCCAAGTGCAATTATGTCTTTAAATATGAAGAAAGGGGTATGCCACTACATGAAATGAAAAAATAAGCATTCTCAGTTGAATTCCAATGCAATCCTTCCTATATGAAATCCTAAACACAACTCTCATCCAAGCAATCCGATTCAAGTACCTCCTTAAATCCATATGTGAGATGCAAGTAAGAATGCAACTATATAATTATTTTGTACTTTCAATATAAAAGAATGAAAATGCAATAAAAGTCATTAAAATTATCAGTCTCTATAGCAAGAATCAAACACAATCCAAGCAAGACACCAAGACAAAAAGACTAATTCACTAATGGAAAAAAAGGAGATAAATGACTATAACTACTTTCAAAGAAAAATCAATGAAAAAGTGGTCTTTGGTCACAAAAGAAGCAGTCAACAGACAACATTAGTACCTAAGAAGACCCAGTCACACTCACAACCCACCCAACAACTTCCCACATTAAAATCAACCAAAAGGGGGGATTACGTGACTATTCAAAGAATAGTAGTGTATGTACGTGACTTTTGGGCAAAAACATGCGTATGTACATGAATTTTGGGAAAAAACCTGTGTATACAAAGAAGAAAGTGGTAAAAAGTAGGCCAAGGGTCAAACCACTCTAGGGGAGTGTCAATGGATGAACATACTACTAAATGCAACATAGAAACGAGGAGAAACAAATAGTAATTCAAGCACACTATGCCCCCTAACCCCAAAGAAAAACAAGGAACATCCCCAGTGGAGTCGCCAATTCTGTTACAAAGAGAAACTTCCTATGGCTTGGGGTAGACCACAATAGACCGAATGACACCAGAAATCAATCCATTCCAATATGCAAGAGAAATAAATGCTTCTAACACTAAGGGATATGAAGCATACCTTATTTTGGACGGTTGATGTAGATCCCCGTTGAGCTTTTCCAACATCCTTACATTCACAATTCGCTCTCAACAACAACAAACAAGACAAGCATGCTATATATCAAATTGTAAGGCCTACTCTAACATATATAAACCATCATGTATAAGCAAATAACTACATCCATGGACAAAATATTCATAATTATGCACATGTATTGGATAGGAAATGGATATTTCTATTAATAAAAATAGAGATAGAACAGTGACAAACTATGTCGGCACCTCGTCAAAACAGAGAAACCAAGTCCTCCACCTAGGCCTCCACCACTTCAATCCTCCATCTCAATGGAAAGCTTACAAAGAAAAGGAAAGCTTGGGAAGAGCACCACTGTGTGCTCCAAAGGGACATAGGGATGCATAATCAAGCATAAACAAGTGAGGCAACAATGAACCATAGTTTCCTTGCTATCTAAATTCTCCTCTTCAGTGCATCCAAGAGGCTCAATATATAGCCCTCCAATAGGCAATGGAGGGTTGATTCCAAGCATTTCCCAAGAATATGGAAGGCCAAGATTCAATTTATTTGGTACTCTATGAAGAAAACTACAAATCTTTTTTTTATGCACATTTACCAATGTACGTGCGTATTGTCTCAGAAGTTGTTTGTACGCGCGGGTATTGGTTTAAAAGTCGCGTATACACATAAACAGGTGTTTTTTAGGGACTTTCTTGGTTGATCAAACTATAACTTGAAAAAGGGGGTTCCAAAGAGTTTGCAGAGCGACATGAAAGGGCATAAAGGTGTGATCTACCAAGTGTGGTAAAATCAGCTATAACATAGAATATAAAAATCCCATCAGAAAACCTCCAAATGGTATGTAACGGAGAAAAAGCTCGATCTATGAATTGGAACAATCTCGTTTTATCAATTTAAGGGTTTATTCCCTTCTGTAAAAGGATTTAGTTGTGAACTCAATATTTATTGTTAGAATAGTAATCCAACCCCTTAGTACCTTAGTTTAACTCCTTAGTCAATTTTATTGCATTTTTCATTAATACACTATGGTTTTGGACTTAGGGTGCTTAGTTGGACCAATAACCAGCCAAATTGGTGCATTCACACCCACATGAGAACTCCATCTCAATCAACCATCCATGTGTGCACCCTCATCATTGTTGGTGTGCTCCCATTCATTGAATGTGGACATTATGGTTGACTAGGAGCGCTAGAGGTGGATTTTGTCCAATTTTGCGTTGATTTGGTACACTTAATGCCACCTAGCACCTATAAACCACCTATTTTTCCACACCCATGCATTCCAAGGTGTTATGATGACCCCATTTCACCTCAACCACATCCACACAACAATTCGTGGCCATTTGGGCTGATTTGGAGCGTGATTGGCCCACCTAGGGGAGATTGAGGCCAATTTGGCCAAGTTCATTTGTACAGTCACATTGGGATTCCTAAGCATCATGAAACACTTATGATGTAATATAAGCCTTGTCACGTCCCCATCGCTTCGATAGGTGAAGAGGACGTGACACCATGGAGTTAGCCATCCGGGCTAAGAGCCCCATGAACATGTGAATTCGGAAAAATGCTAAAACAGAATGCTGAAGCAAATGTATTGAACTAGAACATGCACACATGAACATTTATCATGCATATATGTAATTGTTTATCATGCACAGATTTAATTGTTTATCATACACAGCTACAATTATTTATCAGGCACAGCGAAATCAACATACATTTATACAAGCATTCATTCAACATGTCCATCATAATCATTAACAGTAAATATAGTTGCGGAAGTAGAAATGGACAAGATCACTTATCTTATGAAGAAGTTGTTCCGCAACCAGCTACGTCGCTGCAATGTTCCACCCAACCATAGGCCAGCGTGCTCCTTAATCTCTCAGCAATGCTGCCACCCCCGAGATGGGCATGATTCTCCAAGGAATAAGGGAACAAGCATACTTACACATAGCCAAGGATATACAAAACACAGCCAAGCCAACACAGTTGGGTTTATCAGGCCATCCAAGAGTTGGGAAAGGCTAAATGCTAAGCTGGTGGGCTCATTACAGAGCCACGAACACCTACACCAGAACTAGCCTGGCTTCTAAAACACCCACACACACCCAACACAAGGAATCAGTCCTTTCTTTGCTACACAGTCCCTCAGGCCTTGCATTCCCTTCCAGTGCTATTCAGGGGTTGTGGAGAAGAAAGCCATCTCTCTAGCTCTGCCTATGCAAGTTCTAGCCACCAGGTTTATCAAGCAAACCAAGCCCCCATCTCTGCTCCCTACACAGTCCGAAGACCAACCATTGCATGCAGGCAATTAAAAAACAATTACAACTTAACGGGGGAAACGATTCCTGATTCATTCTTGGCCCTATCGTGGCCAAAACGACTCCCAGCGAATTAAAACAGGCCACTAAACATATCAGTGTACACAATTGACAACATGGGGGAAAACAACCGTCCCAAAATGTATCAGCATACAATACCAACAAACGTGGGGAACAACAGCACGTCCCAGGCAATGAATACACTGGAAGACTTACAAAGACCACGTTGGGGAAGAAATTACAGTCTCCTAGCCTATGCGTGAGTAACAAAAACTAAGGATACAGATCATGAGAGAATATTTGCGCCCAGTTCCAAATGCAGGTAGAGAACACACCCGATTCCTCATTGGGGAACAATGGGAATGACAGTGGAGACAACTTCTCCCTCCTGGCTGCGTGAGACCAACAGAACAGGAAGTACCTATGTGTGAGAGGATAAACAGACAACGAAGAGGATGAACAGACAATGGAGATCCCACAAAATTGAAGGGGCGTGAATGATTTTGCGTTTTCATGGAAGAGAGTAGCAATCTCCTATGCGCATGGATGAGTAGAAAATCCCGAGGAACAACAGGCCATGGAGATAACACGCAGTCGAGTGAATGAATGAAGGGCGTATTTGTCCCTCTGTCCATCGTGAGGTTCATTGCTGGTGGAGTGTGCGTGTAGGTAAGGACTGACAGTCCTACCACCCCACTCCCAAAGACAATAACTGCCTCAACCACCAACAACAATTCTCAATTGTGGTGGTTGGATAAAACAAAGAAAGATGACACATGGGTTTTTCCCTCATTGGCTAAGGTTTGACAATTTCCCCACCCTTATCCTTGTGAAAATCATGCCCCTTCTCAATTTAGTTGCCACGAGCGTAGCTGGTCAGGTTCATTTTAATTAAAGATGCATATGTACATGATGACAAAACTTAGTATCTATGCTGCATGCCCCGATACACCATCGGTGACAGATTTAAATACGAAACATAGCATGACCAATCAATGGTGGGGCCTTGGTCTTAGCTCCGCAACATGATCATTACAATATATATACATCATATACATCTAATGCAATCGGGTCAAAACTGGGGTGTTACATTCCCCTCCCCCTTCAATAGCACTGTCCTTAGTGGTTACAAAATTGAACAAAATGCTACACTGGCATTGCCTCAATGTTCCGCAAAATTGAAAAAAAATGGATGTGCCAATCGCATGGCATCCTCCAGCTCCCACGTAGCCTCTTCAGGTCCGTAGTGCTCCCATTGCACCTTTACCTGCCCTATGGCTCGGTTCTAGAGCATTGTGACTTTCCTGTCGAGGATGCGCATTGGCTCGATTCAAAACTCTCCCTCGAGTTCCACCTGAATCACATCCCAATTTATCACATGGTTAGGATCATGTACATATATCTTAAGCAAAGAAACATGAAAAACATTATGAGCTCTAGTGCTAGCAGGAAATTCAAGTCTATATGCAACTGGCCCTATTCTTTCAAGCACTTCAAATGGCCCACAGTATCTTGGTGACAACTTGGCATAACCTCCAAGATTCAAGGAACTCTTCCTTTCCCTCACTCTGAGGTAAACATCATCCCCAACACTGAACTCCCTGTTTACCCTATGCTTATCTGCATAGCTTTTTTGTCTGTCCTGTGCTGCTTTAAGATTTTGCCAGATCTTTACAGCCTCTTGCTCCATTTCCTTGAGCAATTCTAGTCCAAGCACAATCTTGTTCACTGGGTTATCCCAAGTCACCGGTGTCCTACACCTCTTTCCATACAAAGCTTCATACAGACTCATCCCCAAGGATTCCTACTGTCCATTATTATAAGCAAACTCTACCAAGTGCAAGTAATCTTCCCACTTGGTTGGTTTGTCCATCACGTATATGCAAAGCATGTCTTCAAGAACCTGATTAACTCTTTCTGTCTGCCCATCTGTCTGAGGATGGTATGCAGTGCTGAAGTTTAGCTTTGTACCCAAATCTACAAACAACCCCTTCCAAAAGTTGGAAGTAAACTTGACATCTCTGTCAGAGACTATTGCCTTTGGCAATCCATGCAATTTGAATACCTCCTTCATGAAGATCTTTGCAATGTCATCATTCTTGTACGTAGACTTAACTAGTATAAAATGTGCTGCCTTTGTCAACTTGTCTACCACAACCATGATGGAATCATGTTGTCTCCAAGTCATTGGCAATCCTGTAATAAAATCCATGGAAATAACTTCCCATTTCCATTCTGAAACTGGCAGAGGTTGCAACAAACCTGCTGGATGTTGATGTTCAACCTTTACCTGTTGAGATTTCATACACCTTGAAATGTACTCAACCATGTCCTTTTTCATACCTGGCCAAAAATACTACTTTCTACCTGTAGCAATTGTCTTTTGATATCCTAGGTGACCAGAATACGGAGCTTGATGGATCTCATCCATAACAATTCTCCTCAAATCTGCTACATTCGGAATATAAATTCTATCTTTATAAGTGATAAGTCCATCTTCTTCCAATTTATATCACTCATACCTCTTCTCAAGACTTTGCTGCTGCAGTTTGTCTTTTACCTGCTCATACAATTCGTCTCCGGCAACATGATTAACAATCTGCTGCTGTAAATCTGATTGGAAAATACTAACAGATGCCACATGCATTTCCTACACCTTCCTGCTGAGTGCATCAACTACCTTGTTTTATTTCCCTTTTATGTGCTTGATTTCAAAATCAAACTCACATAAAAATTCCAACCATCTTGCTTGTCTAGCATTCAGAGTAGGCTGATCAAACAAATACTTCAGTCCACAGTGATCTGTTCTGAGCTCAAATCTTCTACCCATCAAGTAATGTCTCCACATCTTGAGAGCATGTACTATGGCTGCAATCTCTAGATCATGAGTGGCATAGTTCTTCTCATGCTCCTTCAGCTTTCTTGACTCATAACATATCACATGGTTGTCCTGCATAAGGACTCTTCCAAGCCCTTGTCCGCATGCATCGGTACACACCACAAAATCTTTCTCTGGATCTGTAACCTTCAATACTAGTGCACTGGTGAGAAGATTCTTCAATCTCTAGAAATCTTCAATCTCTAGAAACTTTCTTCACACCTTGATGTCCATTCGAAATTCATCCCCTTCTTTTGCAAAGAAGTGATGGAATGTGCAACTTTGGATAATCCCTCAATGAATCTCATGTAGTATCCTACAAGTCCCATAAAAGATCTTACATCTATCACATTTCTTGGAGTAGGCCAATTCATAATGGCTTCAATCTTTTCAGGGTCCACAGATATACCCTCCTCTGAGATAATGTGACCCAAATACTGAATTCTATCTCTATAGAAGTCACACTTCCTCAGTTTCACATACAACTGATGCTCCCTAAGCAATTTCAATGTCAATTTCAAATGCTCTTCATGCTCTTCCTCATTCTTAGAATAAACAAAAATGTCATCAAGGAAAACAAGAACAAATTTGTCCAAATACCTGCTGAAGACACTATTCATGAGGCACATAAATGTAGCTGGTGCATTTGTGAGACCAAATGGTACCACTACAAACTCATAATGCCCATACCTTGTCCTGAAGGCTATCTTATGAATGTCTTCATCCTTGATTCTCACCTGATGGTAACCAGACCTCAACTCAATCTTAGAAAATACCTTTGCTCCTCTCATTTGATCAAAGAGGTCATCAATCCTAGGAAAATGATACTTATTCTTCACAGTAACCTTGTTCAACTGTCTGTAATCAATACACAACCTAAGTGTACCATCTTTGTTTTCTACAAATAGAACTGGTGCTCCCCAAGGAGACACACTCAATCGGATATACTTCTTTTCCAACAACTCTTGCAGTTGCATATTCAACTCTAGCATCTCTGGTGTACTCATCCTGTAGGGTGCCTTGGACACTGGTGCTGCTCCTGGCACAAGTTCAATAGTGAAGTCAATGTCCCTCTTTGGAGGAAGCTTTGGAATCTCATCAGGAAACACATCCCTGAATTCCTGTAACACCTGATAGTCCTACAACCTCAGAGTTTCATCTCCTGATGTCTCCAAGATATGAGCCACATACAACTGGAAACCCTTCCTACAGAACTTCTTCAACTGCATTGCTGAAACCTACCTTACTGAAATCACCTTCGGAATACCTTTCACAACTAATAAGTTCCCTTCTTCATTCATGCATTCGAAAGTCTTATGGTAATAGTCAAGCTTCACCCTGTGAGCTTCTAACCAATACATTCCAATGAGAACATCATAGGAACCAAGTGGTAGAACATTTAGATCTACACATGTGACCAATCCATCCATGACCAATGGAAATTTCTCTACCACTTCACTGACCTTTCTCTTAGTTCCAGTGGCTAGCTGAACAAACCAAGACTTCCTATGCTTTATTTTCTTAAAAACACAAATCTCCACTACTCTAGGAGTAATGTAACTATGCGTAGAACCAAGGTCAATCAAAGTAGAAACAGATTGCTCAACAATCTTACCTGCTACTTCAACCACAATTGATTGCTGATGTACCTGACAGTCCTCCAGTGCTGCATAAATCCTAGGGACTGCCCTTGCTACTTGACCCACTGTTTCTGCTTCTTGAATGTTATAAGCTGGCCTTGCACTCTCATTCTCGAGTGGACAATTCTAGTGCATGTGGGGTCCTCCACATTTCCAACATTGAAGTGGCCCTCTATCCTGTTGTGGATCTTTAGGCTTTTCTCCTATCACTCCAACTGGCTTATTCGCAGCTTGAGATGGTTGCTTCTACTGATTCCTGAAGCTAGAAGGTTTGAAACCTTTCTTTCTTTGGTCAAACTTCTCATTCTTTTTGTCCTTCCATGCCTTATGGTAATCGGGTTTACCTTTTCTTTGTTCATAGCAATATTTAGCTTTTCTTATTGCTTCTTCAAGAGTTCTAGGTTCATAAATCTCGATTCTATCTTTGTAAGACTGAGGTAATCCACTCAAAAAATGCTGGACCTTCACTTTTTCATCTCTGATGTACTGGACATACCTCAACAGCTCCAAAAACTTATTTGCATACTCTTCCATGCTCCGCTGTCCCAATCTTAGCTCATGGAACTCCTTAATCTTGTCATCATAATATCTGTCAGAGAGGTATTTCTACTTGAAATACTTCTTGAACTGCTTCCACTTAAGTCTCCTTTCACTAATTCTCTTTACTTGCTTGAAGTGTTCCCACCAAATGGATGCTATTCCATTTAGATTGAATATGGCAACTCTTGCCTTCATGTTTCCTGAATAGTCATGCAATTGAAAGTACTTCTTTATCCCAAGAAGCCAAGCTTCAGCCTCTTGTCCAGTATTTACCTCACCATCAAACATAGGAGGTTTAGATTTCTTAAATTCATCCCGAGAGCGATCCCTATGGTCTCTCTTTCTTTTTCTTTTATGAGAAGAAGAGCTTGAATCCCTGCTGGATTCTTCATAATCAGATGATCCACTAGAAGTCCTTCTCCTTCTCCTAGTACTGCTCTTACTACCTTCTAGTTTTGTTGTACCTCGTCCAGAGTCTATCTTTCTCTGCAAGCCTGTCAAACTCTACAACATAGCAGCATTCAACTGATGCTTTTCTTCTTGGGATTTGATCAGGCTTCTCATTTCCACTATTGATCCGACGTTTCGGCAGTCCAAACCACTAACTTCTCCGCTATCCATCGAAAATCAGAACAACTAGCTTCTATCGTGTCAGCAATCAGATATTCTAACCCTTCGGAAGGATAGTCCATTGGACAGCTGCAATGGCAGACATCCAATCCACTAACTTCATCCAACGTATCCCATCAGCTATCGGAAGCTCTATCCACTAATCATCGTCGATGGCCGATGATTCTCGGACTTAGAAAAATTTTCAAAATTTTCCCTTTTGTCTTCCTTTTTGTCGCTTGACCGGCTCTATTTTCTTCTTCATGTCAGAAAATTAATTTCCTCAGCAGCCGTAATGGCGGCCCAACATCCTCGATCTTCCCCCGATCGATGGCCAAATCTAATGTGGCACACCCTAATCGGTGTCAGCAGTCGCTTCTCGTCGGAAGACGGCAGTCTTTCCTCATTTGCAGGCTAGTGCCTTTCACTTCTAAAACGGCGGTGCACAAACCACTTTCTCCTTCCGATTGGCCGCTGCTTTCATCACTTAGAAAAATTTCAAACTCTCTTTCACGGCATCGGTAGCCTTTTCACATCAGAAGTTTAGTGCTCTAGACTTCCGCAACAGCGAGCGCATGATCGGCTATTTTCTTTCGATAGCCATTGTTTTCTATACTTAGAAACATTCTTAAATTTCTTGTGGCGTCGGCTGTCTGAGTCCTTACCTGTCGGACGCATAGTCATTTAGCCGTCCGCAACGACGAGCGCTTGATTGACTATTTTCTTTCGATGGACATCGAATCAGCTAATTTCTTTCCAACTGCTCTCTGTCAGCTACACTTTCTCCTAGCTCTTCCACTACGTCGGAAGTCTTTACCACTAAGTGTTTCGACTGTTCAACACTTAGACAAAAATTTTTTTGAATTTTCCAGTCATCAAATTTTGATCTCTACTGGGCAGAAAGAAATACTACTTCTGTCCTTGCATATTCGTGGTCCATTCAGGTCCATGCTGCAACATGAGCTATGATACCACGCTTTCACGTCCCCATCCCTCCGACAGGTGAAGAGGATGTGACACCATGGAGTTAACCATCCGAGCTAAGAGCCCCATGAACATGTGAATTCAGAAAAATGCTAAAATAGAATGCTGAAGCAAATGTATTGAACTAGAACATGCACACATGAACATTTATCATGCACAGATGTAATTTTTTATCATACACAGCTACAATTATTTATCAGGCACAGCGGAATCAACATACATTTATACAAGCATTCATTCAACATGTCCATCGTAATCATTAACAGTAAATATAGTTGCGGAAGTAGAAATGGACAAGATCACTTATCTTATGAAGACGTTGTTCTGCAACCAGCTACGTCGCTGCAACGTTCCACCCAACCATAGGCCAGCGCGCTCCTTAATATCTCAGCAACGCTTCCACCCTCGAGCTGGGCATGATTCTCTAAGGAATAAGGGAACAAGCAGGCTTACACATAGCCAAGGATATACAAAACACAGCCAAGCCAACACAATTGGGTTTATCAGGCCATCCAAGAGTTGGGAAAGGCTAAATGCTAAGCTGGTGGGCTCATTACAAATCCAAGAACACCTACACCAGAACTAGCCTGGCTTCTAAAACACCCACACACACCCAACACAAGGAATCAGTCCCTTCTCTGCTACACAGTCCCTCAGGCCCTGCATTCCCTTCCAGTGCTATTCAGGGGTTGTGGAGAAGAAAGCCATCCCTCTAGCTCTGCCTGTGCGGGTTCCAGCCACCAGGTTTATCAAGCAAACCAATCCCCCATCCCTGCTCCCTATATAGTTCGAAGACCAACCATTGCACGCAGGCAATTAAATAGCAATTACAACTTAACAGGGGAAACGATTCCTAAGTCGTTCTTGGCCCTATCGTGGCCAAAACGACTCCTAGCGAATTACGACAGGCCACTGAACATATCAGTGCACACAATTGACAACATGGGGGAAAAAAATGTCCCAAAATGTATCAGCATACAATACCAACAAACGTGGGGAACAACAGCACATCCCAGGCAATGAATACACCGAAAGACTTACACAGACCACGCTGGGGAAGAAATTACAGTCTCCCATCCTGTGCGTGAGTAACAGCAATGCATGACACAGAGCATGAGAGAAGATTTGCAACCAGTTCCAAATGTGGGTAGAGAAGAAACTTGATTCCTCGTTAGGGAACAATGGGAATGACAATGGAGACGACTTCTCCCTCCTGGCTGCGTGAGACCAATAGAACAGGAAATACCTATGCATGAGAGGATAAGCAGACAATGGAGAGGATGAACAGACAATGGATATCCCGTGAAATTGAAGGGGCGTGAATGTTTTTGCGATGTCATGGAAGAGAGTAGCAATCTCCTATGCACGTGGATGAGAAGACAATCATGAGGAACAACAGGTCATGGAGATAACACGTAGTCGAGTGAAGGAATGAAGGGTGTATTCGTCCCTTTGTCCATCATGAGGTTCATTGCTGGTGGAGTGTGCGTGTAGGCAAGGACTAACAGTCCTGCCACCCCACTCCCAAAGACAATAACTGCCTCAACCAGCAACAACAATTCTCAATTGTGGTGGTTGGATAAAGAAAGGAAAGATGAAACATGGGTTTTTCCCTCATTGGCTAAGGTTTGACAATTTCCCCACCCTTATCCTTGTGAAAATAATGCCCCTTCTCAATTTAGTTTCCACGAGTGTAGCTGGTCGGGTTCATTTTAATTAAAGATGCATATGTAGATGATGACAAAACTTAGTATCTATGCCACATGCCCCGATACACCATCGATGACAGATTTAAATCCGAAACATACATTAACCAATCAATGGTGGGGCCTTGGCCTTTAGCTTCGCACCATGATCATTACAATATATATACATCATATACATCTAATGCAACAGGGTCAAAACTGGGGTGTTACATTCCCCTCCCCCTTCAATAGCACTGTCCTCGGTGCTTACAAAATTGAACAAAATGCTACACTAGCATCGCCTCAGTGTTCCACAAAATTGAACAAAAATGGATGTGCCAATTGCATGGCATCCTCCAGCTCCCACGTAGCCTCTTCAGGTCTGTAGTTCTCCCATTGCACCTTTACCTGCCCTATGGCTTGGTTCCAGAGTATTGTGACTTTTCGGTCGAGGATGCGCATTGGCTCGATTCAAAACTCTCCCTCGGGTTCCACCTGAATCACATCCCAATTTATCACATGGTTAGGATCATGTACATATCTCTTAAGCAAAGAAACATGAAAAACATTATGAGCTCTAGTGCTAGTAGGTAATGCAAGTCTATATGCAACTGGCCCTATTCTTTCAAGCACTTCAAATGGCCCACAATATCTTGGTGACAACTTGGCACA
Organism: Pseudotsuga menziesii; assembly: GCA_001517045.1. Classification (NCBI taxonomy): domain Eukaryota; kingdom Viridiplantae; phylum Streptophyta; class Pinopsida; order Pinales; family Pinaceae; genus Pseudotsuga; species Pseudotsuga menziesii. The sequence continues at coordinate 374,014 of LPNX010186727.1, forward strand.
ACCTCCAAGCTTCAAGGAATTCTTCCTTGCCCTCACTCTAAGGTAAACATGATCCCCAACACTGAACTCCCTGTTTACCCTATGCTTATCTGCATAGCTTTTTTGTCTGTCCTGTGCTGCTTTCAGATTCTATCTGATCTTTACAACCTCTTGCTCCATTTCCGTGAGCAATTCTGGTCCAAGCACAATCCTGTTCACTGGGTTATCCCAAGTCACTGGTGTCCTACACCTTCTTCCATACAAAGCTTCATACGGACTCATCCCCAAGGATGCATGTTGTCCATTATTATAAGCAAACTCTACCAAGTGCAAGTAATCTTCCCACTTGGTTGGTTTGTCCATTATGTAAATGCGAAGCATGTCTTCAAGCACCTGATTAACTCTCTCTATCTAGCCATCTATCTGAGGATGGTATGCAGTGCTGAAGTTTAGCTTTGTACCCAAATCTGTAAACAATCCCTTCCAAAAGTTGGAAGTAAACTTGACATCTCTGTCAGAGACTATTGCCTTTGGCAATCCATGCAATTTGAATACCTCCTTCATGAATATCTTTGCAATGTGATCAGTCTTGTACGTAGACTTAACTGGTATAAAATGTGCTGCCTTTGCCAACTTTTCTACCACAACCATGATGGAATCATGTTGTCTCCAAGTCATTGGCAATCCTGTAATAAAATCCATGGAAATAATTTCCCATTTCCATTCCGAAACTGGAAGAGGTTGCAACAAACCTGCTGGATGTTGATGTTCAACCTTTACCTGTTGAAATTTCATACACCTTGAAATGTACTCAACCATGTCCTTTTTCATACCTGGCCAAAAATACTGCTTTCTAGCTGTAGCAATTGTCTTCTGATATCCTGGGTGACCAGAATATGGAGCTTGATGGATATCATCCATAACAATTCTCCTCAAATATGCTACATTCGGAATATAAATTATGTCTTTATAAGTGATAAGTCCATCTTCTTCCAATTTATATCCCTCATACCTCTTCTCAAGACTTTGCTGCTGCAGTTTGTCTTTTACCTGCTCATACAATTCGTCTTCGGCAACATGATTAAAAATCTGCTGCTGTAAATCTGATTGGCAAATACTAAGAGATGCCACATGCATTTCCTATACCTTCCTGCTGAGTGCATCAGCTACCTTGTTTTCTTTCCCTTTTATGTGCTTGATTTCAAAATCAAACTCACATAAAATTTCCAGCCATCTTGCTTGTCTAGCATTCAAAGTAGGCTAATCAAACAAATACTTCAGTCCACAGTGATCTGTTCTGAGCTCAAATATTCTACCCATCAAGTAATGTCTCCACATCTTGAGAGCATGTACTATGGCTGCAAGCTCTAGATCATGAGTGACATAGTTCTTCTCATGCTCCTTCAGCTTTCTTGACTCATAACATATCACATGGTTGTCCTGCATAAGGACTCCTCCAAGCCCTTGTCCGCATGCATCGGTACACACCACGAAATCTTTCTCTGGATCTGAAACCTTCAATACTGGTGCACTGGTGAGAAGATTCTTCAATCTCTAGAAACTTTCTTCACACCTCGATGTCCATTCGAACTTCATCCCCTTCTTTTGCAAAGAAGTGATGGAATGTGCAACTTTGGAGAATCCCTCAATGAATCTCATGTAGTATCCTGCAAGTCCCATAAAAGATCTTACATCTATCACATTTCTTGGAGTAGGCCAATTCATAATGGCTTCAATCTTTTCAGGGTCTACAGATATACCCTCCTCTGAGATAATGTGACCCAAATACTGAATTCTATCTCTATAGAAGTCACACTTGCTCAGTTTTGCATACAACTGATGCTCCCTAAGAAATTTCAATGTCAATCTCAAATGCTCTTCATGCTCTTCCTCATTCTTAGAATAAACAAGAATGTCCTCAAAGAAAACAAGAACAAATTTGTCCAAATACCTACTGAAGACACTATTCATGAGGCACATAAATGTAGCTGGTGCATTTGTGAGACCAAATGGTACCACTACAAACTCATAATGCCCATACCTTGTCCTCAAGGCTGTCTTATGAATGTCTTCATCCTTGATTCTCACCTGATGGTAACCAGACCTCAAGTCAATCTTAGAAAATACCTTTTCTCCTCTCATTTGATCAAAGAGGTCATCAATCCTAGGAAAAGGATACTTATTCTTCACAGTAACCTTGCTCAACTGTCTGTAATCGATACACAACCTGAGTGTACCATATTTATTTTGTACAAAAAGAACTGGTGCTCCCTAAGGAGACACACTCGGTCGGATATACTTCTTTTCCAACAACTCTTGCAGTTGCATCTTCAACTCTAGCATCTCTAGTGTACTCATCCTGTAGGGTGCCTTGGACACTGGTGCTGCTCCTGGCACAAGTTCAATAGTGAAGTCAATGTCCCTCTTTGGAGGAAGCCCTGGAATCTCATCAGGAAACACATCCCTGAATTCATGTAACACCTGATAGTCCTCCAACCTCGGAGTTTCATCCCCTGATGTCTCCAAGATATGAGCTACATACAACTGGAAACCCTTCCTACAGAACTTCTTCAACTGCATTGTTGAAACCTACCTTACTGAAATCACCTTTGGAATACCTTTCACAACTACTAGGTTCCCTTCTTCATTCATGCATTCGAAAGTCTTATGGTAACAGTCAACCTTCACCCTATGAGCTTCTAACCAATCCATTCCAATGAGAACATCATAGGAACCAAGCGGTAGAACATTCAGATCTACACACATGACCAATCCATCCATGACCAATTGACATTTCTCTACCACTTCACTGACCTTTCTCTTAGTTCCAGTGGCTAGCTGAACTAACCAAGACTTCCTATGCTTTATTTTCTTAAAAGCACAAATCTCCACTACTCTAGGAGTAACTGTGTGTAGAACCAGGGTCAATCAAAATAGAAACAGATTGCTCAAAAATCTTACCTGCTACTTCAACCACAGTTGACTGGTGATCTGCTTGATGGTCCTCCAGTGCTGTATAAATCCTAGGGACTGCCCTTGCTACTTGACCCACTATTTCTGCTTCTTGAATGTTATAAGCTGGCCTTGCACTCTCATTCTCGAGTGGAAAATTCTGGCGCATGTGGGGTCCTCCACATTTCCAACATTGAAGTGGCCCTCTATCCTGTTGTGGATATTTAGGATTTTCTCTTGTCACTCCAACTGGCTTACTCGCAGCTTGAGACGGCTACGTCTGCTGATTCCTGAAGCTAGAAGGTTTGAAACCTTTCTTTTTTTGGTTAAACTTCTCATTCTTTTTGTCCTTCCATGCCTTATGGTAATTGGGTTTACCTTTTATTTGTTCATAGCAATATTTAGCTTTTCTTATTTCTTCTTCAAGAGTTCTAGGTTCATAAAATTCGATTCTATCTTTGTAAGACTGAGGTAATCCACTCAGAAAATGATGGACCTTCACTTTTTCATCTCTGATGTACCGAACATACCTCAACAGCTCCAAAAACTTATTTGCATACTCTTCCATGCTCCACTGTCCCAATCTCAGCTCATGGAACTCCTTAATCTTGTCATCATAATATCTGTCAGAGAGGTATTTCTACTTGAAATACTTCTTGAACTGCTTCCACTTAAGTCTCCTTTCACTAATTCTCTTTACTTGCTTGAAGTGTTCCCACCAAATGGATGCTCTTCCATTTAGATTGAATATGGAAACTCTTGCCTTCATGTTTCCTGAATAGTCATGCACTTGAAAGTACTTCTTTATCCCAAGAAGCCAAGCTTCAGCCTCTTGTCCAGTCTTTACCTCACCATCAAACATAGGAGGTTTAGCTTTCTTAAATTCATCCTAAGAATGATCCCTATGGTGTCTCTTTATTTTTATTTTATGAGAAGAAGAGCTTGAATCCCCGCTAGATTCTTCAGAATCAGATGATCCACTAGAAGTCCTGCTCCTTCTCCTAGTACTGCTCTTACTTCCTTCTGGCCTTGCTGTACCTCGTCCAGAGTCTATCTTTCTCTGCAAGTCTATCAAAATCTGCAACATAGCAGCATTCAATTGATGCTGCTCTTCCTGGGATTTGATTAGGCTTCTCATTTCCACTATTGATCCGATGTTTCGGCAGTCCAAACGACTAACTTCTCCGCTATCCATCAAAAATAGGAACAACTAGCTTCTATCATGTCGATAATCGGATCTTCTAACCCTTCAGAAGGATAGTCCATTGGACAGCCACAACGGCGGACGTCCAATCCACTAACTTCATCCAACATAGCCCATCGGCTGTTGGAAGTTCTATCCGCTAATCATCGTCGATGGCCGATGATTCCTGGACTTAGAAAATTTTTCAAAATTTTCCCTTTTGTCTTCCTTTTTGTCGCTTGACCGACTCTATTTTCTTCTTCATGTCGGTGAATTAATTTCCTCAGCAGTCGCAACAGTGGCCCAAGATCCTCGATCTTCCCCCGATCGGCAGCCAAATCTATTGTGGCACACCCTAATCGGCGTCGGCAGTCGCTTCTCATTGGAAGATGACAGTCTTTCCTCATCGGCAGGCTAGTGCCTTTCGCTTCCGAAACGGAGGCGCACAAACCACTTTCTCTGTCTGATTGGCCGTTGCTTTCATCACTTAGAAAAATTTCAAACTCTCTTTCATGGCGTCGACAACCTTTTCACATCGGAAGTCTAGTGCTCTAGACTTCCGCAACAGTGGGCACATGATCAGCTATTTTCTTTCGATAGCCGCTGTTTTCTATACTTAGAAAAATTATTAACTTTCTTGCGGCGTTGGCTGTTGGAGTCCTTACCCGTCGGACGCGTAGTCGTTTAGCCGTCTGCAACGGTGGGCGCTTGATGGACTATTTTATTCCGACAAACATCGAATCAACTAATTTCTTTCCAACTACTCTCCGTCGGCTACACTTTCTCCTAGCTCTTCCGCTACGTCGGAAGTCTTTACCACTAAGTGTTCTGACTGTTCAACACTTAGAAAACAATTTTTTTGAATTTTCCAGTCATCAAATTTTGATCTCTGCTGGGAAGAAAGAAATACTGCTTCAGTCCCTGCATATTCATGGTCCATTCAGGCCCATGCTGCAACATGAGCTCTGATACCATGCTGTCACGTCCCCATCCCTCCGACAGGAGAAGAGGACGCGACACCATGGAGTTAACCATCCAGGATAAGAGCCCCATGAACATGTGAATTCAGAAAAATGCTAAAACAAAATGCTGAAGCAAATGTATTCAACTAGAATATGCACACATGAACATCTATCATGCACAGATGTAATTGTTTATCATACACAGCTACAATTATTTATTAGGCACAATGGAATCAACATACATTTATACAAGCATTCATTCAACATGTCCATCATAATCATTAACAGTAAATATAGTTGTGGAAGTAGAAATGGACAAGATCACTTATCTTATGAAGAAGTTGTTCTGCAACAAGCTACGTCGCTGCAACGTTCCACCCAACCATAGGCCAGCGTGCTCCTTAATCTCTCAGCAACGCTGCCACCCCTGAGCTAGGCATGATTCTCTAAGCAATAAGGGAACAAGCAGGCTTACACATAGCCAAGGATATACAAAACACAGCCAAGCCAACACAGTTGGGTTCATCAAGCCATCCAGGAGTTGGGAAAGGCTAAATGCTAAGCTGGTGGGCTCATTACAGATCCAAGAACACCTACACCAGAACTAGCCTGGATTCTAAAACACCCACACACTCCCAACACAAGGAATCAGTCCCTTCTCTGCTACACAGTCCCTCAGGCCCTACATTCCCTTCCAATGCTATTCAGGGGTTGTGGAGAAGAAAGCCAGCCCTCTAGCTCTACCTGTACGGGTTCTAGACACCAAGTTTATCAAGCAAACCAAGCCCCCATCCATGCTCCCTACACAGTCCGAAGACCAACCATTGCACGCAGGCAATTAAACAACAATTACAACTTAACAGGGGAAATGATTCCTGAGTCGTTCTTGGCCCTATCATGGCCAAAATGACTCCCAGCGAATTACAACAGGACTCTGAACGTATCAGTGCACACAATTGACAACATGGGGGAAAACAACCGTCCCAAAATGTATCAGCATACAATACCAACAAACGTGGGGAACAACAGCACGTCCCAGAAAATGAATACACCAGAAGACTTACACAGACCACACTGGGGAAGAAATTACAATCTCCCAGCCTGTGCGTGAGTAAGAACAATGCAGGACACAGAGCATGAGATAATATTTGTGCCTAGATCCAAATGCGGGTAGAGAACACACCCGATTCCTCTTTGGGGAACAATGGGAATGACAGTGGAGACGACTTCTCCCTCCTGGCTGCGTGAGACTAATAGAACAGGAAATACCTGTGCATGAGAGGATAAACAGACAATAGAGAGGATGAACAGACAATGGAGATCCCATGAAATTGAAGGGGCATGAATGTTTTTGCACTGTCATGGAATAGAGTAGCAATCTCCTATGCACATGGATGAGAAGACAATCGTGAGGAACAACAGGCCATGGATATAACACGCAGTCGTGTGAATGAATGAAGGGCATATTCATCCCTCTATCCATCGTGAGGTTCATTGTTGGTGGAGTGTGCGTGTAGGCAAGGGCTGATAGTCCTACCACCCCACTCCCAAAGACAATAACTGCCTCAACCACTAACAACAATTCTCAATTGTGGTGGTTGGATAAAACAAGGAAAGACGACACATGGGTTTTTCTCTCATTGGCTAAGGTTTGACAATTTCCCCGCCCTTATCCTTGTGAAAATCATGCCCCTTCTCAATTTAGTTGCCACGAGCGTAGCTGGTCGGGTTCATTTTAATTAAAGATGCATATGTACATGATGATAAAACTTAATATCTATGCCGCATGCTCCGATACACCATCGGTGACAGATTTAAATCCGAAACATAGCATAACCAATCAATGGTGGGGCCTTGGCCTTTAGCTCCACACCATGATCATTACAATATATATAAATCATATACATCTAATGCAACGAGGTCAAAACCAGGGTGTTACAAACCTGTTACTAACATGTTTTTATGTTATACAATCCAAATATAACCTATTTATGTTCACATTGCATGTGTAAATTGCTTCTCATTTAATGGTTTTTTGTTGGTTTTGCACCAAATTCGATTTGTGAGTTTCTGTAAGGCTCATATATCTTGTTTTAGATCCAAATTCTCACATGCTATCAAATATGAGTGGATTCTATTGAGTTGTAGATCAATCTAGTGCATTTTGAGCTGCATTTTTAGAGAAATTCTAGATAAAACCGAGTTGTTTTGCAGGGCATTCGACAAGTTCATCACCATTAGCACAGGAAGAAATGGAAGCTACCCAAATATTTCTAACAGCTTTCAACTTCTTCGATTGGAGGGCAGAGATGGTTATTCAATTGAGATCCAAAGGTCTCTACAGAGTTACCATGGGCACAGAGGTGGAGCCAAACCCTATTGTAGAGAAAGCCAAGTACTTCAACAGATTGGATAAAGCATATGGATTGTTATTACTCAGTATCTAAAGACATATTTTTTTCCACTTAGACATTTTAACAACCCCCAATGAAGTCTGGGTAAAACTAGAGACACTCTTTGGGGAAACTGATGAACTAAGAGGACACCATCTTGAGAAAGAGCTCATCATCCTGAGCCCAACACACTTTGACACTATCCAGGACTTATTCACCAATTTTAAGTCACTTGTGTTGTAGATAAAGCAATGTGGGGTTGAGAAGAAATAGAACCAGTTGATTCTATCCATCCTTTCGAAGTTGGGGCTAGAATTCTCAGTCTTTGTCAACACATTCCATTCTAGCAACTTAACACTTCAAAACTGGCAAATGCCAAGTCTAGCTATCTTCATGGAGTCCCTCACTCAGCAGAAAGATAATCTAGTACAAATGGGAACCATCAAGGCTAAGGATCAATATTTTCACATGGGAGTTTCAAATCCTTCAAAGGGAAAGTCCAAGGCAAAGAATTTGAAGGTTCTACAGAAGAAGAAACCAGAAAAACCCAAATCCAGTGATGGGGGTTTGAATCCTCCCAGAGAGAAGGACAAGAAGGGAAAAAAGAAGGCCAAATGCACCTATTTCCACAGGGGATGGAATCTAGAGAGCTCATGCATGAAAACAACCATTGACCAGATGGTGCAGCTACTGGAGAAGAACAACATCCCAGTCCTAGACAACGCAAGGAAGAAGGATGGCACCTCCAGTTCATATGACAAGGAGAAATGTCATGCTTTGGTAGAAGGTACCTATAATTCCTCATATTTAATCATTGATTCAGGGGATTCTAGACACATGGTAGCCACAACAGAGGCCTTCTCCTCCATGCATTCGAATGCTGGCCCAACAGTTTGAATGGGGGATGATTCAGAAATCCAGACCAAGGGGATTGGTAGGATTGATTTAGAGCATGGTTTCTTCAGTGATGTGTTGTATGTACCATACCTTGCAATAAATTTGTTGTCATTATATCAAATGACCCATACAGGAGAGGCAAAGAGAGTTACCTTCACTCCAGACATGGTATAGATAGCAAAAATCTCATCAAACCAACTCATTGCAATTGGGTATGCAGACCACCATGAGAGGATGTACAAGTTTTCAAACTTCCTCCCCACTTCCAATGACAAATCTCTTCTCTCACATGCTAATGAGACTTCTAAACTATGGCATGATAGGTTTGGTCACATGAACTACAAATACTTTTGGGCACTACATAGAGATGAGATGGTGGAAGGAATTCCACAAATCAAATCATCAAATGGAGCATGCATTGGGTGTGTAGTTGGGGAGTATCCAAAGTGAATCTATGAGAAGGGGATGGCATTGAGAGACACACAACCACTTGGGTTAGTACATTCATATCTGATTGGTCCTCTTCCCACTCCATCATATTTTGGATCAAGGTATGTACTTACATTTATTGATGGTTACTCAAGATTCTGCTAGGTGTACTTCCTCAAATTATATTATGAATTTTTTGAGGAATTGAAGATTTGGATGTTGATGTATTTGTAACTTCGGAATGTATTCACTTGTATATTTTATATTGTATTTCATTGTACCCCAACAGAGATGTTTGTTCCTCCAATTGGGAGAGCCATTAATATAATAAATTCATGTAAATTCATTGAGGTTAACCTTCTGTTGTAAGTCAGGGAAATACTCCCCACAATTGAGTTGAGGTTAACTCTTTGTTGTAAGTCAGAGCAATAGTCCCCACAGTTGAGTCATGTTAGGGTTATTAGACTCTCTTAGTGAGGTAGGCCCTATAAGAGTAAAATTCAAGTGGAAAGCAAGTATAAATAGAGAGTGAGAATCTCTATTTGAAACACACACTCATTCAACTGTAGTGCATGAGTGAGAGAAGAGGAGCTCGCACAAGTGAGAGAGAGAACAACTGTCGAAGATCATTTTTGTGTTTTTGGGATTTAGTTTTGCTATTGGTGCTCATTCTATCTCTGAGAAAGTTGAGGGGTTTTCTCCTTTATGGTTTCCTCGAGGAAAACTCTTTGTGTCTCCTGTGTCTTGTGATTATTTTTGTGCATGTTATTCTCTCAGATAAGATCCTAGATCATATTGATTAAATGATAAAAATATAACATGGTATCGTAGCAAATCTGAGAAGAAGACACTGTGCAGCTATAGAAGCTAGGACTTCTCATGTTTAGGGTCTCTCTCCACATATCATCAACAAAAGGAGGCTAGGCTAACTCTCCATTAAAGGGTGCATCTTTTCATCAAAGCAGAATTTGATTCTAGACATTTTCAGTTTTTGACCTGTCACTACTGCGGGAAATTAGGGATTTTCATAGAAGAGGAATTTTTGAGTCAACCCAGCGTAGGATTTATCTCCTCCTCAAAATCAAACTTTAGATCTCAATATCTAAATTTAGAGACCAAGATCGAAATTTTTGGTTGGGTAAAACTCCAGGAAAGTCAAACCCTAATTTGACCCCGGACTAGAAAACCCTAAAAGAATAAAACTAGTCATTTTGGTGAATTTTTTATATCTCGAGATTGAAGAAGGCTCAGGAGATGAAACATTTATAGGTAGAAGATAAATTCCTGATGTACACTTTGTAAATGTTTCATCCTTAGATTTGCTATATTCTGCGAGATATGATTCCTCCAAATTAGGGTTCCAGCCTCTCCCTGGATTCATCCCTAAACAAGACACCTAGGGAAAATATCTACATCTCGGGCTATGAAGGTCCAAATGAAATTTAGTAAGATTTTCCTAATAGGGAACAGACTTTAATTTCTATGATAAAATTTTCAAACCCCGAAGGTGAAACAATGACATGTGGAAGTCTGTACAAGTTCTCTATGATGAACAGTCCTAAAATAAGTCACCTTGGGAAAACTCTCATAAGTCCCAATTGGTGAAACCAATTCCACTCAAACCTGCAATGTTCGAAAGAGGACAGAAGAAGCTACCTTAGTGCGAATTTTAAAACACAGAGGATTGGTACTTTTGGATATATTTCAGAAACAATATTAGGAATTCTGTAGAGAAAAAAAATTGAAGAAAACAAGGGCATCAAATATTTTGTAGTTCTTATCATAGTTTTTGGAAAATGAGTATGTTGCATAGCTCACCTTGAGGAGGCACATATTTCTATACAATCAGATATGAAATATTCCAAGTTTTGAAATTAGGGTTTCTCTGACAAACCCTAGATCAGCTATATTCGGAACCAGGATGGACAGCTCAAATCGGTAAGATCTAATCTTTTGCTATTTACATTTGAGGTTCTCATTTCAAAATGACCTATCACACCGGCTTGATGACAAGCTTGGTGAAGCTGACAACTTCCAAGTATGGGAGTATAGGACCTCCATGATCCTTGAAAGAATTGATTTGGATCAGTTATAAGAGCTAGAGGGAGATGTGGCTAAGGCTAGAGCTAAGAGAATCATTGCAGATTCTATTAAAGATCATCTCTCATGTGCCATCCCTGAAGACACTAAAAGGAATTGTTCAATGCTATGACAAAGCAATCAAAGAAGAATAAGATATTGTTATAAAAACCTTGAATGGACTCTAAGGATCATGGGATTCATTCATTCAAGGAATGTGTTACGAAAGTAAGTTATTACCTTCAGTAGACTCTGGGAAGAGTGTAAACAAGCAGAAGCTTGACTCATAATAAGAGAAGAGAAGATGGGACCAACTGAAGATTAAGCTCTCATGATTCAAAGAAGATCCCTCAAGCGATGAGGAATATGAAGGACTCAATTCTTGAAGAACCTCTTATCCATCTTAGCATTTGGATAAGCAATGATGATGTTATGAATGAAGAAGATGATGAAGCTGAAGGCTCAAGGAGTCTACCTACGAAACAAATAAAGATAAGTATTTGAATTGTCTTTTCCTATATATCTAGTTGTTTATATAACATTGTTTAGTTGTAGAATGTTTGCATTAATGACAGTATAGTACTAATATGCATGTGATGGGTAAGTAGCTCATGGTGCTATACAAATATCCATTGCTACTTATCTAGAATGAAACCTCTTTGCTGACATATTCGATTAGTGCACAATCTCAATGATGTCATGGTAGAGATGGAAGGCATCTAGAAAGTTTCTGTGAGATATGGATGAATGTTGTATTGGATAAAATAGTTGAATGATTATATCTTTATGCATAATAATTTTTCATTATAAATATGCATTATGAAATGTTTATAACCATACAACTAGTGCATTTGACTTGTAGGAAAGATCACGTACAATTGCCTACAAGAAAAGAAGGATGATACTTGTTGCAAAGAACAAGTGACGACAGTTCAAGATTCACTCTAATAATCCAAAATGAAGAATGATGACTAGAATGCGATGTCAAAGACCTTAAGGGAAGTCCGTAGTATATTCCATATGGATATACAAGATCCAACATGCAGTAGATGGAAACATCGTGGGATACAAGGAAAGATTCGTAGCACGAGGCTTCTCACAGAAAGAAGGCATAAACTATGAAGAGAAATTTGCGGCCACTGGAAGTCGAGACACATGACATTCAGACTCATGTGTGAAAATTAAAGAAGGCCTTGTATGAGCTTAGAAGGAACCCATGGGATAACACATAAATGAGGAGCTTAGAGATCACCTATAGTAATGAAGATCTTAACCTTTGCTACAAGGTTGAAGATGAAAGCCTATAGAGGATGACATGCTCACATATGGGTGTGAGAAGAACTTTTGAAAAGGTTCAAGATAGAGGATCTTGGTATCTAGTAACCCTAGATGGATAAATAGAATATTAGTAGCAGAGGAATCTACTTGTCACTCCAGTACAGAATGTTTCAATACATAGAGTATGAAAGGAAGAGGGAGAATGATGCTCCACTTTAGAGGGAGTGACTATAGAATATCCTGAGGTTCGACATGGTATTGCAGGATGGACATCTTACTGATGGCTCTATACTTTACTGAGAGTAAAGCAGATTCCAACCTTTACTTCAAGATTGAAGCTGGAATACTAGTGATGCTCCTGTTATATGTCGATGACTTGTCTCTGACAGGAAAAAGTGGAACTCATCAAAGTTGCAAGAAGGAGACTTGTTGCCAAGTTCGATATGAAATACTTGGGTATGGTGCATTACTTTATAGACATGGAGGTGTGGTAGATTGCGAATGGAATCTCCCTTGGACAAGGGAAGTATGTTGTGGAGATCTTGAAGAGGTTCAGGATAATGGACTGCAAGGACATGGCCACACCTATGGTATTGAACCCGAAGCTATTGAGAGATGTTTTATGTAACACCCGGTTTTGACCTCGATTGCATTAAATATATACGATGTAAATATTGTAATTAATCATGGTGTGGAGCTAAAGGAAAAAGACCCACCATTGATTTATCATTTTATGTTTTGGTGATTAAAATCGATGCCGATGGTATTTTGTGATAACCGACACATTATAATTTTGGACATCATGTAAATGTGCAATTTAAATAAATACCCATAAATAGCTATGTCAATGCAACATTAAAAGAGATGGGGGCATGATTTCCTAAGGATAGGGGTGGGGGAATATTTAACCTTTGGGTCCAATGGGGAAAATCCATATGTCAATAAAAGAACCCATCAAGCTGTCAACCACTTTTCTGTCTTATTCAACCAATAATTTAATGCTGCCAGGAATTGGTTGGGTTAGTTATTGCATGAGGATGGGCAAGGTATGGAAGTCAGAAATTCGAATTTGGGGAAGCACCCATTTTTGGGAAAAACATTTTTTACTTTTGGGGCAAGTTAAAACCCAAAAATCCATGCCCATTTAGTTCCAGGAATTTTACTATCATGTTAATGGGGCTAGTTTGCCCGGATTATTAGCGGCATAGTCACTTCCTCTCGCCGGTAGAAGGGTGGGGATGTGACATTTCATGCACCAATATATTGTCAGATGTTTTGTCCATTGATGTTCCTAAGATATCCAAGACATGCTCACTTGGTTGCATAGCATGCAGTGAGGTACCTGAAGGTAATAGTTGAACATGATACGAATAAGAAGACTAACCTGCATGGTCTTGTGTATTTTTATTGGGTAGGTAGTGCCATTGATAGGAAGAGCACTTCAAGGTGTTACTTCAGTATGGGATCAGGTTTGATCTCTTGCTTTAGTAGGAAGCAGTCTTGTGTGGCACTGAGTACAGCCGAAGTAGAGTATGTTGCATCTTGTTCGGCTAGTTGTGAGGCAGTGTGGTTGAAGAATATACTATTTGATTTTTTTGATCTCCAGTTGGATGGTACTTGTATATATTGTGACAACAAAAGTTGTGTGAAGTTGTCGGAGAACCCGGTGTTCCATGAAAATTTGAAGCATATCGAGATCAAATATCACTATATCAGGGATATGGTGCAGAGAGAACCAGTGAAGCTCCATTTTGTGATCCAGATCGATATCTCTCGAAAGAGGATTTTCTAGCATAGTCAGTGAGACAAGTTTTTTGAGCATAAAATCCTGGTGAATCTTGTAGGTTGCTCAGACATAAACAATCTTGTAGGTTGTACTCGGATGTAATCAGTCCTGGTGAAGCTCGTAGGTTATCCTTGGATGTAATCATCCTGATATGATTCTATGCTAGAAATGGATAGAATGAAGTTTGAGTACTTCAGGGAGAAGCTTGGTGTTCTCCAGATCGAGGTTCCTTCCAAGGAGAAGTGATGAGTCTAAGAGCCTTTCTGACAAGGTGGCAGAATTGGTTCCTCCCATGGTCAGATGTAAGTGCTATGCCTTTTTGACATGGTGTCAGGATTGGTTCCTCCCATGGTTAGATGTAAGTGATGTGCCATTCTAACATGGTGGAAGGATTGGTTCCTCCCATGCTCAAATGTAAGTGTTGTGCCTTTCTGACATGGTGGCAGGATTGGTTCCTCCCATGGTCAGATGTAAGTGTTGTTCCTTTCTGACATGGTGGTAGGATTGGTTCCTCCCATGGTGAGATGTAATTGTTGTGCCTTTCTGAAATGGTGGTAGGATTGGTTCCTCCCATGGTCATATGTAAGTGTTGTTCCTTTCCAACATGGTGGTAGGATTGGTTCCTCCCATGGTCAGATATAAGTGTTGAAGATGTGAATACCTACGTGGAGGCTATGCCTACATCCAGCAAGGATGGCTCTGTAGAACTTCCTATGACGAGTAGAATTGAGAGATAGCACCATTTGTTCAAGATAGCAGGGACAATGATGATGATGATCTAGATTTCATGATGATCCAACTTTCATGATGATCCAACTTTGATGATGATGATCCAGCTTTCATGATGATCCATCTTTGATGATGATCCAGTGACGAATACTTGTGCTGATGAATTTTGTCAAGAGAATGCCTTCCTAGTTAAGAGGAAGTGTTGATGTATTTGTAACTTCAAAATGCATTCACTTGTATATTTTATATTATATTTCATTGTACCCCGACAGAGATGTTTGTTCCTCCGATCGGGAGATTCATTAATATAATAAAGTCATGTAAATTCATTGAGGTTAAACCTCCATTGTAAGTCACGGAAATAGTCCCCAAGATTGAGTCTTATTAGGGTTATTAGACTCTCCTAGTGAGGCTGGTCCTATAAGAGTAAAATTCAAGTGGAAAGAAAGCATAAATAGAGAATGAGACTCTCTATTTGAAACACACACTCACTCAACTATAGCGCATGAGTGAGAGAAGAGGAGCTCGCACAAGTGAGAGAGAGAACAGTTGTCAAAGATCATCTTTGTGTTTTTGGGTTTTACTTTTGCCATTGGTGCTCATTATATCTCTAAGTAAGTTGTGGGGTTTTCTCCTTTATGGTATCCTCAAGGAAAACTCTTTGTGTCTCTTGTCTCTTGTGATTATTGTTGTGCATGTTATTCTCTTAGATAAGATCCTAGATCATATTTATTAAATGATAAAAATATAACATTGGAAGGCATTGGTAGAAAATCAAAGTGGGCATAAGATTAAGATACTTAGGACTGATAATGGGAAGGAGTATGTAAACAAAAACCTGCAACACCTTTGTGAGGAGTGTGGCATCCAAATGCAACACTCAAATCCCTACACACCATAGCAAAATGGTGTGGTAAAGAGGAAGAATAGATCTCTCAAGGAGATGGCCACTTGCATGATTGAAGCAAGGGATATAAGTCCCAAGATATGGGATGAGGAAATTAATTGTGCTGCACACATACAAAACAGAGCCTTCCACAAATTAGTAAAAGGAAATACTCCCTACGAGGCATGGTTTTTCCATAAACCAAATGTCTCAAATTTCGGGATTTTTGGATCTAGATCATGGGCTCAAATCCCTTCTGAAAAGAGGAAGGCCTTGCAGCCACAAAGCAAGGAATGAATCATGGCTAGGTATGGTGAGGATACAAAAGGCTACAAACTATTTTACACTTCCACACTCAAGACATTTGTTGAAATAAGTGTGCGATTCGAAGAGGAACCAATACCACATTTTGAGCTTGCACCGGGGGAATGCTCTTCTCCTCAACAATTCGATGATGTAAGTGATGATTCATGTTGTGTTTTATATGATATTCCTAAAGATGATATGGTTTTATATGATATTTTTGTATATGATTCACCATCAAGGCCCAATTGGGATGAAAAAATCATACAAGCTATAAGGGAATTGGCTGGCAGTTCCCAAGAGCCTAGGAAGACTAGATATCAAACTAGTAATGTCCTTTGCAATTGATAGTGCTCTTGTTGAGCACTGTTATATGCTGATTGGATATGATACAAATACATATTAGCAAGATTTTAATGACCCAATATGGAAAACAACAATGAAATAAGATTTCCATTCTCTCCAAGAGAATGAGACATGGGAATTGGTTGCCCTTCCTTTCAAGAGGAAACTTGTTCAATGCAAGTGGATCTTGCGAACCAAAATTGCTGTTGATGGTTCAGATGTGAAATAAAAAAAAAATAGTTGCTAAGGGCTACTCTCAAGTTTACGATGTTGATTATACTGAGACCTTTGTACCGGTTGCAAAGATGGACTCCATAAGACTAGTTCTAGCAATTGCAGCTAGTAAGGGTTGGCAAGTGTAGCACATGGATGTAAAGAGTGCATTCCTACATGGTGAAATATAGGAATATATCTACATGCAGAAACTTGAAGGTTTCTAATAGGATCCTTCACTTGTTTGTAGGCTGAATAAATGTCTCTATGGACTCAAGCAAGCCACCAGGGCTTGGTATGCTAAAATGGATGTTTTCTTGCTCTCTATTAGCGTCACTCGATGCAAATCAAATAATAATGTATATTTGAAAAAAAATGATGGTATTTTGAAGGTTATTTTTCTTTATGTTTATTACCTTATAATTACAGGGAGCTGCACCACTTCAATTGGTCCAATTAAGTCATCTTTACATAGTGAATTTTCCATGATCGATCTAGGATTTCTAAGGCAATTTTTGGGTTTGGAAATTGAGCAAAGTGAAAGGGGCATCATGCTGATTCAACCAAAGTATGCTTCAGACCTGATAAGTAATTTTAACATGGCTGATTATAAGGCATACAATTCCCCCTTTCTTTATGGCATCAAATTCTTTGAATTTGACAATTCTCCATTTGTAGATTTTACACTCTATAGGCAACTAGTTGGCAGCTTTCTCTATCTTACACATACAAGACCAGATTTATCTTATGTTGTAAGTGTTATAGCAATAAATATGTACCATCCATGTGAGCTCCATTGGAAGTTATAAAAAATACTTATTCAGTATGTCCAAGGTACAAATAATTCCGGGGTGCACTACTCAGCTAGTTCTTCACTTCAACTAGATGGATTTTCTGATTCGAATTGGGTTGGAGATCCCACTGACAGAAAATCAACTTCAGGTTTTTGATTTATTCTTGATGAAGGTCCCATTTTCTGGTCAAGTAAGAAACAACACACCATTTCACTTTCAACAGCAGAAGCTAAGTACAGGGCAACAATCAATGCAGCTACACAGTGTGTTTGGTTGCAGGGAATTCTTCAGGAATTTGGTGTCACAATTGATTCTCCTACCAACATTTGGGTGGACAATCAAAGTGCCATCAAAATATATACTGAAACAGTTCATAGGAATAGGACACATCATATTGAGATCCATATGCACTACATCCGGGGCTTAGTGCATGGCAGGGTGATTTCATTGCAGTATTGCCGATCCACCGAGCAAACTGCCGACATTTTCACCAAGAATTTCATAGAGAAGACCTTCACTTATTTGAGATATTTGCTTGGGGTGAGTGATGGATGGTGATTTGCTGCTATTTGTTGCAGGTTTCAGCCCCATGTCCATTCTTTAGGGAAGGTTTTGTCCCATGTGGTTTTCCTTCTTTTCCTCCAAATTCGATTTGGACAAATAAAATTTCTGATTTATGTAATTAAGGTGACTTGAGCCTCTGTTGCCAAGGCCTCTTTCATTTTATGACTTGTACTAAATTTTTGGTCAAGGGAGGGTGTTAGAACAGTAATCCAACCCTTTAGTACCTTAGTTTAACTCATTCAATTTTATTGCATTTTGCATTAATACACTATGGTTTTGGACTTAGGGTGCTAAGTTGGACCAATAACCAGCCAAATTGATGCATTCACAACCACATGATCACTCCAGCTTAGTCAACCATTGTACTACCCCAGTTTTGACCCCATGGTATTGAATTGCATATGATGTAAATATTTTTATTTGATCATGGTGTGGAGATCAAGGAAAAGGCCCCACCATGGATTTAGTGTCTTATGTATCGATGATTAAAATCAATGTCAATGGTTTATGTGCTATCTAGGCACAATATGTTTGAGACATCATCTAAAATGCAAATTAATAAAAATACCACAACTAGCTATGCACAACAATGTTAAAGAGATGGGGGAATGATTTCACAAGGAATAGGGAGAGGGAAATATTCAAACCCTCGAGCCAATGGGGAAAACCCAAATGTCTAAGGGGAAAACCCATAAAGTGGTCAACTACCCTTTTGTCTTTTATGCCCAGTCATCTAGATTTGGTGAAGGAAGTTATTTCCTTGGGATGGGAAAGGTATGGAGGTCAAATTCGAATTTGACCAGTCACCCATTTTTGGAAAATGTGTTTTTGGCTTCTTGGGCAAGCAAATGCTTGGAAATGCATTCCTGAGCCATTATTCACCCATGTGTTTGATCCCTCATGCAACTAGAGATAGATGGGGCATTCTCCCTCATGTTTTGGGATGTTTTATTCATTCCTCCATGGTTGGAGATTTCATTTTTGGTATGGGTAATAGAATGTGCAGCATTGATGCCTGATTTTGGGGTTTTGAGAGGCTATTTTTCCTCCCTTACGTAGCAGGAGCTTGTTGTGCATTTACCTCCATGTCTTGTTGTTGTTTGTTGGGCACTTGGGCAGACCCGGGTTAATGCTTTACACGTCGCACCAACAAAAGACCCACTGTGTTGGCCCTTTCGGCAACAACCTGCGCGCAGGTTGCAGTCTCACCCGAAACAGCAATGGGGTGCCACAGAATCAGGTTTCTGCATGCAGAGAGGGGTATTACTGTACCTTAGCCTTTCTAAATAATTACTAATCAACTTCTGATTAACTTATCATTCATTCATATATATTTCACAGCATAATAAACAAACCAAACTTGCATAACCCACTACAGGGAATTCACAGCGCAGCAGAGATCTTATAATATCATATATATTCGGTTTAATGCATGAAAATAGCAAAACAGGAACAACACAACAAAACCACGACACCAAATATAACGTGGTTCACCCCCAGTGTAGGGGCTACGTCCACAAACTGCGTTTAATTCCTCTTTCCTCAAAACCACAGTTTATCTGCGCACTCAGCTGCAGATTCCTTCTTCCTTTTGACAGCCGCGCACACAGCAGCAGGCTTCTGCGCACACAGCTGCAGACCTTTCTTACGTTCTTACAAAAACCCTCTGCGCACACAGCTGCAGAGGTCGTCCACGCACACAGCTGGGACTTGTTCCTTCCTTACAAAATCCAACCTTACTTCACCTTATCTTTCTTACATCAAAAAGCCTAACCTATCCATTTTCCATAAGCGCTTATTTATACTGCGCAGCTTACAAAAACCATGGTCCTAAACCATGGGCACCCACAAAAACCCTAACCCTGGATTTAACCCATGGGTTTATTACAAAAAGAGAGGGTTTTGACTTACCCTGACACCCCTAAGACTATATTGACCCAACGCTCCATTTACAAATTAACCGCGGAGTTACCCCCTATGGGGTATGCGCCCCAACATTGTTTCCTTATTTTTCCATGCCCAGATTTTTGTTTTTGGAGTTGTGCAATGAATGGGAAAAGGAGACCCATGATTTTGGTGTAGATGGCGGTCGTTTTAGCTTGTATAATAGCCATAAAAAAAATTTGAAATTGGTTTTTGTTCCCAAGGTGTTTTCCCCAATTTTACTAATTTGTTCTTGGTTGCAAACCTGTTTTTTGTTATGCTCAGTGGTTGGGGGGGTAGAACCATGATTTTGGGGTTTATGTCAGTCATTTTTACCCATGTGAATCCATAGACATATGTGAAATTGAATTTGTTATCAAAGGGTTGTTTTACCCTTGTTTCCTTTTTGTTTTGGCTTCCCAAGAACGTTTTGTTCATACCTAGCAGTTGTGTGTGGCTGCGTTTGATTATAATTGGTTATATGTGTGTTTGATGTAAGGTGTAGCTTGGATGAGTAATTCCAAGGAACCCCTATGTTGTTTGGTTCATGCCTTAATATATGTGGAACCAAGTTGTTCATTGGCTTGGATGGACAGTCTGTGAAACCCAACTATGTGTTGGCTTGACTGTGGATGTATGGTATTGTTGTGTGCAAGCATGTTGTTCCCTAGTTCCTTGTGGAATCATTCCCATATCGGGGGTGGTAGTGATGCTGAGAGATTTATGAGCACAATGGCCTATGGTTGGGTGGAACGTTGTAGCAACGTAGCTAGTTGCAGGCCAGCTTATTATCAAGATAAGTATTCTTTGTGTATTTAGTTTCTACAACTGTATTGGTTTTATGAATTACTATGAACATGATGAATGTTTGAATGAATGAATTTTTCTTCCACTGTAGATTTCATTATGCATATGCATATGTTTATCTTTCAATGCATTTTATTATCATGTTCATGGGGCTAGATCGCACATTTGACAGTAGAAATAGCATAGTCGTGTCCTCTCCATCGTTGGTATGAGGGGTGGGGACGTGAAAACCATCCACATGTGTGCCCTCATCATTGTTGGTGTACTCCCATTCATTGAATGTGAACAATTTGGTTGACTAGGAGCGCTAGAGGTGGATTTTGTCCAATTTTGGGCTGATTTGGTGCATTTAATGCCATCTAGAGCCTCTAACCCACCTATTTTTCCACACCCATGCATACCAAGGTGTTATTATGACCCCATGTTACCTCAAGCATGTCCACACAACAATTCATGTCCATTTGGGCTTATTTGGAGCATGATCGGCCCACCTAGGGGTGATTGAGGAAAATTTGGACAAGTTTATTTGTATAGTCACATTGGGCTTCCTAAGCCTCACGAAAAAATTCTGATGTAATATACACATGTTACTAGCATTATTTTATGTTATACAGTCAAAATATAACCTGTTATGTTCACATTGCATGTGTAAATTGCTTATAATTTAATGGTTTTTTGCTTGTTTTGCACCAAATTCTATTTGTGAGTTTCTCTAAGGCTCCTAGATCTTGTTGTAGATCGAAATTATCACATTTAATCCTTCTACTAAAATGAGGCTCTTCAATTGTATGAGAACCTAAATGAGTTTCCTCATTGTTCATAGTCTCCCTAAATATTTGTGGGCTAGGAAGCTCCCCCAAAAGATAGCTCCTAAGAGAATTTTGGAGACTTTCCACTTGAACATTATTTTGTTGTCGGGAACCATGTCCTCCTCCTTTAATGTGTGTGCATACTTCCTAAATATCAAACCTTTGTGGAGATGTTGTTCTTTGAATGCATCTGGCATGTATGGTGGGTTATTTATGGCTTGGAATCTAGCTAAGGATAATTTCAAGTCTTTCTCTATGGTTGTAGGTTTACTCATGGAAGGAAAGATATGAGGGATAGATAAAACCATTAGGATCATTAACATGTATGGACCCTATAACCATAGATAGTATTTTTTGGAGGAAATTGATTGATCAAGACTATTACATGAACATGATCTGAGCCTGGTAGTTGATCTTAATATCACATTGTCATTAGCTGAAATATGGGGTGCTGGAAGTATTAATAATTATCTGGAAGGATACTTCATGACTCTCTTCGAGAATGTGTTTTAGTAGAAATTGTTCTAAATAAATTGATTCCCACTTGGTCGAATGTGGGATCAGGTTCTACGGGAATCACAAAGAGACTTGATAGATTTTTTTTATGTCTAGGCATTTGTGTGATTCTATGGGATGATATTGATCCTGGTCAATATCTATTAGGGTGTCTAACCATAATGTTATAGTTCTGCAATTGGATTTTGAAAAGATTAATTATGTCCATTATCCATTTAAATTTAATTAGTTTTGGTTGGAGGATCCTACCTTTTGTAACATGGTTGTGGAGAAATGGTGGTTTTTCTCCCATTCGGTTCATTTTCCACTGATGATGAGTCTTGTTAAGAAACTCTCTTTAATAAAAAATGAGGTATTAAAATGGGAAAAAGCGAAGAAGAAAGAAAATTCAAAGTATCTTATTCAAATTGAATTGGAATTTGATGAATTAACTGGTATTGTAGATGATGATTATTTGTTGTCCCACAGACGAGAGAGGTTAATACAACTGCAGCCCCAAAAAGATATAACTTTGAAGTAGAAAGAGGACACTTGGCAGATAAAAGTTGTGTTGTATGGCTTGAGGCTAGAGACAATAATACAAAATCATTTCATAGATATGCAAATAGAATACAGATTACTAATGCTATCTCGAGCTCAAGGATGAGAATGGGGAACCTATTGTTGATCAAGAATCATTAAAATGAGTAAGTGTGTAGGAGCATTAATGCATCCTTATTACATAGTTTTGAACTTAGGATAACTTTATTTGCACACATGCAATTATATCCTATGGCTTAGACTTAGGAGAACTGATTCTGCAATATATCTGGTTATTTTGGCATGTTCACACCTACAAAAGCGCCCTAGTTTGCTCAATTTTCAACCTAGCCCATGTGCACCCTCATTGATGCATTGGGGCGCTACCTACTTGATTTTGGGGATCCAGGTTTGACCAAGTGTGCTAGTGGTGTATTTGGCCTATTTTGGCTCTCGTAGGAGCATTTATTACCACCTTGAGCCTCCCACTCACCTGTATCTTCTCACACACGCTTTTCTAGGACTCACTAATGACCCAACACACTCCACAAATTTTCACACCTTGGTTTGTGACTGTTTGGGCTGAGTTGGAGCTCCATTGGTCCACCTAGGGGAGATTGAGGTCATTTTTCACCCTGACACATGTACAGATCCAATTGGCAACTAGAGCCTCACAAATTTTTTCCAACTTATTATAAATGTATTACTATAACATCTACATGATTCATGATAATAATATGATCAGAAATTATCACCTTTCACATGTGCTATTCCAGCTATTTTTTGTCTCCTTGTTGATTCTCTTGCATATTTTGTCAAACACTTTGAGTGTGAATATTGTTCTAGATCCTAGATATAATTGAGACAAATTATCACATGGTATCAGAGCTAGTTGGAGCTGCAAACAAATCTTGTGAGGTTTGAGTTGTTGTTTATGGTATATTTCCAGAAAACTTGAGTGTTTGCTTTGCAGGTTTAACAACATTTTTTTTGTCACATGTTGTGCAATAAGGATGGAGAAAAATCAAGCTATGCTTAATTCATTCAATTATTTTGAGTGGAATGCCCAGATAGTCATCTAGTTGAGGTCCAAGGTCCTCTACCGGGTCACCATGAGAACTGAAAACGAGGCAAATTCTATTATGGAGAAAGTTAAGTATTTTAATAGGCTTTATGAGGCCTTCAGTATGATCTACCTCGACACTTCAAGAGAACTTATCTTTCATATATAAATTCTTGGCACACCGAATGAAGTTGGGGTCAAGTTTGAGTCACTATTCAGGAAGACAGATGAAATGAGAGGCCATCAGCTTGAGAATGAGCTAATCTCACTGAGCCCATCTCACTACGAGACCATTGAATACTTCTTCCCCAAGTTTAAAGAACTAGTAAATTAGCTAAAAAAATGTGGCATAGAGAATAAATATGATCATCTTATCTTGTCCATCCTTTCTAAGTTTGGGCCAAAGTATTCGTTATATATTGTTTCAACATTTCACTCTAGCAAACTTAAAACTAGAAATTGGAAGATGCTCGCGCTAGCATATTTCATGGAGTCTTTGACTTAGGAGTAGGAAAAGGTCATACAAATAGGTATCATCATAAAATCCAAATATCAGTCCCTTGCTTCTGGTGTATTAAATCAATCCCAGAGCAAGAAGAAATATTTGAAGCAAAAGGAGAAAGAGAAGAAGGAATCAAGTTCAAAAAGCTCTAGATCTACTGATGGGAGCTCGAGATCCAGGAGGTGGAGAAACAAGAGAGAAAGACACACATCTGATTATTGCAGAGGTTCACATCTTTAGAAATATTTCTTCAGAAATAATATGGATATCATGACCAAGCTTCTTGAGGAAAACCATATTGCTCTTCCAGAATTTGCAAAAAGATGAGAGCGCAAGCAAGGAAATGGTAAGGCTAAGCATGCATTGGGTGGGTAAAACCAAATTCTATTTTCTCTGTTTCTGATATATTTGTTTCTGATTCACATTCTTATATATCAGAACCTGAAAATTCCATCCCTTCCTTGAGAAAATTCCCAGTCAATTCATCAAAGCTTCCTCCCAAAACTAGTCATTTTTCACTAGATTTTGATGTGCCTTCTGAAAGATCTTTCCCAATACAATATTATATTTCCATTTATTCTTATGAATATGATATATATGATGAAATACAGCCTATTAAATTCATTTACTCATTCCCCAACCATATCATGACCAAAATACCCAACAACCCTCAAGTTCACTAGTTGGAAATTCAGAAAAATGCCTAGTTTCCAATGCTATGTCTCTTGTATATGTTGTTGTTATGTATTTTATGAATTTAATTGGTTGTAAAGCCATATCATTGGCCTTAATGGGACTGCTGTTACATATTTCTGGACTTTCTTTCACCACCCATGCTTCAAATCTCAAGTCTCCAGACTTTCTAGGTTCGCCTAATTGCAATTGTGATCTAGTTGCTCACTCTTCTCTTCCTATGGATCCATTCACTCATGGAGACACAATACCTCTGGTATTTTCTGCTGTGTATGGAATATATTTTTATATTTCAGAGCCTCGTGATCTTTTGTATAGATTTATTAAGGTGCTTCATCAAATTGGGAGAAACATTCATGGTTTTATTCATGATATGGCAGCTACACATAATGCAGATTTTGTTGAATCTTTTGATGTTATTTGGGAAAGAGTTTGCAGAGATATATTTTCCATGGTTGATTATGCTATTATATTAGAGTATTATTGCAGAAAAATAAATTATTATTATTCCCCTCCATCATCAAATTATGACCATCAAAGGGTCTCTCCACATGATCCTTGTTTGCAGCACTTTGATGCATTGATGCATGATCTTGGCATCCACAACATCTTTACCAAGTCCATCACCAAGAATTTTTTTCTTTCAGCTCATTCAAGTGAAGAAGAGCACCTGCTTAAGACCTTTGGATCTCTATCATATCCATTTATGAGGGGAGGTTTTCCTCCTTACCTCAGTTACATGGATTAATAAAAATTGTTGTAAAAGGTGAACTGTGCTTTAGATTCCAAGGCCTTAATAAAGAGTTTTGATTAAATTGTACTAAGTCTAGANGCAATATATCTGGTTATTTTGGCATTTTCACAAAATTACCCTTTGAACTGATTATGCAATATATCTAGTTATTTTGGCCAATATTGTTCTAGACAGAGGCTTAGTAAATATGTTGGAAATTATTCCCATCTGTGGATATGTATAGGAGTTACACAAATCCTTTATTCACCATGTCTCGAATATAACTAACTAGGAACTTAGTAAAGTTTTACTTCTTTACAATGTGATCTATCTGAGCAACAACTTTGATGCGATATTTCTCGATCATTGTACTAGTTAGAATCCATATATTCATGAAACTTATTTTCACTGACCGAGACATGTCCGAATCCACATACACTTGTACCACGTAGGTAACACAACACATGCTTTGTTGTACATGTCTATGTGCTGACTATAAAGCATATAACTAATCATGGGACCTCTATAGATATATCTAACATCTATGGGACCCTACAAATATAAACAAGAATCGGATTTATCTTTATGTGTGTGATCATGGATTTATAATCCATTGTTCTTGAATCCTTTGAGAAACTCTTAAAAAACATTTCTCAATAGAAGAAAATCTTATCTAATGAACGTTACACCTCTAAACTTAACAATCATCTAATATTATTACATATAGATTCCTTCTAGATATGAGTTCCATACATGGTTTCTACATAGTAGGAGGTTAATTTAACTAGTTCCACTGGTTTTTCCAGGAGCTAGCAAATCTATCTTCTCCCTCTCAACATCTAGGATGTGAGAATCATAAATGTGAGTCCTCCATCATGACTAATCGTACTCCTCTATATCTAACACATATAAGAATATAATTAATATAAATACATTACCTTCAGGAGTATTTACATTTCTTTGAATATAATTAGGGCTTCTATTATGTATTCTTCCTAAGAAACATAGGAACATCCCAATCTTCTCTCTTTCAAGGTCATCCATCTGAATGAATCCATGTCATTATCTTCTTGTACATAAGGGAATATCTTTTTCCCTATAAGAAAAATTATTCAAATGATTAATAACATTACAAAACCAAGAAATGTAATCACATCAAAACTTTTAACATACTGGCAATGGTTCACAGATTTATGTACATAGACTAAATGAATGTTTTGACATAACCCCATTTATATCTTATGTGAAGTTTTTTAACCCTATATCAGTTCAAAAATTCATATTTTATGAAGGAAATATGCATCCCCATATTCATATCTCATGAAGAAAACATGAATCAATCTATATGATATATTATGACCAATCATGCATCCCTATATTCACAGCTCATGAAGCAAGCACACAACCCTCTATCTCATGTCTTATGAAGAAAATTTCCATATTTATATCAGTCCTATATAAGTATATATCATTCCTTCACAATTATTATATTAGTCCTATATTATATCACATAATATGGATTCATGAGATCGACAATATGCTAATAAAAGACAAACAATAAGGTATATGCTCAACACAATTCCAAACTCCAGGAATACAGATCTATATATGATAGTCATGAAACATTTATATATTATTTATAATAGAATATAACAATAAAAATATAAACTACTTATATTTTATTGATTTGAGTAGGCTCCCTCTTGATCTCTACACCTTTGCATAGAAAATCAAAGTCCTTCTTTATTCACTTGAATGGATGAGCTTCTTTTTAGTGAAAGTAATGTTAGTGTTTTTAGAAATAATGGAGATCCTTGAACTTTAAAACTTTTATAAATGATAGTTGAGGACTTGTAACAATTAATAATTCAATCACACACAATGATTCATCCACAACATAACATGTACCTTGGGATGTTAATATTTTAAAAGTTGTTATACCAAAATAAGAGGATCCCTGAAAGAATTACAAGAACAACATAACAAAAGAGAACATAAATATTTATCTTGGGAAACCCTCTTAGGAAGAAAACTCATCAAAAATTCCTCTATATAGACTTCAACCAAGTACAGTGTAAGACCCAAAGAATAAGACTAAACGACTTCCTATCCTCCAGATGGACTACTTCTTCTCTTTCTAGCACAACTTCTTTAGTGTTCTACTTGTCCAAATGAGGGAAGCACCTCTCCTATTTATACTAATCAGCTAAAAGGCCTAATAACCCAACTGGGACGACTTCTCCTTGCTTCCAGGGCTGTCTTTCCTTGGAAGACTCAAAAATGCATTTTAATAATACTTTTGTGGGTACTACTAACCTGAATTACAATGGAGGTTTTACCTCAATGCTTTACATGACCAAATATATCAATGACATCCCTAGTTGGAGGAACAACATCACAGGAATGTGTAATTACAATAATAATAAAAAATAGAATATCTTCTGCAATTAAATTTCCTTAACACTCCCTCTTAACAAGGAAGGTATTCTATAACACAACAATTCATCGGTACAACTGACTAGTTAATGTATATGTTATAGGAGGTTTTCAAACTTACATCAACATCATCATCATTTGTGGAACATCATTATCATGGACACCTCTATCATCTGGTATCATTTCGAGCATCATCATCTTTGGAATCATCTCGAGCATCATCTTGAGCATCATCATCTCTGGCATTATCTCGAGCTTCATCTTTGGCATCATCTCGAGTATCATCACATTTGGAATCATATCTAGCATCATCTTGAGCATCATATCGAGCATCATCATCTCTTCCACTGAATGCAGGAACTCGTTCGCAAGTGAATGCAGGACCACTCTCCATAAGAGAGTACTATCATCCACAGGACCATCCTTAGTCGGTAAGTGCTAGGGACACTTTCAACAAGAGAGTGTTCTTGTTCACAAGACCATCCTCAAAGAGGATATTTTCATCTACAACTGAATCTAGGATATGAGAGTACTATCGTCTGTAGGATCATTCTCAGTCGGTAAGTGCTAGGACCACTCTCAACAAGAGATTGTTCTTGTATGTAGGACCATCCTCAAAGAGGATACTGTCGTCTGAAACTGAATGCATATCTCCTTTGCAAATAAATGCAGGACCACTCAATATATGAGAGTACTATCATCTGCAGGACCATCCTCAGCTGGTAAAAGCTAGGACCACTCTCAACAAGAGAGTGTTCTTGTCTACAATACCATATTACAAGTCAATGCAGATTCACTCTCCATAAGAGAGTACTATCATCTTTACAACCACCCTCAGCTAGTAAGAGATAGGAGAACTCTCAACAAGAGAGTTTTCTTGTCCACAAGACCATAATACAGGTGAATGTAGGATCACTCTCCATAAGAGAGTACTATCATCTATCAGACTATCCTCAGTCGGTAAGGTCTAGGGCCACTCGCAACAATAGAGTGTTCTTGTCTGTGATACCATCCTACAAATGAATGCATGATCACTCTCTATAAAAGAGTACTATCATCTATCGGACCATCCTAAATTGATAAGGGCTAGGACCACTCTCAATAAGAGAGTTTTCTTGTCTGCAAGACCATCCTCAAGGAGGATACTATCGTCTGCAAGTGAATGTCGGACCTCATCAACATATGTAGGAATACCGATAAACGCGACTGGACTTTTCTGCACTGGAACATCACTACCATCTCATCCTCAATAATAATCGCATCATCACTCCCTCTTTCTAGGGAGGTCCTTTCGGACTACACCAAGCTTGTCTCAAAAGTGTTCAAACTTTACTCGAGACAGAGGCTTAGTCATCACATCAGCAACCTGTTCCTATATAGGAACATACTGGAGCTTCACGACTCCTCTCTACACCATATCCTGGATGTAATGATACTTTATCTATATGCTTTGACTTATCATGAAACATCTAGTTCTTTGTTAACTTGGTGCAACTCTGGTTGTCACAATAAATATCAGTTGCATTGATCTTGGTATCAAACAATCCTGCCAATAGTTTTGAAAGCCATGCTTCTTCGCTACAGGTTGAGCATGCTTCAATGTACTCATCCTCAGATGTACTAAGGGAAACACTTGTTTTCTTTCTGCTAATCCATGAGATCACACCTTATCCTAAACTGAAACAACATCCTGAAGTGCTCTTTCTATCTTCGACACTTCCTGCCCAATCCAAATCAATATAGCCACACAATCTGAACTCATTGTTCATTGTATATCTGAGGCCACAATCTAGTGTACCTTTTAGGTACCTCTTCACATGTTTTTCTGCAACTAGATGAACATGTCAGGTTTCCACCATATATTGACTCAAGGTGTTCACAACAACACATATATATGTTCTTGTATTTTTCAAATACATCAGTGAGCCAATAATATGTTTATATAATGTGACATCTACTCTTTTTGAAGAATCATCATTCAATAGCTTCAGATTTGTCACCATCAGAGTGTTAATTACCTTGCAATCTAACATCCCAAATATCTTCAAAATATCTAATGTGTATTTTCCTTGGTTTAGGAAAATCTCATCAAGAAACTGCCATACTTCAAGACCTAGGAAATAGTGCATTATGCCAAGGTCTTTCATCTCAAACTATGCTACAAGTTTATTCTTACATTCACTATTGAGATTCTCCTTTCCTGTCAAAAATAGGCCATCTACATACAATAGTAATATCATGATCCCATCATTCTCAACCTTATAGTAAAGGTTGGAATCAACTTTACTTTTGATAAAGCCCAAATTCATCAGGAATCCATCAATTCTTCAATACCATGCTCTAGGTGCTTGTGTTAACCCATATAGGGTTTTCTTTCATCTACATACTTGTGTCTCCTTGTCGTGGGTTTCAAATACTGGTGGTTGTTAAACATATACTTCTTCTTCTATGACTCCATTTAGGAAAGTTGTGTTTACATCCATTTGATGTAGATTCGATTTCATCTTGGCTTCCAAGGAAAGGACAATTATGATAGAAGTATATCTTACTATTTGTGCAAACGTTTCTTCATAACCAATTCCTTCCTTTTATGAAAATCCTTGTGTGACAAATCTTGCTTTAAAATTTTCAATACTTTCATCTCCTAAATGCTTTGTCTTGAAAATCCATTTTTAACAAACTTTTGACTTTTCATGTGGTCTTAGCACCACATCCCAAACAACATTCTTTATTATTGACTGGTATTCTTCTATCATGGCCTGCATCTAGAAGACTTGCTCCTGTAAACTACAAAGTATTGCCAATTGCGAGCAAGGTTGTCACAGTTCTACCAGAGATCTATATCAATCATGAAGGAGTATGTAAAGGATGTGCTCAAGGAAAGAATACCAAGAATCCATTCACAAGCAGTAGCAACACATCAAAAGGGATTTGGACATTGTACACTCAGATGTGTGCAAACTGATTTCAACCACTTCCTTAAGGAGGTATGCATATTATGTATCCCTTATTGATGATTACTCTCATAAGAATTGGATATATTTCTTGAAAGGAAAAAACAAATTATTTGGAAAATTCAAGGAATTTAAGGCTCTTGTGGAAAATCTATCTGAAAAGAAGATCAAAACTTTAAGATCGGATAATGGAGGATAATTCACTTGAAATGAATTCAAGGACTTATAAAAGGAATTTGGGATTAAGAGGGAGCTTACCACACCCTATAATCCACAACAAAATGGAGTAGCATAAATAAATAATAGATCCATCATGGAAGTAGTCAGAGCAATGA
The DNA here is from genome assembly GCA_001517045.1 of Pseudotsuga menziesii. NCBI lineage: Eukaryota > Viridiplantae > Streptophyta > Pinopsida > Pinales > Pinaceae > Pseudotsuga > Pseudotsuga menziesii. The sequence continues at coordinate 405,076 of LPNX010186727.1, forward strand.
TCCATTATTAAGATCTACCTCTGCACTTATGGGTCGAAGCAACAATAACTGCAATTTATGTCCAGAATAGAATATCTCATGGTTTTCTTGGAAATAAAACCCTAGAAGAAATGTTCATTGGTGAAAATCCCAAACTAAGCCACCTAAAGATAGATATTTGTCTCATATACTTACATGTTCCAAAGGAGAAGAGATAAAAATTGGACTCTTCAGGAAAGAAGGGAATATTTTTTGGATGCAGTGAACAATCAAAATCTTGTAGAATCTATATTCCAGGATCCTTCTAGATCGAGATAAGTAGAGATGTTACATTTGATGAATATTCATCCTTCACCAAATCTAGAAATATCTTTGCATATGAATATCATGAAGAAGAGGAGGAGGCTCCTAGAACCACAGAAGGTATTAGACCACCAGTTAGAGACATTGAAGAAGATTCTATACAAGAATATTATGACCTAACAGAGCCCCAAGGACTCATGGAAACACCCTAGGAAATGATGTCAACAAAAAGAGGACCATCTTGGGATCGTGATGTAATAAAAAAGCAAAAAGGTATGGTGCACCAGAAGGAAGCAAAAAACAAAGAGTTTATTCAAACTATGTAGCATTAATGATAAACGTTGTTGATGAAGAACCCACGTGTTTTAAGTAGGGAAAACCTTAGGGGCAAAATTTCGTCAATTGGCTAATTTTTGGGTTTTTTTCAAAAAATAAATTCGCTATTTGGTCATTTTTAGGCTCTAATATTGCCTATATTTAACATAAAATATATTTTTTTATCATAATATTCACCAAAATTTACAAGTTTCAGTATTAAAGTGTATGTTTCATATTTAATATTCATATACTTATCTATATATATGTTTTTTTCAAACCAAAATAATCGCCTAGAATACTATTATAATCCTTAAAAATTACCCTGATTTTAAGAAGATTCGAAGAAGAAGGAACCATATTCATGTGGACTAATGCTGTTATATTTAAGGTTTGAATCTGTGTGTCCTTTCAATTTATAGAGTCCTTGTTCGACACCAAGTACATTATTATAATCTATTGTTTTCCCTTTCGGCCACATAAGAACTTCCCGTCTAGAAAGGAAACTCTAAACCCTTTCTTATCTAGAGCTAATATGGAAATAATATTCTTCTTCAAACCTGGAACATATAAGGGTTCTTTCATCTTCATGAACTTTCCAAATCTTAATTTGTAAGAGGCTTCTCCCATTCCTTTTATGGGGTACTGGTAATCATCTCCAATATGTACCTTATGTGAATATTCTTTTTGGCTAAGCCAAGAGAGTGAATCCTTATGTCCTATCATATGTTTGGAACCACCACTTTCTATGAGCCAAGTGTCACTTCCATGAGTGATTGAACTTGTGAGAGATGAAATTAGGACATACTCTTCACTAGAGTCTTCATTTTTTGCAATCCTTTCCTTGTTTTCTTCATTTTCTTCAGCTGTATGGGCATGGCACTTTTAGTTTTTCTTTGTGAACTGATATTTCTTAATAGGACAATGTCTATAAATGTGTCCCATATTATGACATGAGTAACATTCAAAGGATGAATAATCAATTCTAGGTTTCTTATTCTTCTTGAAGTCTAGTGATATTTTGGGAGATGAACCTTGACTCTTCCTTTTGTTTCTTCCATTCTTGGTGTGTGTAGCTAGAGATTTATCTTTATTATCATTTAGATTCTCTTCTTTGTTTACTATCCTTCCTTCTTCTTGTACACATTCTTCCCATAGCTTGTTAAACTTGGTTAACTTTCTTCTAGCACATATTCCTCTGATGAAGGAACCCCATTCTCTAGGGAGACCATTCATGGTGGTCATCACCACTTATTCTTATTCCACCAAATCATCAATGGCTTCTAACTATTATTTGAAATGAGATACTCTTGAGAAATATGACTGCATGGTCTTTGTCTCTCTATCTTCACACCCTTGAGTTGGTTTTCCAAGGTCATTCTTATGTTGATTTTCTTACCTTTTAACATACTGGTTAGTGCATCAAACATTTATTTTAGATTGTTCTTTGAAGATACCTAGGGGGTCAACTGATTCTTGATGGAATTAGCTATGATCCTTTTTACTTTGATCATATCCTTTTTCTGTTTGTCCTTTTCCTCTTCTCCCTTTGGTTCCTTGACCTCTTCTTTGATAAAGCCATCTAGTTCATGTTCTTCAAGGATGAGCATGACTATGTACTTCCATTCTCTAAATTTCTATGCTCCCTCAATATTTTCATCAATCTTGGTGTTATTTGTCATATTTAATGAATGAGAACTTAAAATGGAAATATAGGGGACAAAACTTACCAGTATGGTGACTTATTTTGGCATATGCTTTAGGGTGACTTAGGTTTTGACTGGAAAACCATAATTTTCCAACTGGGATCACTTGTAGATTTTATTAGAGGAAAATATGTGCCTCCCTAAGGTGAGCTATATTGTATCTTGCTTTTCTAAAATCTAGGGACGGAACCTTAAAAAATATGATGCTCAGTTTCTCTCGGCAGTAGTGGTAGGTCAAAAAGTGAAAATCCTCTGAATGAAAGAATGCTTCAACAAAAAATATGCACCCTCCCAGGGAGAGTTGAACGGATCTTCTTTTCTAGCTAATTTGTGGAGGGAGGTATCTGGAATAATAAACCCTAGCTTGTCGAATTGCAGGATGAGCTATTGCACAATGTCTTCTTTCAGGTTAGCTCTAATACCATGTTAATATTTTAAAAGTTGTTATACAAAAACAAGAGGATTTCTAGAAGAATAAAAAGCACAACAGAACAAAAGAGAACACAAAGATTTATCCTAGGAAACCCTCATGGTGAAGAAAACCCAATAAAAATTACTCTAAATAGACTTCAACAAAGTACAGTGTAAGACCTAAAGAATAAGACTATGCTGCTTCCTCTCCTCCATATGGATTGCTTCTTCTCTCTCAAGTGAAAATACTTTAGTGTTCTACTTGTCCAAATGAGGGAAGGGACTCTCCTACTTAATATTTACACTAATTAGTTGATAGGCATAATAACCCATTTGGGCCAAATTCGCCTTGTTGTCAGGGCCGACTTGACTTGGAAGACTCAAAAATACACTTTAATAATACTTTTGTGGGTACTACTGAACCGACTTAAAACAGATGTTTTACCTCAAGGATTTACATGACCAAATACATCAATGACATCCCTAATTGGAGGAACAACATCTCTGGAAGGGGTAATTACAATAATAATATAAAATAGAATATATTCTGTAGTTACATTGCTTTAACATGTGGAAAATCCTCATAACAGAGAGGATAAAAAAACCCATCATTTATTTAGAGTATAATAGATAGATTGCAGAGAACGAATTTTACAACATAAGCAGACTTCCTGGTAAGAGAGAATACTGAGCAATAGAGAAGAGAGATCCATTGTTATAACTGTTATGAACTTTCCATATTCCTAGCATATTAATAACAAGCCATAATGACTACCATGCAAACCCTAGTGATGGTTGCATGAGAATTATCCATACATGTATTACAATTTTGAATTTCCTTTTTGGAATAATCAATGCATGCATTGAATCTTCATCATGCACAACTAATGCACCATACCTTCAATCATGTATATTAACTGATAGTTAGCTGATATTGAAGTGAACTTAATCTCTAACTAAATATTGATTACTTAGTTAACATGCCAACATAAGTGTTGTAGCGTGCAAGCGAGAGGGAAGACAAGAAATATGTTAAACTTGAAAGAGAGAAGAAAGTGATGAAATCCATAATAGCAAGAAATGTGGTCATGAACCTGGAAGATGTAGACCTTGACGAAGGAGCAACACGCTTACTAGAAAAGGGCTTGAACTTCATCGTAGAACCAAAGTGAATCCCATTGGAAGAACTGGTATGCAATGTTGAGAATACCATAAGGAACATGCCAGAAAATAGTGTGGAGGACATCAGGAAAGAGTGTTCCATCATCCTAAAAAACGCCAGACCACCGAAAAGAAACTTAACAAAGGAGGAGAGGGATGATCTGAAAACGCTAAGGAGGAGAGAAGACATTATCATTCTGAAAGATTATAAGGGAAACATGACTGTTGTAATTAGGAAAGAGGAGTACGATAAAAAAATGAGAGAACATCTGGCATCTGGAAGCTACAGGAAGGTCAATAAGGATCCAATGAATAAGGTTACGAAGCTGGTAACCACAACCATAAATAAATCGTCCTTGGATGACCGCATGAAAAAAAATCATCCCAAAGAGCTCAATAATGTCATGTATCTATGGCTCTCCCAAGATCCACAAACATGGTGCTCCTCTACAACCTATTGTTAACACAATGGGGTCACCGACTTACAACTTAATGAAATACCTGGCAGAGAGGCTGAAACCTCTCGTAGGAAAAACCTTCTCATATGTAAAAGCCTCAACACTTCTAGTAAGGATGATGGAGAATTGGAAAATTGAGGAAGGCGACATTCTCATAGGTTTTTATGTAATATCTCTCTACACGAAGACACCAATTGATGAAGCAATAAAGGTCATCAGACATATAGTAAACAATGATGAAACTACAAAACTTGTGGAAATATGTCTCAAGTCCACATTCCTTAGCTTTAGAGGGGAAATATATGAGAAAAAATAAGGAGTGGAAATGGGCTCACCACTCTCACCAATAGTTTCTAACATCTTTATGGAAAAATTGGAAAAATATGCAATATATTCCTTCCCCCTAAAACCAAAATGGTGGCTACGTTTTGTAGACAATGTATATAGCAACTGGACACATGGAGAAGAAGCTTTAAAGGACTTTAATGACCACCTCAATAACCAATTTGACAGGATAAAATTCACTACAGAAAGAGAAGAAAAATCTTGTCTTCCATTCCTAGATGTCCTCACAATGAGAAAACAAGGCGGCTCCCTCGGGCACTATGTATACAGGAAACAAACACACACTGATAGATACCTTCATGCTAAATCTCCTACCACCCTGCCCAGAAAATTGGCATAATTAACACTCCAGTAACTCGGGCCATCAGAATAGCAGATAAAGACTACTTAAGACAAGAGTTGAACCACTTCATGAAAGCATTTATAAACAATGGATATAGGGACAAACAAATCAAATAAACCATCATAAGAGCCAACAAAAAAGAACCAAACAACAATAGAAAACACAAGAAAGAAAACAACAACAAAGACACACCTTTAGCAGTCCTCCCCTACATCCATGACACCACCAACAAGATCGCTAGGATTCTTAGAAAAAGAGATATTAGGGTAACCTTCTCTCCTCCCAATTCCCTTAGGAACATGCTAGACTCTACAAAATACCCTATTAAGAAAAAACTACTCCAAGGAGTCTACACCATACCCTGCTCCTATGATAAAGCCATTAAGACATGATTAAAGGAACATGGTGCTAACATACACCATTGTAGGATCAAGAGCTCTACCATCGCACAACACTCGTGCAACACTAAGCACCATATATTTCTTGAAAAATCGAAAGTACTCGCAACCGTACCCCACCTCTTCAAACAGAAAATAAGGGCGGCTCTTGAAATTGAAAAATAGCCTAACAACCTGAATCGAGACGATAGCCTAAAACTCAATAACTCCTGGAAACCATTCGTCAAAAATCTTGAAAACAAGAACAAAAAACAATTACAATAAAACTTTAAAAACCTAAGACAAAAACTAACCCTTTAACTTTAAAACTAAACATTTAGAACGAAAAAAAAATTCAAATAATATTTAAACTTATAATTAGAAAACAATAATAAAAAACCTATTTAAACAAACTCTAAACAATATTAAGAGACTAATTTCATTAAAAAACTCATTTTATAAACCTAATAAATAACAACCTTATTAAAAATTAAAATACTTTAAACTACCTAATTTATCAAAAAAACTAAAATAAACAATAATAAAAACATTATATAAATTTGTTTTCCAAAAAACACTAACCCAAACATTCAAAAACTTTTAAAAAAATCATTTAATATACCAAACAAAGAATGACTCTATTACAAACTAAAACACTTTAAAACTAATTAATATCTTAATAATATTAACCTAGACATTAATAAAAACATTAGAAAACTTTTAAAACTAATGACTTTATTACATACTAAAACACTTTTAAACTAATTAATATATTAATAATATTAACCTAGACATTAATAAAAACATTCTATCTAAAATTAATTTGAAACAATAATAAATTAAGAATTAAGAATATAGTAAATCAACAAATTAAGAAAACTTTAACAATAATAAATCAACGAATATAGTAATTAAGGAAAATTAACTAACACTAAATAAACAAAATAATTAAAGTTTTTTTTTTAAATTACAACATTAATAATAATAAACTGAAATTAAAAAACTTAAGAAACTGAAATTTACTAAATGAATAAATTAAAAAAAATGACAACATCGAAACCCTAAATGACTTAATAACAAATATTAATAAAAATTAAAACATTGAGCTTACCTTCGTGAAGACTTCCAAGAAAGCCTCTCCTGATGATAGACCTACTTCAAGGTCTAAAACTGTTGACGAACAAAAATCAGCTTTCAGCATGGAATCTTGGATGATCGCCTTGCAATTACCTCCTGGCAATACCGGAAATGATTTCATATTGGCAACAATTACCTTAAGTCAAGTACTGCAATGATTGGAAGCAATGATTAGCTTCTTGGCTAACCAGATTTCAAGGACCACCTTCTATTAATGAGACTGGCTATCAGCGACGTCCTCCTTATCAGCTCCCATACAGACAAGAAAGCATCGACACCCACTGCAAATTTCCTTCTCTGAAAACACAGCTATAGAACAATGAATAAAGAAATAACTCAAGTGTCACAAGTAGCACACTTTCTTAACTAAAGTGTCGTCCTTTGATTAACTTAAGTGTCTTCTCTTAGTCTAACTAAAGTGTAGACACTTTAGTGAAATAGTCCATATTTATTTAATCATGTAGTTAACCATTATTAAATGAATCTTGTTGATTGATGAAAATTGAGTTCTTATTTACTTAATTGAATGTCGATCATTAATAGTTCAACTGATGCTTTAATTAAAGCACTAGTTAAGGCATTCATCTTTAATTGGATCTTTATAAATTGAGTTCACTTAGTCATCTACATGGAAAATTTGAATTATCTTTCTCTCATAATATATGTATTTCTTATCTCTTTATCTTACTGCATGGTCTATGTTTAATTATATATCATATCATTTTATACTTAGAAGAATTGTCACACATACTGATGATCATTTATATTCCCTCGAACCATATAGTCATATGCTAAAGTAATGCACCCTAGAGGTGATTAGTCTATAGAGGATACATAATAGATTTATCCATCTAGAATAACCATGGTTAGAAATACATCACATAGTATAACCTCGTGACTTGATACAACACAAGACCCTAGTCTTGATAGAACACAAGACCCTGGTCTTCACACAACACAAAACCATCTCCATCTGAGAAGATCCATCTCATAGGGTACCATCTATGAGAATAATTTGACTTGATACAACACAAGTCTAGAATTGATACAACACAAGTTTGTAGTCTTGATACAACACAAGACTAGTCTTGATATAACGCAAGACTTCTATCTTTATACAACACAAGATTCCAATCTTGGTACAACACAAGATTAAAGTACAAGAATCCCACCTTAATTCAAGAGGACATAGATAGGACTTGATACAACACAATGTCCTAACTTGATACTACACAAGTCCTTAACCTGATACACCACAAGTTTCTGACTTGATACAACACAAGTCTGTAGAATGACTCCTGATGATGTACATTTAACACTCCCTCTTAGCGAGGGAGGCATTTTCTGATTTACCAAGAAATTCCTACCATACCAAGCTTATCTCGGAAGTATCTCAACTTCATCACTGACAATGGTTTTCCAAAAAATTGCAATCTACTCATCATTAGCTATGTACTGAAATATTTCTTTTACAGGACCATGACTTCAATGAAATAAAACTTCATCTTTATTGGGAAATCTATATATTTATTAATTACTTAACAAGAAGAGTGTTCAATATTTAATTGTCAATCGAGGGAAGTTTGTTATTTCGAAGGAAATTAGAAAATTATATGCATAAACATGTTTAGTACTTGATAAGTAAATGAAATTCACTCAATTCTAATTACTGGTCAGCCAACTCAGCTCCATGTAAGAAATCAAAGTAGCATTACCCATATATGAATTGAAAAGATTTTATATTTCCTACCATACTAATATTAAGGTTTATGATCTAAAGAGAAATCCACCTAGAATTACTTTTGCAGAAAATGGAAGTCTAATTTACCAAATCAGAAAGATCTCTACTCATTACTCAAACAACAAATTCATCAAATCAAATAACTTATCTAATCAGTAAAACTCTAGAAAGATAAATAACACACACATAGGATTTGAGCAAGTCTGTAACGACTACTACACACTTCTTCATAAAAGGAAAGATTAACTACACATTCAACTGTCACACCAAATCACCTACAACAAGCCAAAGTAAAACCAAATAATGCAATCAATAAATAAATGTAGTTGCAACTAACCATAAAGACATATCAAACTAAAATTCCACACTTAAATAGAAATACAATACTAAAGCATCTAAACTACCAGAAACTCTGTTAGAGGGCGGGCCCTGGCCTTCAAATAGAGATGATGTTGAAAGCTCACAAAGGCTACAATAGAGGAATACTAGGAATTTTCACTCCTTTATTAATTTGATAAAAAGTACAGTTACAGTTACAGTCACTCTGCTATGTCTCTTACAATTTGCGAACGAACCAAACCCTTGGCTCTTCCTGCCTGTGTATACTTATACAAGAACAAAGCTATTATGTTACATCAATTTTGGGAAGCCATGAAGATATTTGACCTTCAAGTTGTTGAATCATCAAGGCAGTTACAGCTAACAATCCCTTGCATAAAATCAACTCAAGAATAAATAGGCTTTTACTTCGAGCTACTCCACAAACTGACATGCCCAACAAACTGTAGAAGATTCTCAGGGATTTTCAGTTGCAAATGTGAAGACGTATTTGAGATTCCTTCTGCAGTAATGTTGACTACACCATTTGAGTAGGAAGTTGATGCCAAGAGGGGATAACTTCCAGATATGACAAGTTGTTGCAGTTGCACCACCTGGTGATTCTGAATTTTCTTTAAAATCATGGAAAGATCAGCACAACGAAAGGTAAAATCCATGATTAGGAGTAAAACCAAGCATAAAACAAAATAATAAATAATGATTTATACCTGAGATATTTCTTCTTTTTTGTATGAGAAGGATAAGTACTCAGCTATATAATGGGGGGGGAATAGAGGAAAAGGATGGGACAGAGTAGGGAAAAAAGGGGTGAATTCAGGACCAAACATATCCCCCCAGATATCCGGTTGCATGTCCTCATGCAACAATTTGAACTAGTATGAGTCTGAATCAGACTCAAGACTCCTCCTGTGAAAATTTGTGAGGTTAAATGAAGGTTTTGGTACCTCCTCTAGTTTCAAAAATCCATTGCTCATTATTAGAGTAGCCCAACAGTCTCTCTCAGCTTTCTTGGACATCTTGTAGATACCCTTATAGTTCCTGTCTGGCCACCAAATAAGAGGAAATATAAACCTTAGACCCAACCAGCTTAGGCCACACGAATCCATACATTTAACATAGCCAGGAACTCTAGACAAGGCATATTTAAAATTTTCAAAACAAAATGGATTTTTTTCCCTTAGGGATATAGGGAAAATTCCCATCTTTAACTGCTTCCTTGTAGAGAAATGTCCTACTATCGAGATTTCATATGAACACAAGTAGAGATAAAATTCTGTTGAAATATAGCCAATTGATTGATTTTATCTGGAAATGTAAGGTTTCTCTTCTCCCTAGCAACCAAAAAGAGAGGGGCTATAGATTCTCCCTAAATCCACAGACTGGAGTTGTCCTCATTTCTCAGAATGGTCTATGAGGCACTCAACCAATGGACATGATTATTGACAAAAGAAGTAAATGACCTTAAATGAATATCTCCAATATGGGGGACTGGATTAGATTGAGTGTCCATCATGCATGCCTTATCATGCTAACTCACATAAAAAATTAAGCTCAGAGAATTCACCCTGGCTGAAAGTTTTCAAAAATTGAGAAGGTGTTACAATCTGCCAAGGTCTTCCTTCCTTTAAATCCTTAATCTGAAAAAAAATCATTTCTTCAAATAGGAATATAGGGTAGTATGGGGAAGGAGATCCGTAGATCAGTAAATCATGAGTTAAAGTGAGCATCTGTTCTTTATTCTTCTCCATAGGCTCATATTTATTTAACTCTTTTAACTTCTCCCACAACTCTTCCCATCGAATTTTTCTGAAATAATATCTCCTCAGCCCATTGTTCCCGCAATTCTTGAATGAACTTTTTGTGCTTAGTAAGGGAAATCATACCTTCATCAAATTCCCTTGCATGATGCTTCCATCTAATTGCTTCAATATTTAAAAGTGTTACCCCTTCTATCTCCTGAAGTTCTGCAGCCTCCACCTGTGTTGTTGCTTGTTGTGTTTGAACATCTAGAAAATGGTTTCTTGCTTCCTCCTCTTCAGTCTAAACTGCTACTTCCTATGTTTCACTAGTTTCAGCCTGAGTCTGAACTGCCATTTCCTGTGTTTCATCAGTTTCAGTATGGACTGTTATTTCAACAAATATTTTTAGAAACATTTATTCTTGTGTGACATTGTCTTATCCTTTCAATTCCATCGTAGCAGTTTCAGCAACCAAATTTGAAGATATCGGTTCTTGTGTAGCAGTGTCACACTCTATTTCCATATCTTCAAGATACTGGACTCCTTCCTACACAGTCTCTATGTCCCCTAACTGCTGCTCCTGCACAATATACACTTGCACAATCTTTATGTCACCCGACTGCTGCTCCTGGTCTGGAAGTGAATTGAATTCCCCATAACTACTTCTAGAAGGAAGCAATTCATTATTTTATGAGGATTGAGGATGCAGTGCCTCATTCACATGTAACTCTTGCTTAGGAATCAAATTTGTTTCCAACCTTGTTCCTTCTACTAGTTCCTCATTCAATGTCTCATTTCCTCCTTGGCCTGAATGTGCCAATCTCCAGGATGTTATTTCCATTTTATCAACTTTATATCCTGCCAATTTAAACAAGAATCCACATCTAGGAAATATAATATCTTCTTTTTCATGGCTGGAAAGTGGATCTTCAAATTGAATAGCAGCTTCAGCCAAAGTGTTCAGGCCTCGTGCTACTTTCTTTTTCCTTGCCTCCTTCAACCTTTCCAGTTCTTCCCTGAGTGCTTGAGCATATTCCTTCAGCAAGTGTTTTTCATATTTCAACATTTCTAACTAGTGTTGGTTAGGTTATTGGGTATTTGTGGCCACCATAGGTGAATTTCCCACTATTTCTTGTGTTTTAGTGGGTACCCTAGGTTTTAAAATGGGAATTTCAATCATTTCCCTTCCTGCTGCCCAATAGGCCTTGTTTCGTATTCTTCTGGTTCCAGCAAGTTCTTGTGTATTAGTGGAATCCATTGGTGAATTACCCACTGATTCTTTTGTTTCAGTGGTTAACATAGAAATTTCAGTACTTACCACTTCTGATGTCCGAGAAGCCCCAAGTCTTCTTCTTCTGGATGATTCTCCCTATGTTTCAGTAGGTTCTTGTGTGACAGTGGAAACCATCGGTAAAATACCCAATGGTTCTTGCGTTTCAATGGGAAAAATGGGAATTTCAACTCTTATCACTTATGTTGTCCAAGAATCCCTATTTCTTCTTTTCCTAAATGAGTCTCCCCAAACACCTGATCTTTTCCTCTTCTTATTTGGTGTGAGAAGGGTAGATACTTCTCCAATTCCTACTAAAGGTTCCTCCTACTCAATTACAGTTCCTTTTATTTCTGAGGAAGTTTTGATCTCGACCACCTAAAGCCTTATTTCATGAGTTTCTGCAACCACTCCTTCTTCTCCTGCCACATTCGCAGCTCCAACGTCCATTGTCGTTGCTTCTACAGCTGTTCCCCTTTCGATTTCTTCTATTGTTGCTCCATTTTATTCTATTGCTCCAACCATTCCTTCCATAGGACTATTTGTTGCTGCAACTCCCCATGAACTTTCCTCTTGTTCATCTTCACCTTCTTCCAATTTATCCCTCCCCCCAGCTGAATCTGAGGAGTTATGTTCAACTTCTCTATCCCCAATGTGTGCTACTGCAGGTGCCTGATGCACCTCAACTCCAACAAACTATTCCCATGTTAAATTATTTTGTGCCAAACGTCTTTGCACCAATAATTTAATCAAGGCATGATTTGTGAGAGAAGAGAGTGGGTGTTTGGAGTTCTTAGCATAATGTGCCATGTTTTTTAAGGTTTGTGATGGCGTAACTGAGACAACAAGATGAAATCATAAATATAAACAACCTTATATCTTACCTCACAGGTAATATACATTTTCATGAAGGTCGCGACTTGGTCCCACGGTCTAGGAAATGTCTCTAGTTCCACTCCTCTATCCCTTCTTTGCACTTTCTCCCCTGGTGCTAGAAATTCTTTAGCTGCTCTCAAATTGTGCCTCTTCCTGAAAAACAGTTTTCTACAGTCTGAGGTAGTCCTGTGACCTCTTCTACGGCTTGTTCTAATGCATCTATCCTCAGTCCTCTTATTTATGAGTATTCTCCAATCGGGTTCAAGGCGAGCTGGAGTGTTGTTTCCTCATAGAATCTGTTCAATGTCTGGAAATAACCAATCTAGCCAGCTTCACAAAAAATGTTATAGACCTCTCTATTTGCAGACAGAGCATCTAGATTGTTGGGTTCATACCTGATTGGAGGACCCATAATGCATTCTCTTTATTGGTTGTGATAGACAGGTATAGTAACTAACTGAATGAGTCATTCAAGTTGCAATAGTTGGATATGATAACCATATAGTAGGGGTTCGTGTGTGTGTTTTGAAGTTCTTGGACAAATTAGAAACAGTACGTGTTACATATTAATGGAGATAGGGCGACAGTTGTTTGAAAGTACAGGAGGGATGATTTTGAAAGGAATGTTAACTAATTATGGAGTACTGTTAGGATTCGAAAAGGTATAATCATTATTATTACATCATTAAATACTTGATTATACTTACAATCAGAATCCATACCTGATCATTGTTACTCGAGCCGTCAATTCCCCGGTATGATTCGAACTTTTGATGCCAAGTAATCACAAGGGAGATGATTTCACACACGCAATTGAGGATAAATTTTTCTCCAATCATTAATCAGGCGGAGCACGTTTGCATCAACATTGATTTCCTAAACATGAGGACATAGTGTAAAATATCTCATCATGAAATAATCGGATTCAGTTGGAAATTCACCCCAAACGTGGCAGATTTTCTGTGAGACTTTCAGCAACAATAGAGGCGGAAAAATAGTAGAGTTGGAACGCAAAATAACCAACTTTGATGGAAAAATGGTGAAGTTGCAGTGGACAATGGTTAAATTTAGCAGGAAAAATAATGGAGTTGCAGTGGAAATTGGCCAAAAAAGCGGAAAATTTAGGAGAGTTGCAGCGGGATTCGACCAAAAATAGTGGAAAAAATTAACATAGTTGCAGCGAAGTTCGGCCAAAAATAGCAGAGTTGCAGCAAAGTTCGACAAAAAATAGCAGAGTTTGGCCAAAAATAGAGGAGTTGCAGTGGGATAAAAGTTAATCACTTAACAGAATTTTTGCTAAAAATAAAGAAAAAATTGACAAGGCTTGGTAAAAATATGAGAAATGGTAAATTTCTCATCAAAGATAAGAAATCTTATCCATACATTCTTTCAAGGAGTTTTATCAAATGAATAAGGATTATCCATGGTTCTACAATTGCTTGGCCCGTCGCAACTACTTCTCTTGCTTGAACCTTCTCATGAATACATGTTCACAATTCTAAGAAAAACACACCCGATCATAGCGAAAAGAAAAGCAAAAAGAAAAGAAAAGTACATAGTGAAAATTAAACAATTTTATTTATATACATATTTGGTGGAATTCACAGTAGACTTAAAAAGTTTTAGAAACAAGGGAAGAAACTTGCTCTTGTACCAGTTGACAGTCTAGATCAGTTGCGACTTGTGAAATAAATGCATCCTTAAATATCGGTTTATGTTAAAGTCGTAATCGATGACCATTTGCAAACATTGGTGTTTGATTTTCGTCAATAGTGGTCAACCAAACGGTTCCATTGTCAAATACTTGATCTATTCTGTAACCTCCTAGCCATCTTGCGGATAAATTTCCTTTGAAATCCATTTTAAACTATGAATCATATAGTAAATCCCAATCTCGTTTCCAAAATATCTTCTTCTTTATAAATCTATCGTTCCATTTGGAGTGTTGTTGTTAAATTAAAGTTGTATGATGTACAACAGTGGTGCGGTTTTCATCTAGTTCATTGAGTTGATTCTGCCGGTTCTTCTGAGCCTCCATTAAATTCAGTTTTTCCTACGTGGCTATTCTTAGAGTTTTAATTTCAAATTCAATAGGAAAAACACCACTCTTACTGTACACCAGTTCGTATGGGGAGAATCCCGTGGTGTTGCGCCAGGTTGTATGGCAGGCCCATAATGCTTCTGGAATCCTATCATCCCAATCCTTGCGATGACTCTTCACTATTTTTGTCAGGATTGAATCGATCACCTTGTTTTTGCTTTCCACCTGGCCATTAGCATGTGGATGATATGGAGAGGTGACTCGATGTTGAATGTGATACTTCTGAAACAAGGCCTCCATATTTCAAGACACAAACTATGGTCCTCTGTCCGTTGCAATTTCCTTGGGTACTCCAAAGTAGGTGAAGATATCTGCATATAAAAATTCTATTATAGCCTGATCATTGGCCTTTACCAAGGCCAAAAATTCTACCTACTTGGTCATATAGTCAATGCAAACCAGAATGTAAACTTTCTATCTTGATGGAAGGTTGATAGGCCCTACAAAATCTAGGGCCCATCTATCAAAGGGTTCAACCACCAACTGTGGCTGAAGGGGAATTTCATCCAATATGTTTGGCTGGCCCATTATTTGGCAGTTGTCATAGGCCTGAACATATTTTCTTACATTCTGAAATAAAGTTGTCCAGAAATAGCCCATCCTTAATGCTTTATGGCCTGTCCTTTTATCAGTAAAATTCCCCCCACGGGGCTCATCATGACAGGCCTTCAAAATACTATAGATTTAATCCTCTCTCACACAACACTTGATTTCCAAATCAGGTCTCATGTAAAATAGGTGGCCTTTGATCCAGTAGTACCTCACACTTTGCTATATAAATCCTCTTTTCTCATTTGTACAAGTGCGATGGAAGTCTACCTGCAAACAAGTAATTGGCAATGTCAGCATACCATGGGGAAAAGGCTAAGACTGAAAATAAATGTTCATGAGGATAGGAATATTCGACTGGTGTATCATGATCATTATTAGTCAGTTGAGAAATAAAATATGTGGCTACATTCTCCTTCCCTGGTCTGTCAACAATAGTGATGTTGAATTCCTGGAGTAACAACAACCACCTAGTCACTCTAGCATTATTAATGGTTTTGTTCATCAAATATCTAACAGCTGAGAGGCCAATATGTACAAATGTAGAGTATCCAGTAATGTAATGTCTAAATTTACTGATGAAATAAATGATAGCAAGGAATTCTTTCTATGTTACAGTGTAGTTTAGTTCAGCATGAGACAGATTCTTACTAACATAATAAATAGCATACGGGTTGTCACCTTCCTACTAGCTTAGAACTGCTCCAATGGTTGTGTCTGAAGCATCCAAAGAAATATGAAAAGACAGGGCCCAATTAGTCCCCCTTAAGATGGGTTGTAGATAGCCTCTTCTTTAGTTCTGAAAATGCTACCTAGAATGCATCTGTCCACACAAGTTGGGAATCTTTCATTAGTAAAGTAAATAAGGGAGATGCCAACTTGGAAAAAAATTCTATGAATCTCCTATAATAACCAGCATGACCAAGAAAACTTCTTACCTCTTTCTGTGACCCAGAGATAGGAATATTTGAAATTACCTTTATCTTGGTTGGATCTTCCTAAATACCTGTGGCAGAGATAAAATGTCCCAGAACCACACCTTCACTCATCATCATGTGGCATTTTTCGGTGCTCAGAGATAGGTGTGTCTGTTCATAGCGTTTTAGAACTTTTTCCAATTTCTCCAATGCTTCATCAAAACTGTTGCCATGAGTTAAGTCATCCATAAAGACTTCCATACAATCATTCACCATTTCAGAGAATATTCCAATTAAAGCCCACTGAAACGTGGCCAATGCATTGCACAACCCAAAGAGAAGCACCCTATATGCGAAGCTTCCCCAAGGATAGGTGAAGGTGGTTTTATCCTAGTATTCAGGGGGAATCTAGATTTGGTTATACCCACTGAAACCATCCAAGAAATAAAAGAACCATTTCCCAGACAGGGTATCGAGAACCTGATTGATGAAAGGAAAAGGGAAATGGTCCTTCTGTGTTTCTTTGTTAAGTTCCCTGTTGTTATCTCCCAAAAAGTACACCGTCATTTTGGGTAATAGAATGGGTTAAAAATTTTATATCTGTGAGTCTTGTGCTTCAAAATCCAAATTTTTTTGCTTTCGGCAGTGAACTCAATCTGTGGAAGTTTACTTAACTACTGAAACAGGTCAGTTTCGGCAGCTAAGATGGTTTGCCAGAACAACCTTAACTACCGAAAATGTTTCCATGTGTAAAAAATAAAATCTTGTGCTTTCGCACGCTCCAATGTCAAGTCATATGCCGTATTCATCTTCTGCAAATGACAGGGTTCTTGACAGATTAATTTCTTCCAACATTAACGGTTGAAGTAGTTGGTTTTCAAGCTCCCGTTCCAAATTCTTTCAAAATAGGTTGAAGTTATTATTCCATGAACAGCAATATTGAAAATACTAAGTCACGGGCCCTTTTTGAGCAATATGGCATCATACACATACTTACACTGCATGCAGCCATTGTGGATTTGTCATGATATCACATTATGATAAAAGAGTAGCACATGGCGCTATGAGAGCACTTCACAAGGGTAATGTGTTATTAAAA
The DNA here is from genome assembly GCA_001517045.1 of Pseudotsuga menziesii. NCBI lineage: Eukaryota > Viridiplantae > Streptophyta > Pinopsida > Pinales > Pinaceae > Pseudotsuga > Pseudotsuga menziesii. The sequence continues at coordinate 422,242 of LPNX010186727.1, forward strand.
CCCAGAAGAGGAGGTGGATTAAAGTCAGCTGGGACAAGGGACTGAGTTGTGGTTTTCATTTAAAGGATTTTCCTTTTGATTCTGCATGGAAGAGACTCATAGACTTGGAGAAAAGAATTGGAATGTCTAGTATAGGGAGGTGTTCCCATGGTTTTGTGGGAAGAGCTTTGGCAAGCTTTTATGGAACAAAAGCTTAGATGTGCATGACAGTGCTTTGCTTGACCAAGGAGGAAATTTAAAGGATGGGATGCCCTTTTATATGAAGGCAGTCAAACATTGCTGTTTCGCACTGCTCTTGCTCTTATGAATTTATATAACCCTGAACTCCTTGCTACAAAAAACGCATGAGATGCAGTTGCTTTGTTCTAGCCTCTTGCAGCCTCAACATATGTTAGCAGCTTAACACAGATGGCAGCCATGGAGGTAGAGTATCTAAATTTTCCAGAATTGCAGGCAACAATTGTAGGAGAAGATTACATCCAGATTTTGGAGCAATCAACTCCATATTTCAGGGTACTTCTTCAAACAGAGCAGGTGGCAGAGAATTAATCTTATGCAGATTTAAGGGCAGGAAATACTTCAGATTTTATACAGCTGGCAGCATTTGTGTGACTCGGGATTTCAAAGGCAGTTCGAGATCTATCCTCTAGATTTTTTCCAGATTGCAAAAGGTAAACACATGTCAGGGTATCTTTAATCAACTTATAAAGTATCTAACCTTCTGATTCGAGTTAAGAGGAGCTCGACGAAATATTAATAACACAAACCTGTAACAAAGAATTGGAGGAATTTTCTGCTGAAATCGCGTGATCTTGCGGGGAAATTTCGACCACCTTCCTGAACTCCAAATTCAAATCTGAAAGCACCAATGGATAGCCTATGATCTGTAGATCAAAATCGACTATTTGAACATCCAAAATGGACATCGGACGGCTGAGAAAATCGATTTTTTCCAGAGGCAGTTTTTTTTGAATTCTACAGGCTTTCGGCAGCTTAGGCGAGCCACCACAGCGCTCATTAGCTGCCAAAAAGGCCAGCTTTCGGCAGCTAAAGGCATTAACAGAAAAAATGTTAGCTGCCGAAAGCCTGTTTTCACAGATTCTCTCAAATTTCGCCCAGATCGCGGATTTATTAGCTGAAATGGCAAAAGGCTGACCAAAACAAATGCATTATGAATTATCTTATCAGTATCTAAAGGGGTTACGAACGAGATCAAAGTCAAAGTGGTTGTTTTGTTAAGTTTGAACATATTTTTAAGGAAACAACTCTAAGATCAACTACCACATCATGAAAATCAAATCTCCGAGCCTTGGAAGGCTGCTTCACTTCACCAACCATCAAGCTGTTGAAAGAAATCTCCATATCAGAATTTCCTTGATTTTAGGGATCAGTCCCTATCTTTTTGTTTTTGACCGTCAGTTAATGTTTTAGTTGAACTAAATAGATCCACACTTTTAGGATCTGGAAACTGTTTTGTAAAGGCTTTAAAAGCCTATGAACTCAGACTGAAAAATGGTTCAATCTTGGAGAGAATTGGGCCTATGTTATGGTTACTTATCTTAATACAATCACAGTCTTCTTTTGCCACTGTCATCAGAATATTCATTCATCTTTTATTTCTGTACTTTGTTTAATTTTAGCTCATCCTTGTGCTCATGAGCTTGAATGAAGGATTTCGTTATTGTTTAGTGTGACTCTGCATCCCAATGTACTTGGTTGTTTAGACCCTGCATTACATGTACTTGGTTATCTAAATGATATTCTTCATACCTTTCTATTATATTGTATCTGATTGGCAGTCTCTAAAAGCACTGGTTCATTAAGATGTTCTGATAAGCTAATCCTTTCATTGTGCTTTCTTGGTATCCCATTGATCCACCTGTTGGAAAATAATTGAATTCTTAAGTTACCAGGCATACCTAGCCTATAACCCTAGGTAGTTTCTTGGAGAGCTAACAAATTGGCGCCGTTGCCGGGGAGCGAGGTGAGAAGCTGATCTTCCTGGGAGACGACACAGATCTAGTCCTTGATGATAGACAAGGATTAGACACTTCATTGGTTATAATCATCTATCTGGCGACTCCATGATGGACGAACTCAGTGGCGACTCCATTGTTCAGAATCTGTTGGTGACTCCACTGGTATGACATGAACAGAATCTTAGCCAAGAGGTATGCGTTCTGTGATTTTTCAAGCATTGTTGGTTTCCCTAATCAAGTACCTACTAGAGATGAATGGGAGAACAGTCTTCCTAGATTTCGAGGAGAAGAGTGGGAAGTGCCAGCTGAACATTTGCTGGACTTTCATGACTACATGCATCGGTTGCAAGTAGTGCATGAAGATGTTCAGATCCAGCTCTTTTTTTTTTCATTAGAAGGAATTGCTCGTGATTGGTATCGATCTTTTCCTATTGCTAGCATCAGCTCTCTAGCTGATTTTCATGCTGCCTTCAATTTGTTTTGCAAAACGAAGATTTATTCAGCTGATCTTCTTTTTCCTGAGTGTTGTCATGAGTTTAATCTTTTGAAAGTAGAACTTCAGGGAGAATATGCTGCTGAAGAAAATACTCTTCATCATGATCAGGAGATCATTGATTCACCCCATGATAACCTTAGTGATGCTTTTGACATTATATCAAATGCACCTACTGATGTATGTTGTCATGAATATGATATTATTCCCTCTGAAGAGTTTGAAGAGGACAGCTTACAATTTCCAGATTTGCAGGGGCTGTCTAATCTCCAGCTAGAACATGTGGATCATAATCTCGGATGTGTTGATGCAGCATATGTTGAGGGCAGCTCCCATTTTTTAGACTTGCAGACAAAGGAAGTTTGCAGCAGATATGAAGAAGAAGGCGAGGATCTAAATGGTCCAGATCAGCAGTTTGTCTTATATGTTTCTCCAACAAATCTTGAGCAGCCTGCATTCAACAGTGAGATTATTCAAGGTAGTTTTCAGCATCTTTTAAATTTACAGTTACATCTGCAGTCCAAAGAGGTATTCTGTTATGATTTTGAAGATCCTATTGCTGATCTTTTAGATTCTATGACCAGTATAAATCCAAGGATATTTTTGTCAGCAGGTGATTGTTTTTATCATCCATTTAAACCCCTTTTCTGGATAATATGGTCTTCATTGCTTTTTGAGTCAAGATATATCATGATGACAGTAAACCAGTATCTGACATGGCTGCATTGGAAATCCAGTGTTACTTGATGAATATACCTCTACTGGTTAGTGTAGGGGTAGGTAGATGAATAAGCTCTTCCTATGAGCACGTAGATCATTTTTCAGTTATTATTAAATAAGCAGAGCAGGCTGCATGGAAGCTACAGGTTTGCAGAGGGATTAGTGTTAAAGACTTGATGACTCCATGCCCAATGCTAAAGGCTACTGGAACTACTTGGTTCTGGGATTCTTCGGAACCTCACTGGGAGGATTCCATCCCCGAGTAGGAGCCAGATGTTATCTCCCAAAAAGTACACCGTCATTTTGGGTAATAGAATGGGTTAAAAATTTTATATCTGTGAGTCTTGTGCTTCAAAATCCAAATTTTTTTGCTTTCGGCAGTGAACTCAATCTGTGGAAGTTTACTTAACTACTGAAACAGGTCAGTTTCGGCAGCTAAGATGGTTTGCCAGAACAGCCTTAACTGCCGAAAATGTTTCCATGTGTAAAAAATAAAATCTTGTGCTTTCGCACGCTCCAATGTCAAGTCATATGCCGTATTCATCTTCTGCAAATGACAAGGTTCTTGATAGATTAATTTCTTCCAACATTAACGGTTGAAGTAGTTGGTTTTCAAGCTCCCGTTCCAAGTTCTTTGAAAACAGGTTGAATTTATTATTCCATGAACAGCAATATTGAAAATACTAAGTCACGGGCCCTTTTTGAGCAATATGGCATCATACACATACTTACACTGCATGCAGCCATTGTGGATTTGTCATGATATCACATTATGATAAAAGAGTAGCACATGGCGCTATGAGAGCACTTCACAAGGGTAATGTGTTATTAAAACCCAGAAGAGGAGGTGGATTAAAGTCAGCTGGGACAAGGGACTGAGTTGTGGTTTTCATTTAAAGGCTTTTCCTTTTGATTCTGCATGGAAGAGACTCATAGACTTGGAGAAAAGAATTGGAATGTCTAGTATAGGGAGGTGTTCCCATGGTTTTGTGGGAAGAGCTTTGGCAAGATTTTGTGGAACAAAAGCTTAGATGTGATGACAGTGCTTTTGCTTGACCAAGGAGGAAATTTAAAGGATGGGATGCCCTTTTATATGAAGGCAGTCAAACATTGTTGTTTCGCACTGCTCTTGCTCTTATGAATTTATATAACCCTGAACTCCTTGCTACAAAAAACGCATGAGATGCTGTTGCTTTGTTCTAGCCTCTTGCAGCCTCAACATATGTTAGCAGCTTAACACAGATGGCAGCCATGGAGGCAGAGTATCTAAATTTTCCAGAATTGCAGGCAACAAGTGTAGGAGAAGATTACATCCAGATTTTGGAGCAATCAACTCCAGATTTCTGGGTACTTCTTCAAACAGAGCAGGTGGCAGAGAATTAATCTTATGCAGATTTAAGGGCAGGAAATACTTCAGATTTTATACAGCTGGCAGCATTTGTGTGACTCGGGATTTCAAAGGCAGTTCGAGATCTATCCTCTAGATTTTTTCCAGATTGCAAAAGGTAAACACATGTCAGGGTATCTTTAATCAACTGAGAAAGTAGCTAACCTTCTGATTCGAGTTAAGAGGAGCTCGACGAAATATTAATAACACAGACCTGTAACAAAGAATTGGAGGAATTTTCTGCTGAAATCGTGTGATCTTGTGGGGAAATTTCGACGACCTTCCCGAAATCCAAATTCAAATATGAAAGCACCAATGGATATCTTATGATCTGTAGATCAAAATCGACTATTTGAACATCCAAAATGGACATCGGATGGCTGAGAAAATCGATTTTTTCCAGAGGCAGTTTTTTTTGAATTCTACAGGCTTTCGGCAGCTTAGGCGAGCCACCACAGCGCTCATTAGCTACCAAAAAGGCCAGCTTTCGGCAGCTAAAGGCATTAACAGAAAAAATGTTAGGTGCCGAAAGCCTGTTTTCACAGATTCTCTCAAATTTTGCCCAAATCGCGGATTTATTAGCTGAAATGGCAAAAGGCTGACCAAAACAAATGCATTATGAATTATCTTATCAGTATCTAAAGGGGTTACGAACGAGATCAAAGTCAAAGTGGTTGTTTTGTTAAGTTTGAACATATTTTTAAGGAAACAACTCTAAGATCAACTACCACATCATGAAAATCAAATCTCCGAGCCTTGGAAGGCTGCTTCACTTCACCAACCATCAAGCTGTTGAAAGAAATTTCCATATCAGAATTTCCTTGATTTTAGGGATCAGTCCCTATCTTTTTGTTTTTGACCGTCAGTTAATGTTTTATTTGAACTAAATAGATCCACACTTTTAGGATCTGGAAACTGTTTTGTAAAGGCTTTAAAAGCCTATGAACTCAGACTGAAAAAGGGTTCAATCTTGGAGAGAATTGGGCCTATGTTATGGTTACTTATCTTAATACAATCACAGTCTTCTTTTGCCACTGTCATCAGATTATTCATTCATCTTTTATTTCTGTACTTTGTTTAAGTTTAGCTCAGCCTTGTGCTCATGAGCTTGAAT
>LPNX010186727.1:428022-550121 GCA_001517045.1 Pseudotsuga menziesii
CCAATGTACTTGGTTGTTTAGACCCTGCATTACATGTACTTGGTTATCTAAATGATATTCTTCATACCTTTCTATTATATTGTATCTGATTGGTAGTCTCTAAAAGCACTGGTTCATTAAGATGTTCTGATAAGCTAATCCTTTCATTGTGCTTTCTTGGTATCCCATTGATCCACCTGTTGGAAAATAATTGAATTCTTAAGTTACCAGGCATACCTATCCTATAACCCTAGGTAGTTTCTTGGAGAGCTAACACCTGTAATCCACACAGACCCACCACTTCCCGTTCTTATTAGTTACGATCACAAGTGGGGAAACCCACTCACTGTCTAAAATTGGGTAAATAAAACCTACCTCTAAAAGTTATTGAATTTCCTCCTTCATGATATCTCTCATGTTAGGGTTCATTCTAAGTTGAGTTTTTCGTATGGTATTTGAATCATTTTTAATGTAAATATGATGGGTGCACAGTGCCGAGGGAGTTCCCCTCATATATGTGTACTCCCATGGAAAATCCCCCGTATGTTTTTTTAGCAGTGTAACGAGGAATTCCAGTTCGTCAACTTTGATATTAGGGTTGATGTTCAATGTTTTCACTGAGTCAAATTCTACTGGAACACTCTTGGAATTATCAATTACTAGAATCAATTCGGTATTACTGACTAAGTCTTCTTCTGTGAGTTATTCTTGTTGTTGTTCTTTTAGTGTGCTATCCAGAATCTAATATGCTCTTTTAGTGACAGATGTAGGATCACTAATGAAGTTATAGATGGTATAATATTCATTTTATGTCTTAAAGGTTAAGGCTCTCTCAATGGTTAATAAAGGATGAATATCTTCTTCTTCCTCTAAATCCATCCACAACGGAGTTTAAGCGTCTATGATCGATTTAGCTAGAGGATATAAAGTCAGATCTTTAATGGCACTTCCATCAGAAATTGTCATAGAGCCTGATCTACAGCTGATGTATGCATCTGCTATATCCAACCATGGTATTCCGAAGATCAATGGGTGTCCCCCCAGTTGTGACTTAGATTTTAAAACACCAAAGTCTATAGGGTACTCGCATGAATCAACGGAGACTACAATGCCATCCACAACTCCTTCTGGTTTAATAGTAGATCTGTCATCCATCTCTAGGATGGTTGGGGTAGGCCTGATATTAGCGAGTCCAAGTTTTTTTAAGGTCTCAATAGTCATAACATTTATTGATGAGCCTAAGTCAACCAAAATGTTAGATATTTGAATATTCGCAATAGATATTGTGATAGTGGGGTTACCTAGATCAGCGTATTTGGACAATGGGACTTTTCCCATCATTAGTTCAAATAATTGTCCTGCCACATGCACTATATGGGGGTCCTTCGGTTTCCTTCCTGGTTTTTTACAACCAAGTCTCTAATGGTTTTGGCATAAATAACATGTTCTGTAAGGCTTTTAATAGTGGAATTATTACATAGATATTTTTCAGCTCTCCTAGTAGGTTGAAACTAGCTTGTTCCACGACATTTTGCATGGTTAATTGTTCAGGATACGGTGGTTATTTCGAATACTGTGTAAGTTGTGTTTTAGTACGTGTCTCTACAAGTGTTTCAACTGTTGTTTCATCATGTATATCAATCGACATTTCAGCTGGTGTTTTAGCTGGTATTTCAGCGCCCTCAATGATGGTGATCACTGAACTAAATGAATTTCCAAATGGTGGATTCATTCCTTTATCAGTTACAGAGGATGGAACATCCTCAATGACTATTGGTTCCACTATCCTCCCCAGTAATAGGTGTAAATTATTGCAAAGGAGAGGGGAAATGGAATAAACTGCAATGGTAGAAATTTTGAATTATTGCATTGCCTTATTGTTGGGATTGGGGTTAGGTTGAGAAGGAAATTGAGGATGCAGTGGTGCACTCATTAGTGTAGTGGTATTTGGGAGTTGCAGATAAGGCTTCTGATACTATGGATAGGATGTTTGGTTATGCAAAAATTGGTTATGAGAAAACTGGTTCCTTGGATATGGATTCTCCATTCCGGAGACCAAGGAGCTTGTTGGTTTAGCTGTGGTTCCCATGAAGTCCAAGGATTTTGATATGGTGTTGCAGGTTGTGAAGGTTGGTGCCACTATGTGTTAGAATATGAGTATGGTGGAGGAAATTGATTGCTAGCATTATTCCTAGAATTGAAAGGAGTGGGCTCAGAGTTCATACCTAGAATCCACGATTTCCACAGATTCTTATGCGAAATGAGACAAGACTTTTCCATGTCTATAGTGGATGCCAGAAATACTTCTTTTTCTTTCAAAAGTGAGGGAAAATATTTGGTATCATGCTCCAATTCGCAAAGACCACACACTTCTACCTTATCAAGTGGACATTCTTTCGGTGGATACTTCTTCCCGCACTTAGGGAAAAACACCCCAAGTACCATATCTTCAACCACTTGTTTATGTTTTTCTCTCATAACATCCATTTCTGAAGAGATGGAACTCATCATGTTAGTTTTGAAATTCTCAAGGATATTACCAATATCTCCCCGAGTAGCTCCTCCACCAGCTGAATTTTGTTCCCGTGAGATAATGCCTCGATCCTTTGTGTTGGTTTTGGAATATCCCCTGGAATATCGTCGACATAAGTCCACAATGTGATCAAAGAATTCCTTAGATATGTCTCCCTTCCCTAACAGATTAAGCATGTCCAGACAGTATTCTCTTATTCCGCGCAACAGAATGATCTTGAGGACATCCCTTCCAATAGTGGTTTTACCTGACATCTGCACATTATATAGAATCCTTTCCATAAAATCCTCCAATATCTCATCATATTTTTGCACCATCTTAAATAACTCTTCTATCTTATCCTTCATCCTACAATATTCTTGATACTTCCTAAGAAACACCTGTTTCATTTGCTCCCAAGTTGCGATAGTTTTGCCACCCAAGCTCATAAACCAGTGTAAGGCATTATCTTTTAAGGTAGGATTAAATATTTTTAGCTTCTTTTCACTAGAGGTGTAGTCATAAATTCGACAGATAATGTCGAACTCAAAGAGGAATTCATCTGGATCCTCTGTGGATTTCCCATGAAAGCGAGGTAACACTGAGGATGAAATTTATTCATGGGGGCTTATCCAGTTGGTTTCCAAATGGGGAACTGAAGTGTGGCAACTATCTCCTCATGCTGTAGGTCACCATTATCATCATGATTTTCCCTTGCTTCTTCCTCACATTCATTGTGGTGACGTTCATTATTCATGTTTAGCTCCTCCTCTTCCTGTTTTTGATTATTATAATCTTCAAACTTCTGTCGAAATGGTAACCACTCATATTTTGTAACTTCCTTTCCTTTGATTTGGTAAACCTCCTCTAATCCACCTATTCCCATGTAAATATCCCTATCTCCTTGGGTTTCATCCATAGGGACACCAGAGGGTGTCGCAGCTCCTACTGTTCTCTCCATCGTTGACACTAATGCTTCCAGCCTAGGAGAAACATGGCTTCTTCTCATAGATGATGGTCCTTGATTTCGAGCTCCAGTAGAATAATTAACCTTGGAAACTAATTCGTCAATGAATGTCTTTCTCCCTAAGCTTTGGCTACAACCACGACCTCTTCCACCTACCAAGTTAGTATTTTGGGGAGTTCTGGGAATATCCCGTTGAGTTCTTCTCGTATTCATGCAAACCTATAAATCATGCAAGGTTAAAATCATACCTACTAAATACAATGAACCAATTCAACTACTAACTATGCCTATCAATTACCTTCCCTAGAAATAGTGCCAAAATGTTGGGCACTTTATATACTTATTAATTACTTAACAAGAAGAGCGTTTAATATTTAATTGTCAACCCAGGGAAGTCTGTTATTTCAAAGGAAATTAGAAAAGTATATGCATAAACATGTTCAGTAGTTGTTAAGTAAAATGAAAGTCACTCAATTCTAGTTACTGCTTAGCCAACTCAGCTCCCTGTAGGAAATCAAAGTAACGTTACCCATCTAGGAATTGAAAAGAACTTCTATTTCCTACCATACTAATATTAAGGTTTATGATCTAAAGAGAAATCCACCTAGAATTACTTTTGCATAAAATGGAAGTCTAATTTACCAAATCAGAAATATCTCTGCTCATTGATCAAAAAACAAATTCATCAAAGAAAATAACTTATCTAATCAGGAAAACTCTAGAAATATAAATAACACACACACACAAGAGTTGAGCAAGTCTGTAACAGGTACTACACACTTCTGCATAAAAGGAAAGATTAAATACACAGATGACTGTCACACCAAATAACCTACATCAAGCCAAAGGAAAACCAAATAATGCAATCGATAAACAAATTTAGTTGCAGCTAACCATAAAGATATATCAAATTGAAATTCCACACTTAAAATGAAATAAAATACTAAAGCCTCTAAACTACTAGCAACTATGTTAGAAGGCAAGCACTGGCCTTCAAATAGAGATGTTGTCAAAATTTCACAAAGGATGTAATAGAGGAAAACTGGGAATTGTCACTCCTGCATTAATTTGATAAAAAATGCATTTACAATTATAGTCACTCTGCTATGTCTCTTACAATTTGCGAACGAATTGAACCCTTGGCTCTCCCTGCCTGCGTATACTTATACAAGAACAAAGCTATTATGTTACATCAATTTCGGGAATCCATGAATATCTTTGATCTTCCAGATTTCGAATCATCAATACAGTTACAACTAACAATCCCTTGCATAAAATCAGCTCATGAATAAATAGGCTTTTACTTCGAGTTGATCCGCGAACTGACATGCCCAACAAACTACGGAAGATTCTTGAGGAGTTTCACTTGCAAACATGAAGAAGTATATGAGATTCCTTCTACATTAATGTTGACAGCATCATTTAATCAAGTAGTTGATTCCAAGCAGGGCTAACTTCTAGATATGACGAGTTGTTGCAGTTGCGCCACATGGTGATTCTGAATCTTTCTTTCAAATCATGGATAGATCAGCACAACGAAAGGTAAAATCCATGATTATAAGTAAAACCAAGCATAAAATTAAATAATAAATAATTCTTTATACCTGAGATATGTATGCTTGTTTCTATGACAAGGATAAGGATTCGGCTTCAAAATGGGGGAAAAATAAGGAAAAAGGTGGAACAAAGTAGGGAAAAAGGGGGTAAATTCAAGACCCAACAATCTCGATGTGTTCTATCTTAACACATATAGGGTTTTTCAGAAAGATTGACTAATAACACCTAATAATTGTAGGCTCAATTATTTCACCCTAGTAGGAAGCTTCCGAAGCTTACACTACTCCTCAGCAGTTAGTACTATTTGCAAAACACATTTTCTTCTATAGTACTCTTTGACATACATCTTTCAGTAGTAGTACTAACCACAATACACTTAGATTTTGTAGTATTATCCTCTTTACATCACTTATATTAGGATAAAACAATAGTTGGATAGAACAATAATATAATAGGTCTTCCATGTATCAAATACCATAAAGATCCTATTCTAATGTACCTCAAAAGGTACTCAAATGTATGATTTGTAGTAAGTAGAAAAATAAAACATGTCTACTCAGAAACCAACCAATTACTTACACATAGTAGTATCATCTGGATCTGATCCATAATACTGTTTCTAAAAAATGGAAACAGTGGATTTTAAATCCATCATGTACAACATTATACATCAAATGTGTAAAATAATGCAGAAAGTGAGTCTTGTCTTTTCTTTCAATCTTCAACATTTGTTGAATTCAAGAATCTTCTTCTATCTATAGAATTTGTTTGTGAGCTTGTCATTCTCTGTGATGTTCTTCAAGGCTTGATCACTTTCTCAGTGATTTTCTTGTTATATCACAACGCCCCAACTACCTCTCTAAGAGGTTTAACTATTCTCTAATAGTACAAACTATAACTTTTCTTGAGTATCAAGAGTCTCTAAGACTTTGACCATGTCTCTACGCCTATGGATTCTCTCCACAAGGTATCACATCCCATAGATTTTTGAGTCACGTACCATGACTAATTAGTCGGGACTTTATCTGTTGCTTCCTGTGAAGACACATCAATACCCCCTCTTCAATTGGAGGAGTTTTTCTATACCAATCTTGTCCTGAACAGAGGCTTATTTAGAATACTAGAAATGATGCTCATCTCTGGATATGTACCACGTCTTGAATATAAAAAACTAGAAACCTTATAAATATTTACTTCTTTTCAAAATGCTCTATCTAGAGAAACATATGTGATCTTTCCTCGATCACTATACTAGTCATATTTCATATATTCATTGAATCTGTATTCCATTGATCGAGACATATCTAAGTTCATATACACTTGTACCAAGTGGGTACCACAACACATGCATTCCACACGTCTATGTAGAGACTACAAAACATATAATCAATCATGGGACCTGTGACTAACCAAATGCATCTCAATTGACTTAATATTCTCCAAATATGAAATAAGAATTATAAATTTTCATATTTATCTTCATATGTGTGTCCATGGATTTATAGTCCATCATCCTGAAACTCTTCAGGCTCTTTTACTGCACATTTTTCTTAACTGAGGAAAATATTTTTCTAGTGACTGTCACACCACTAATCATAAAAATCAGAACAATATTCTTGAATACAAATATTATCTTCCTTCTGAATGTGAGAATCTTGCATGTCTCCTCTTAACATAAGATACATCAACCAGTTTTACGGGTTCATTTAGGAGCTAGCGAATCTAGCTACTCTATCTCACCATCAGGATGTAAGAATCATAACATGGGTCCTCCATCACATAGACTTCATGCTCATCAATGTGTGAAGTTCTTCTTGACACATTAATGTAAATAAGATAATTTAATTATATTGAAGAGTCTTTACATATCTCAAAATAGGATTAGAGCTTCTATTATGACTTCTTCCTAATACATAGGAACCACCAATATGCTACTAGAACCTTATTGCTTCATAGAATCCCATTCTCTTTCAAGTTCAACCATCAAAATTAATCCTCATTTAATACATGTCATTTTTACTTGTAGGTCAGGGCATATAGTTTTTCCATGCAAGCCAAATTCAATCAAGTTATTAGCAACCTTGCATAATCCAGTCATTTCAATAAAATGACAAACAACTCATATTGACATGAAAAACATTTTAACCAATGTTTCAATATAACCATATATCTTGAATTTTAATAACATGAATACTTCAATGTATTTGCAGTGGTTCATATAGTTATGTACACATTAAATCAATGTTTTCACATAACGTCATACATATTTCATGTAAATGTTTTGTAGTTCTATATCAGTCTTATATTTATATCTCATGAAGATTTATGCAACCCTATATTCTTCTTAATTTAAACATAATATTGTGAGAATTGATTCACAGTTAGATCTAGAAGCTAAGGCAATATTCACAATCTAAGCTATTCACAAAAAATGCAAGAAAACAGTAAAAGCGAGCAAAATAACACACAGAGATGGTGCCAATAGTTGATTTTTATATTAGTGTACAACTTATAGATATGTATGGTACATACTTATAATACAATGGGGAAAATTCATCAGCCTTTGGATTCCATGTGGATGCATACAAGTTTTAGGATAGGATTTGACCCTTAAACCCCCCTAGGTGGACCAGTAAGATCCCTAACCATGCCAATCAGTCACAAATGCTAGATTGAACATGGTTGGATCATGTGGGATCATAAATGAAGGAATTGGAAAGCACATGGATGAGTGGGAGAGTCTTTAGGAAGCAATAAATGCCCAAAGAGGGTTCAAAACCACTAGATACATGCACTAGCACCCTTAGTCAAACAAGATCCTCAATTTAAGGGACATGGAGTGTTCCAAGGAATAATTGTCATCAATGATGGTGCCTAGGTTGATAGGATGGTCAAACTAGAGCACCTCAACTATCAGGATGGTCAGAGTGGAGCACCTCAACTGTGAGTAAATGAGCTAGAAATCACCTAATATACCAAGATTGATCAGTATAACCTAAGTTAGACCATATGAAATAAGTACAAGAGAAATGAAAATGTCACCTAGTGTTGAATATTGTAACTTCAAAGGATATTCTAAATGTATTTTACTGATGTAACCCAAGGGAGATGTTTTTATTCCTCCGGTAGGGTGTTACTATTGTATTTGGTCATCATAGAGTCATGAGGTAAAGCCTCCATTGTAAGTCAGGGCAATAGTACCCTAATGAATATAATATAATATTGTATTGAGTCTTCTTAAGTGAAGTCATCCCACTTAGTTAAGTGGGTCTGAATTGTTAGGTTAAATGTCAAGTGATGAAAAGCGTATAAATAGAGGAGATGTGTTCCTTATTTGAACACACACTCACTTGTGCAAAGTGCATAGGATATATATATATATATATATATATATATATATATGATGGAGGAGGCACACCTATCTGAGTTCTTGCATTTTACTTTTTATATATCTTATAGAGAGGAAGTTTTGTTGGGTTTTCTTCCCCATGAGCGTTTCCTAGAATAAATATTTGTGTTCTTTTGTGTGGTTGTGCTTGTCTATCTTTCAGTGATATTTTGTTTATGGTTATGCTTCTATGATGCTAAATGTTATATATCTTATATAACCATTAAAAACTTAACATGGTATCAAAGCCACCCTGAAAGAAGTCGTTGTCCATCCGAAACAATGCTACAACTATAGCTATTGAAGATTAGGGTTTCATGGTTGAAAACCCTAAAATACTAAAACTAGTAGTTTTGGTACATTTGCTATATCTCTATATTGGAGAAGGATCAGGAGCCAAAAAATTCATAGGCTGAAGATAAATTCCCAATGTAACCTGTGTAAAGGTTTTAGACTCAGATTCACTATATTCTGGGAGATATGATTCCTCCAAGTTAGGATTCTAGACTCTCCCAGGATTCAGCCCTAAACAGGACACCTAGGGAGAATTGCTATATCTCGGGCTACAAAGGTCCAAATGAAATTTCGTGAGATTTTCCAAATAGGAAATGAATTTTAATTTTTGTGGTAAAATTTTCATACCCCGAAGATGAAACTGTGACACTTGGAATTTCGTACACATTCTCTATGTTGAACAATGCTAAAATAAGTCACCTTGGGAAAACTCACATAAGTCCCAATTGGTGAAACCATTTCTTCTCTAAATTACGGTGTTGGAAAGAGGATAGATGAGGATACCTCAGTGAAAATTTTCAAACACATAGGAGAATTAATTTTTGGGATATCATAGAAACAATATCAGGAATTGTTGCAGAAGAAATTGAACAAAACCAGGGCATCAAATATTTTGCAGTTCTGATCATAGTATTGGGAAAATAAGTATACTGCTCAGCTCGCCTTGAGGAGATGCATATTTCTATCCAATCATATCTAAAATATATCTAAGTTGAAAAATTAGGGTTTCTCTATAAAACCCTAGGTCTACCAGAAGCAGCATTCCAGAAAATCTTTCAAGCAAGCATGAGATTGAAGCAATCACACTAGTCAAAGAAGAAGCTGTAGATCCAGGAGGAGATGAATACAAAACAAAGATAAGTATTTGAATTGTATTTCTTGTATATGTTGTGTATTATACATGATATAATTTTTGCATTAATGACAATATACTACTAATATTCATGTGATGGGTAAGTAGCCCATGGTGCTATACAAATCTCCATTGCAACTTATCTAGAATGAAGCCTATTTGTTGACATATTAGATTAAGTGCACAATCTCAATGATGTCATGGTAGAGATGGAATAAATTTAGAAATTTTTTGTGAGATATGGATGAATGTTGTATTGGCTAAACAGTTGCATGATGCATAAGAGTTTGTCAGTATGCATATGTCCTACAAAATGGTTCTAACCATGCAACTAGTACATTTGAATTATAGCAAAGGTCATGTACAACCGCATAAAAGAAAAGAAGGACAAGAATTTTTCCAAATAAAAAGTGATGACAATTCAATATTCACTCCAATAAACATGAACCTAAAGCTCCCAGGGTCAAGGACACCGTGACGGAAGAAAGTGCTTCAGAGAGTGGTAGATCCACCTCGAAAGATGAAGACCATTTTGGACACGAGAGATAATTCAAGATGAAGAGAAGTATGATGGGACTTCCAAACCAAAGTAAGAGGCATCGGACACACTCTAGTTGTGTGACATCATTGATGCAAACCCTTCTAGCTATGGAAGAAGCTATGATTAAAGAGTAACAGTTGATCATGGGGAATGATGTCTAGGATATGATTCCTAGACCTGAAGGGAACTCCACAGTTTCTTCCATATGGATCTAAAAGAAAAAGTATACAAATTAAGGTTCATGATTTGTCTAAGAAAGAATAGACTATGGCATGCCATACTCTATTGACAAAACACACTTCTCCAGTAAAGTAGAAGTATATATATCAAACCACCTATGCAAAATAGGCTTTGTATGAGCTCAAAAGGAACCCATAGATATGCACATCCATGAGCTTGATAGATCACCTAGAGTGATGAATATATTAACCTTCGCTACAAGGCTGAATATGGAAACCTATAGAAGACAACAAGCTCATAGATGGGTGCAAGAGGAACTTTTCGACAAAGTTCAAGATAAAGGGATCTTGGTATCTGGTAACCTAAGATAGATACATAGTAGCAGAGGATGCTACATGCCACTTCAGTACATAATGTTTCAATACATAGAGTACAAAATGCAAAGGGAGCATGATTCTTATCTTTAGGGGGAGTGACTACAGAAGATATCTAAGTTTGACAT
Organism: Pseudotsuga menziesii; assembly: GCA_001517045.1. Taxonomy (NCBI): domain Eukaryota; kingdom Viridiplantae; phylum Streptophyta; class Pinopsida; order Pinales; family Pinaceae; genus Pseudotsuga; species Pseudotsuga menziesii. Next base: position 438,796 of record LPNX010186727.1, read on the forward strand.
GGTACGACAGGATGGACAACTTCTACATGGACCAAGACTTTACTAAGAGTAAAGTGGGTTCCAACATTCATGCAACATTCAAGGTTGAGTGCGGAAGACTGAGATATGTTGATGGCTTGAAAGAATGAACTCATGGTAGAAGCAATGATAGAAGAATACCATAATGATTTTTGGGAAATAGTACCAAAACTAGAAAGAAAGAGTGTGGTATATTCCAAGTGGATCTACAAGATAAAACATGTTGCTGATGGAAGGAAATATCTATGGCTAAAGGATTCTCTCAGAGAGAGGGAATTGATTATGAAGAGACACTTTCTCCATGAAGCAAGGTACACTTCCATCAGAACCATCATGGCACTTTCTTCCATGATGAAGTGGGATATAAACCATATGGATGTAAAGACAAGCCTTCCTTAATGGTGTGATTGAGGAAGAGGTTTACATTGAATAGCCACAAGGATTTGAATTCGAAAACATAGTGACTCATGTATGTAAGTTGAAAAAGACACTGTACAGACTGAATCAAGATCCTAGAGCTTGGTATGGATGAGTATATAGATTCTTGGAAAGCATGGACTTTACCAAGAGTAAATTTGACCCTAACCTTTACCTTAAGGTTATGGATGATGAACATGGAATACTATTGTTGTATGTGGATGATCTATTTCTGATTGGAAATGGGAAACATATCACATATTGCAAGAATCTAGCTGAAGAATTTGAGATGAAATATTTTGGATTGATGCATTATTTCCTCAGGCTGGAAGTGTGGAAGAGCTCAGAAGGAATATTTCCGAACCAGGGAAAGTATGTTGTGGAAATATTAAAGAATATTTGATATGTTGGATTGTAAATCCATGGCCACACCCATGGATACCAGCATGAAGTTGTTGTCTGATGACACATTAGAGATAGTGGATATGACTCAGTACATAAATGATATTGAGTCATTGATGTATCTGACGAACACAAGGTCAGATATATGATTTGTTGTGAACACCTTGAGTCAGTATCTAGTTAAACCTAGATGGGTTCAATTGATAGTTGCAAAGCATGTGATGAGGTACCTAAAAGGTATGATAGAATTGGGACTTTACTATGGTAGAGATCATGACTACAAATTATATGGATATATGGATTCATCTTGGGCAGGAAGTGCCACTGACAGGAATAACACCTCAAATGGATTTTATGGTTTGGGATATTCCATGATCTCATGGTTTAGTCCAGTGTTTCTCTTAGTACAGCTGAAGTAGAGTACATTGCAACTTGCTCTGCTATTTAGGAAGCCATATGGATTTAGAAAGATGATGTCAGGACTATTTGACATGGAGTTGGATACCAGAGTGATTCTTTGTGAGAACCAGAGTTGCATAAAATATGACAAAGAATCATGTGGAATATGGTACTGAAGGGAGACATAAAAATCCAGTATCTAAGTATCGATGAGAAAGTTGCTTATGTGGTGACCAAGCTTCTATGACAATATTGGTGTAGTTTGAAAAGACTTTCCTCACAAGGAGGAACAGTGATGTTGATACTGAAGACTTTCCTCACAAGGAGGAACAGCGATGTTGATATTGAAGACTTTCCTTACAAGGAGGAAAATTGATGATGATATAGATCCTTCTTCGTATGGAGGAATGATGAAGATATGGACCCTTCTTGGAAAGGACAAATATGCCAAAGATATTGACTCTCTTTGAAAAAGGAAGTACAAGTCAAATATATTGAATCTCTTCAAGAAAGGAAGAACAAGTCGAAGATAAGGACTTTCTTCATAAAGGAAGAACAAGTCAAATATATTGACTCTCTTAGAGAAAGGAAGAACAAGTTGAATATATGGAATTTCTTCATAAAGGAAGAACAAGTTGAATATATGGAATTTCTTTAGAAAGGAAGAACGAGTCAAAGATATGGACTTTCTTCATAAAGGAGGAAGAAGTTGAAGATATCAACTATACTTGAAAAGGAAGAACAGGCTAAGGCTATGAACTCTCCCTGGACAAAGGGGGAGTAGTTTGATAATATGGATCCTCCCAAAAAATGGGGAGTGATGATGAGACTAACATCGATGATGGGATGACAATGATGCTCTAGCATGAAAGTGGCCAAGTGCACCTGCAGATGCTGACAAGGTCTGACATTCACTTGTGGATGATAGTATCCTCTCTTGAGGATGGCAGGTACAACACTATGTTCGTGAGAGTGGTCATTACTAGCTAAGGATGGCCCTGTAGATGTTACTCTCATGGAGAGTACCCACATTCAGTTGTGTATATCATAGAATAACACTTGCTTAGAAGTGGTCCTAACCTTAGTGGTATGGATTCTCTACGATAAGTCCTCACAGATGACAGGACTAACATTTTGTATGTAGTGGAGATCTACTCTGCAGACGATACTGTTGTATGGAGAGTATTCATACATTCATATGTAGATACCGTAGAATAACACTCACTTGGGAATGGTCCTAACCTGTGTGGTATGGATTCTCTATGATGAGTCCTCACAAATGTCGTAGTATAACACTCACTTGGGAGTGGTCCTAACCTGTGTGGTATGCATGTTCTACGTTGGGATAAAATTTTGAATGCAGTCAAGATCTGCTTTGCAGAAAATATTCTTAAATGGTAGAGTATACCTACATGTGAGTGTAGATACCATAGTATAACACTCAATTGTGAGTGGTCCTAAGCTATGTGGTATGGATGGTCTACGAGGAGTCCTCACAGATTATAGGGTCGGAATTGGGTGAGGTTGAGATATACATTTAGTTTAGATGATTCAGATGATCGATTTCATGGATCATGATGATAGAGGATTGCATTATCCTTGGACTTATGTCCTAAAGTGATCTGGATTGATCATCCCGCAAATAGATCATGTGTATTGTAGGTAGCATGGCGGAAAAGGATCGAAAGGACCAAAGTGTTGCTGCAAAAGGATCAAAAGGATCAAAGTGCTACTACAAAGGATCAGAAGATCAAAGTGTGTTGTAATCTCACAAATCATAGAGGGTTACCAATAATACACATGGAATCATAAATACATAATAGACACAAGAGACAAGAACATAGATAAGGGAATAACAGATTATATTATAACATCAAGGTCCTTACATACACAGAACTAAACCGAGTTCTCATCTGGCTCAACAGCCTAATATATATGATTACAAACAGTTACATATAAATACCTATCAGTTCGGTCAATTGACATGACCTCATGCGGCCAACCTAATCTCTAATTAGTTGGCTCACCGACTAGCTCCTCCAACATCACCCATAGGAACAAAATCTTTCTTCATCTCGAAGAAATAGGGGAGGTAATTCAACAATGTACTATCTGAGATAGTTACTTCTGGTATTGTTTGTCTTCATGGTCTGTGTAGTCGGATGGTTGGTCATTTCTGCACACATATTTCCACAATCACTTTTGGTGTGATAGCCAGTTGATGTTGAAATTTTGTCCAACTTTGTAGTACCTTCTGGATGTCGATAGTCAATGGTGTGTTGCTTAACAGAGTCGACATATTTTCTTGGATGGAGAGGTCTACAATGCTTTCCATGTCTAGTCCCATGAATTGATCTTTTTCCTCTTCTGCATCTAGTAGTCTTTTCATCTATGGGAAAATTGTATCCAGTTTATCGAGGCTCGACAGTGCTTGCTATACCCACTGGTGTGCTTGTTTCTCCAATTTCTGCAGTTTGGCTGTTTCCAATACAATCTGTTCTTGTATTGTATTTCTCATTGTTTCTTCCATTCATCATCTTCTTTCTAATACTTGGATCTGCTCACAAGTCTTACGGGTCTGCTGAAATACTTGTCCATAATAGGTAGGCTAATCACAGAGAACTTCATCTGTGATGATAGATTCCTTTAAGTGGTCTTGTAATACTTTGTGAGCCTCAAAGAATGTTGTATACTGCCGCCTGAGTATTCTAGATGTTTCCTCTATTTGATATTCCTTTGTATTTTGTAGATGTGATTGTAGAGTCAACACCATGCTTTCAAATAGCTGATATGATTTTTCAAGCGGCTTGTTGGTGTCGGCCCCTAGAGGTCCCAGTATTACTGTTTGCATCAAATTCCTGCATTTTGTCAAAAAATCAATTTCCTCTTTCTTAGTGTTGTCGGTCTGCTCTCATTTAGTCTGGTTTCTTATTGCTGCTTCTGTGGCGAGAGTTTCAAGGAGTTGACCCAACTCTGCATCTTTGAGTTTCTTTGTGTCGGTTGCATAGTCAATCTGAGCTGGCTAATGTGGATCACTGCCAACTTGGATTCTTTGTGGTGTTCTTTCTTATTTTTGTCTTTTCTTTTTCTTTTGTGTCTATGTTGGTATATCTGTTGTTATGCATGTGATTTTGGAGGTGGTATATTTCTTTGTGGTTGGCTCTCTAGCTGTGAATCTTCATTGGTCGGTGGAATTTCTGGTTGAGTTTCTTGGGTGGAACTTATGGCTCAGTGTGTATCTGGGGGATTTGAAACAGATGGTCCAGGGTTTGGTAAAGGTTCTGGATTGGGAAGTGGTGGTGGAGATGGTGAATGATCTGGTGTAATTGGTGTAATGGGGATATTTTTAGTCGATGATGGGTCTTCGACTTATGGTGGTGAATTGTCTGGATCATTAGAGAATAGGTTGTTGATCACCTGGTTGATATCATCCTGGTTATCTTCTTTCACATCTCTTGCTGGTTCATTGGCTGGTGGAGGGTGTGAGATGTCAAAAGGGATAATGGATGAGGTGTGGTTTGTGGCAATTTGGGAAGTCTTGTCGGGGTTCCTCACAAATGTGGATTTGATAATTCCCTCAGATCTTGGTTTCTGGGGTATCTGGCCAATTTACTGAGAGAGGATTTGGCATGGTGCACTAGCTTCAATTAGTGGGCATTTGGTGGTAATTCTCTGAACAAAGGTGAGTAATTCAGGTAATTTTTCAATGTATTCCTGGAAATCACCGTCCTGGTCGAATCGTTCTTTCAATGTCTCCAGCATAACATTCTTACAAATATCGACCGGGATTATGGTGGGTATATGTGGGGTGTCTTCTTGTGTAATCTAGGTTGGAGATGGGGGTGGAGGTGTAGAAACTAAATAAAAAATGTTCTCATCAATTGAAGTGGTTGCATTTTTTACCTTTTTCAGCCTCCCTTGCTTTGGCTGTGCTTTGATGAGCCATTTGAAATGTGTTTCGACCAAAACTTTGTTCACATCACATTCAAGCATACAGTAAAGAACATACACAACCATCAAAGATAGTACTTGGGGAAGGGACGTCCAATCCGATGATTTATTATCTTTGATTACTATTTATACATTATGAGAGAGTTTGGAGCAGTTCTACCCGATCCAAATACCCATTTGTTAATATCTCTATAACTATTTACTTATACAAATATGATGACATTTAGGAGGTCAAGTTCCCCCCTCTACATCTCCCCCACAAACAAAATGTTTCTTCATCCCGAAGAGAACAAAGAAATATGCATCAACATCCTAGGTCTCTACTACTGCTGAAGTAGTACTCACTGTGCATCAACCATGCATATCAGTCTGCATAGGTAACTCAGCCGCAACAGGCACTAGCTTGATAGGAAAACACACGTGTACAAGGCTCTATTGTGACTGGTTACTCTTTAGCCTCCATCTTCAATATGGAAGTAGTCCATTGAAGTCTCATCCTCTCACAATGGCGGTCGACTATCCGCAACGAGGTCTTTCGATTTAAAGCCTCACCTTGGCTCATCTGACCGACATCTCCATTGGTTCAGTCATGCAAGACCTTTTGGCTCTTCAACTTTCTATGCCATTTCTTTGTCTTCTATCTTTCTGAGGTCACAACCCAGGAACAGTTTCAACATTTCGATACTAAGGGATTTAATCACATTGTCATCATGTCTCGTTGGAGCTCTTTTTTGTGTAGGTGCATGATATATGCTTGAATCTAATTGTCATATTTTGAATTGCCTACAATATTGTGTGATTCCTTCTCATGTGCATGATCTTGGTCGTGACCGTCTGCTTGTAGTTTCACTAACTTAACATGACTCAAGGTAAGAAACCAACTTTATTACACTTCACCAAAATTTTATTAACTTGGACTCGACCACCTTTCATTAGTGGTACTTGATACTTCTCTTTTAGAATAGTGTCAACTATAAATATACATTTATGATATCGACCAAAATTTTAAGTAGATTCATTTTTAATATGGTGACTCCAAGTACATTATATATTGTAAAAAAAGCAATCGACATTGTTGACTCGAAACTTCACAATCAACTCGACTCAGAATGTTTAAATCCTCTACCCTTAGATATAGATCGACAAGACTAAGGAATCATCCACCTCGACCAAATCCAATAATATCAATGACTTTTTGACCAAATTTCAAATGGGCCTGACCATATATAACTGACTATTGAAGTATCAACTAAAGTTGGCAGCAAGTATATAACGATGGTGGTCAACCATTAGTTACAAATGGTAAGTAAGAAGCACATTTAAAGCTTATCACAGAACGTCAATATTGGCATGTAGTCGATAGGTCAACTATTCCTCTTATTGTGAAATATAACAAACTGATCAACTGCTCCAATTCAAGGGAATATCAGCTCTTGAAGTGATCTCCGAATAGTATGAACCATCTAGTTAGTGATAGATGCAACTTTAAAGTTGTTAATTATGTGGTAACGACCTCACGATAGATGTACTATTGAGCCAACAAAGATTTTGAAGAACCAAGCAACAGAATTCCAGAGAATATGTCATTGATGTATAGATAGACTCACTCATAACATCTGTTTAAATGGTCTCTTAATGATGCGTTTTGTTGTCATGAATATTGTACCTTTTGCAGACAGAAGTACTTCCTTTGGTCTGAATAGTTCAGATCCAGAACAAATGAGTGAATGAAAAAGGTTGAAGAACTTCCCTAAATGTTATAGACACCTGGAATGATGCTTTGATAAAGAGTCCGTGTACCTGTAGAACATGTCAAACATGCAAATACATCAAAGCTACCGGAAAATTACCTACACATTCATACTAGTGACTAAGGAATCCAATAACATATATGCGAGATCAGTGCAACAGATATGTGGGAAGGAAATCAACTTTGCATTATAAAATACATGAAAGAGCTTACAACCATGTGCCTTAGTGTTGACAAACTCCTTCACAAGACAAACACCTCATCCCCAATAGCTCCAACTTGCTCTCTTGTGCTCTCTAATGGATTAGGCTAGGTAGTCAATTCAGCAGCATAACTTTACCATTCAGTTCTCCCCCTCAACCATGGGGTATGAGCTTGGTTTTATAGGCCTCAAAAGGATAAAAATGGTTGAGAGATTGGTGGGTGAGGTGGCCATGAGATCCCCAAAGCATGGATCTCTAGCTTAACTGACCTAGGTGAGTAGGGATAACGCTACCCATGAAGATTTTGATCTAGAAGCTTCATGAAGCTTCTTTTTTCACCTTTTACCAAGGGTACCGCTTATATACCCTTATGCTAGAGTGGTGTAGGTAAGAACCACTTCAAGAACAATGCACATATACGGTGGCACTGCTTATTTGTAACAGGACTCAGTCAGTGCTGCATAAGGTACCGCTCATAAGCTAAAGGGAAAAAGCAGTGCTAGGGTTTCTTATGTAAAATTGACATCCAGACTACTGTTTCCACTCCAAGTTTGGGATTGAAGCCAAATATAAGTGTTAAGGATCTTATCACATGTAGGTGACAATATTTTGGTGTAACAGAAAGCCCCCCAAAGCATGAGGCTAGCGAGATACAATAGGTGAGAGCTTTGAGAGAACAAGTTATCACTTCAAGGTAAGAGTCAGCTTGATTGAAGAGTGTCATCGAGTAGGCATGTACAATACATCAATATTTTTTACTCATAAATAAATGTAACCAACTCATGGCTGTAGACCAATACAAGGCAGATCCATGAGAGGAATAAACAACCATGGCTACTAGAATAGAGCGTAGATCCATGTGATAGAGGACTCAAACTTGGAAATAGCTACTAGACATACATTGTAGATCTATGTTGTACAGATGCAAATTTGAGCATAACCATGAACATACAAATGTGGATCCATGCTTGGCATACAAAATTCCATCGCAACCAAGGGAAAGCAATGAGTGCTAAACAAGTACCCAGGGTCTTCATCTCATCTTCCACAAAGTACGATTCTATCCATGTGATTACAATGTTCTGAATTCGAACATGGTAGAAACCACTTGATTACCGACCAATGATGTGAACCATTAACAAGTGCAAGGGAGATCACCATTGATGTCAATGATTCCCAAGGTACCCTAGTACAATCTACTAAGTGTGAATAGATGTCTTGATGTCGAAGACCCAATTGACTCTATCGATCAAAGGTTAATGATGTGAACCTATGTCAAGAGTGAGAGAATCTGTCATTGAGGCATACAGATCTCAAGGTACTAAACTTGTTTCTACGACTGTTTCTCGAATGATGAGCTAATGTTGAAAGGAATAGTCTCATCGAAGGAGAGCCATGATGAATCCCACATCAATGACACCAAACTCAAAAAAAAGTTCTGGAATGATGTGAATGAGGTAACCATAATACTGACTCAAAAGTCTTGACACAGAGGCTGTTTTGACTACAGAGGTAAACTTTTTCAACTTCCCTTTGAACATTGGGAGGCACGACTTATAAACTTGGCAGCATTGAATAGACTAGACAGATACACAATATGACAAAAGACAATGCATTCTTTTGAAAAGACTCAAAGGAGTGACATGACTCATGAAAGTGGATCAACTTGCAAGCCTGTTGAATACCCAATTGACTGAATGAGATGCAGACAAGTGCCATGTTCAAAGGTAACGACAAACTTCCATTTATTTGAAAAATGAATTTATTCCCTTTCCTTAATTTCCCCATCATGACTGATGAGTGCCTCTTTTCTTTTTTACAAGTCCAAAGAGGGTAACAAACACTCATTGTAGCTTATCTGAAGACAAGTCCACACTCATATGTTTTACGAACCTGAGAGAGGAGGGGTTCGTTCCCAAAAGAGGGTATATCAATGTTTAATTTAACGAGTCCAATGAAAGTTAACTCGGTATCTTTCATGTTCAGAGAGTCTAAATCACAACGGAAGAAAACTCCAAACGGGTCTTTTTTTGTAGATAGTTCATCTAAACCGAAAAAGATATAACCTACCGTCAGACGAATGACTCTTCAAGTATTTTAAAGAGTGTGAAGAAGAAAATATCACTCGACAATCTTTTCAAATTTAAGGAGCCCGAAAAGAGTTTAAAGGGGACTCCATTAGGTCTCTTTTCATGGTGAGGGATTTTATGAGTCTGAAATGAATCAGAAAAGGACTCGGACCTTTGATGCTAAGTTTTGAGAGCATGACCAAAGTGTCGCAACAAATACTCAAAGATATTTTCTGTTTTATGGTAGTACAAAAAAGACAAAAATAAAATCCCAAAACCTTTCAATGCTGCCACTCTTACCCCTGCAATGAATTTAAAAACAACCGTTAAACTCTCCAATAAATGACATTAAAGGATCATGACTAATAGTTTCCTTGTAATCAATGGTTTTAAAACAAAACGACGATATGCCAAGCCCTAAAATGTTTATAAAACTCACCCAAATAGTAAAAAACAAAACATTCTACCATTTACCAACAGTGGAGAGCCCATGGAGAAGTTTCTTAGCCATATTTTCAGTTGGTGATTCCGGGAGCGTCTACCGTCTGCTTTAGGCATCGTCAGAGCCAAGTAAGAGCTTGAACCTCACTCTTTCCATTTCATGTCTTTATTTTTTATTTTTGGGGAAGTTTAGGCAACTTGAGAGATCCCTAAAACTTTAAATATGGGCACTGCTCTTATCCCTTGCAGGATAAGTGGTACCCCACAGGAAACACAGAAAAAATCTTCACTCAGGCGGTGCCACCGCCTATCCTCAACGTGAATCAAGCGATGCTGGCCGCGGGTAAAGAAAAACATGTGGGAAAGGCAAAAATGGATGATTTTTGATGATTTGAAAGGTTGATTATGTTTCTAATTAGCCTTATGATTGTTTTTGGAAAGTTTACATCGGTAAAAAATGGTTATCTAGAAAGAAAGGTAGCATGATGATGATGATGCTTTTGCCGAAAGAAACGCGGGATGTATAGCCGCGTTGAGGAACTGTGGCCTTCTTAAATTCTTTCGCACACCTAGCATGGTGTCACATGAGTGTTTACTGGAACATATTCTCCACACGTGGAATCCGGAGCAACAATACTTTGAGGTGGGAGCTCATGTGTTAATGATTGAAGTAGAAGATATCTACTTCTTGACAGGCTTATCAAGACGAGGTGCTTCTATATTGTTGATTGGTTCCCATGGAGGGGACATCACCACCTAGGAATTGATGAATCGCCACTGCATTCCAGGGACTAGAACATTAGGGAAGAGAATTCCCATCAAGGTGGTGGTGGATGGCCCTCTTCACATGATCTTATTTACCATGTAGAGGTTAGCAGGGAGCCAAGGGGCTCATCAGGATTCTAGAGCGCACATTATCTATGCTATAGAGGCTATGGTACCCACAGTATTCAACTGGGAGGAGGCACTACTACCGGTTTTAAAAGACCAACTGACCAAGTGTCGGTAGGGAGAGTTGAAGCAGTTTCGTTTCGGATCCATTTTAGCATGTTTCTTTTTTGAGCGAGTCCCCCAACTAAGACCCCGAGTAGTATTCACAGATTTGAGGGTGAGACACCCTCACATGCTGAGGTGGGTTTGGATCATGGCCCGCATAGGAGTAGGTTGGGGTAGGGTGAAGTTTGGAGACCCATTTTTCCAATGGCTAAGAGACAAGCTCCTCATGGTTGAGGACTATGCATATGCGGGTACTGATTTCAAGGGTGACCCTGATCAACCGCTTCCACCTAGTGCACAGTGGGGTGACATTGGTGAGAAACAAAACCCTAAAATGGAAATTATGTTTTTATGTTTTATTGTTTTATATTTTTTTTTATGTGTAGTAATGAGACTTAAATGTTTTCACGTAGATGTTGGAGAGAAAATGACCTAGGGGATCTTCCCCACTCGATAGGTGAGAAGGAGCTCATTTTGTTCCATAGGGTGATGACGTGATGGGGGAACTAGAGGAGAACCTAGAGAGATTAACTCTAGACATACTAGATGCGTTAATCGATGACCTCCCCCTGAGGTATCAAAGGCCCACTCCAGGAGCACTAGGTCGTTTCGGTAGACTGCTACGCAGAGTAGCCCAGGCTGTCATGTGTTACCATGAGCATCACTATATGATAGGCCACGTGATTTATTACTTAAAGCTGATGTATAGCTTCAGGATTTTTTATGATGATGTTTTTCCTAAAATCCTAAGCGCTTCAGATGAGGTCTCGTGACCTATTTTTGTAAAACACTTGTATGTTAGGATATTTAGACACTTAGGATTTAGTTAAGATCAACTTATGTAATATATCCATTAGGTAAAAGTGTGTTTCTTTAGTATGCATTAGCATGCATTTGTAAATATTCTAGTCCGACAGTCACGATATGTTCTAGACATAGAGTGATATGATGGTTCAACTTCTCTTAGATCATACCTACCATTGATCTGTGGCTTAACACCTGATTGGTCTATGATCTCTATTTAAAGAGCATATAGGGTCCTTGGCTAGTTGATCGATTATGAGAAGCTCATGTATCTTTCTTTCTTTTGCATAATAAATTGTTCCAAGTAGCTATTTGGCTGGAGCCGTGGGTGGTTTCCCTCTTGAGGGTTTTAACCACGTGAAACACATTGGTGTATTGATCTATGATTCATTTGTGTAAAGTGGTTGCTCTTGGTTTTTGGTCCTTTTGGAGTACCCTGTTTACCCTAACATGGTATCAGAGCTTTTATGAAGAGTCACTTTCGGTTTTGATCAAGATCTGGAACCGGTGTTACCGAAACTTTGAAAGGGTTTCTGGTTCTAGATTTTTTGTGCATTTGTGGCCTATGGGAACTATTCCATTGCATCTGGAGCACTGTTTCCATTTGGAAACAGTTTTTGCTTCACCAAAAACTGTTTCCATTTGTTCCAAAAATACCCATTTTGACAAATCTGAAGGTATAATGTTACAGTGACAGATTTGTTTTATTTTTTTTAAATCTCTCATATTTTATCAGCCTTATTATTAGATCATTTTTGTTTTAGTATTGGACTGTTTCCTTCCCTAGCTGCATATGCTCTTTTCCGTGCACCTTGCGTGATCGCGGCGAATCAGAAACAGTGAGGGAAAGTTTTTTTTTCTTGTCTTCTCAGCTACGTATGCTCTTTTCCGTGCACCTTGTGTGATCATGGCAAATCAGAAACAACAAGAAAACTTGAAAACGTAGACTTTCCGGGTAAGCTAACCAAGATCTAACCCCTTTGTGTGGAAAAAAAATTGTTTTTGTTTTTCATTTTTTGTGTGATTTGTAGGAAAAGAAAGCAAGCACGAAAAATGAGAGAGAAGAGTAAAAAAAAAATCCCCCTTCCTCTTTCCATACTTTTACGTACCTTTTAAACTTAGCTCACTTGGTCCAAAGTTGCTTTACTCCTTGATAAGTCTTGAGTTCAAGTCTTATTAAGCTACTTTTTAGTGCATGGAATTTCTATTCTCAAGTTACTTTATTGTAAAAGTGTATCTCACATAAATAAAATAAAATAAAAAGTGAGTCACTTAAGTCTTTAATTTATTGCGCACTATTTAAAAGTCACATTATTGTAAAAGTGAACATCACTTATTCTACAAAAGTAATTCACTTCAAAGCAACTTTATTGTAAAGCAATTGTCAAAGGTTGATCTTGGGAAGAGGGGGCTTCTTTTTTTTAGTTGGTCAAGTTAATATCTGCCACGTCACTATTAGGGACATCTTCAACATTTTCTTTGATCGAGCATAACTTCATCATCCAGAATCAGTTTTCAGTGTCATTTTTTTTAAACCGCATATTTTTTCGATCTTTTTGCATCCAGATAGTTAGTTTATGTTCTTTCAGCCATTAGTTTACAGTATGGCTACCCCTTGTGATATTATACTTACAAGTTCTAACTATTTCTCATGGAAATCTCATATGGAAGATGTTCTACGAAGTAGGGGAATTTTCAGGATAACCTTAGGGAAAGAAACGTAACCCACTGATGATGATAAGAAAATTAAATGGGTAGATAGATGTGATGAATTTCGTGGATTGATTGGGATGTCAATCCCTATTGATTTGCGATTCCACATATCTGAAATTGATGAACCTGATAAAGCTTTAGAAAAGTTGGAATCTGTGTTCGGTAAACACAATGAAATTCAGGGTCATCAACTCGAGAATGAGTTGATTTCCTTGAATCCAAATGATTTTTCATGTATTCAAGACTATTTATCTAAGTATAAAACTCTTAGACTCTTATGTACAGAATGCAAGATTAAGAAAGAAGACAAACAATGTATTTATCATATTCTTTCCAAACTTAGACCTGCATATTCTGTTTTTGTATCTACATTCTAGTCTATGAAAGAATCCTTAACTGCATCTAGCTATCAAGAGCCTAGTCTTGAATCCTTTTTTGATTCCTTAATTAAAGAGAAATATAAGCTCATTCATCTTTGAATAATTAACAATGCAGATACATCTGGGAAATCCTTATTGTCCCAACAGAAAAAAAAAAGTCCAAGCCTCCCAAGAAAAATAATTTTCGCAATAATAAGCCAAACAACAAGGGTCCCAAACCCTCTCAGTCAACTCCTTCTTTAAAAAATGACAAAGGATCCAAGCCAAAAGGAAATAAGACTAAGCGTCATTGCAATTTTTGTGGGAAAGATAATCATGATGAATCTAAGTGTTTTAATAAGATGGCATCCTTGGAAGAAGCAATGAAGAAGCACCACATCATCCTAGATTCGTCTTCAGAATCTAACTGTCATGGCCCATGCACTTTGTGCTTCTGGTTACTCTTATACTGCATCTTATTCTTCTATTTCAATTGAATGGTTCATTGATTCTGGAGCATCTTATCATATGGCTAAGGATAAATCCATGTTTTCTACTATGCATGAATGTAACACCAAACAAATATTTGTTGGTGATGATAGATCTCTAAGTGTTATAGGATCTAGAACAGTTCCAGTAGAAAATAGTCATTTCAGTGATGTACTATGTGTTCCAAAAATTTCCTGCAATTTGTTATCAGTCTATCGAATTACTCATTCAAGTGAAGGTAAAACTATGACGTTTACACCTCACCAAGTTGTAATCAAGGATTCTAAAAATCCTCAAAATATCCTTGCTACTAGAACTGTTGATGATATTACCAGGTTGTACAAATTTAACAAATTTGGGTCATCACCTTTTCCTTCAGTTTTTGTTGCTCATAGTGATAACTTGAGCAAACTTTGGCATGAGCGATTTGGTCACTTAAATTATCGTTCATTGCAACAACTATGTAAATACAATATGGTGACTGGTCTTCCGATGGTATCTTGCAAGGATGGTTTTTGTTCCTGTTGTGTACTCAGAAAACATCATCAGGAAAGTTTTGAAAAATGTGCCTCTTGGCACACCTTGATTCCCTTGGAGCTTGTGCATAGTGACTTGTGTGGTCCTATTCCATCTACTTCTTTTTCTGGTTTCAAATATTTCTTAACTTTCATTGATGACTACTCCAGATGCACTTGGGTTTACTTCTTAAAACTTAAGAGCGAAGTATTTAACATGTTCTTGGCCTACAAGGCCCTTGTTGAAAAACAATCTGGTCATCAAATTATTAAGTTAAGATCTGACAATGGAGGAGAATATGTTAACAACAAGTTCACTACGTTTTGCATTGAACAAGGAATCCAACAACAACACACTGTTCCATATACACCACAACAAAATGGTGTAGCTGAACGGAAGAACCGCACTTTAAAAGAAATGGCTAATTGTATGATCCAATCTAAGGGACTAAGTCTTCAATATTGGGTTGAGACCATAAATTGTGCAAATTACATAGTTAATCGCACACCCACTAAATTTTTACAAGGTATAACATCGGAAGAAGCATGGAGCAAAATTAAACTAGATGTAAGTCACTTTCGTGTGTTTGGTTGTGAAGAATGTACTCACATTCCGGATGAAAAACGGAAAGCATTGCAGCCTAAAAGTGACAAGTGCATATTTGTTGGATATTCTAAAGATGTAAAAGGTTATATACTTCTTCAGCCACATTCTCATGATATAATCATTAGAATAGATGTTAAATTTGATGAAAATATCTTGGCCTATGAGCCTAACTTGGCGGGTGGGTCATCTTTGGCCTGCGAGCCTGATTCGGTGATTGTGCTTTCTTCTTCTTCTTCCAGCTTCCGTAACAGGTTTCCAACTCCAGTTTCTGATGATGACAGTGAGGATGAAAATCCACCTCTGCTTGCTCATGTTCCTCCAATTGCACCAGCACCAATGCCTCCTCGATGGGTCTGTTCAACATGTGAAGCAACTGGTGATCTTGCCGGTGATCCTAGAGATCAATGTTGAACACGTTCTCAGTTTCAGCGAGCCTATTCTCTTTTGGCTCAAGTTTCCGAGAATCATGATCCAGAAAATTTTGCAGAAGCTTTAGGAAATCCACATTGGGATGCAACTATGGATGAAGAATATCGTTCCTTAATGGCAAATGATACTTGGGATCTTGTTCTTCTTCCAAAAGGAAGAAAACTTGTCAGATGTAAATGGATCTACAGAACTAAGTATGCATCAGATGGAAGTGTTGAAAGAATTAAGGTAAGTTTATTTTCCAAAGGTTTTTCCCAAGTTGAAGAGATTGACTACAATGAAACCTTTGCCCTTGTAGGAAAAATGAACTCCATCCACCTTGTTCTTTCCCTTGTAGCCTTACATAACTAGGAAGTCCATCAAATGGATGTCAAGTCTGCCTTCTTACATGGTGATTTACAGGAGGAAATTTACATGGAACAACCTCCTGGATATGTTCAGAATAACTCTAGCCTTGTTTGTCTCCTTAAGAAATCCTTATATGGCCTTAAGCAAGCTCCTAGAGCTTGGTATGCCAAAATGGATAGCTTTCTCCTTGACATTGGTTTTTCTAGATGCCATTCTGACCCCAATGTCTATACCAAGAAAGTAGGAAACCATCTCATCATACTTGTTCTTTATGTTGATGATCTTATCCTTACTGGTAGTGACCCTAAACTTATAACCCATGTGAAATCCAATCTTAAGAAAAAATTTTAAATGTCAGACTTAGGACATTTGCATTATTTTCTTGGTCTCCAAGTCTTGCAAACCAAAGAAAGAATATTTCTTTCCCAGTCTAATTATGCTTGTGACCTTCTCTGTTGCTTCCACATGGAAGATTGTAAACTAGCCCCTTCTCCCTTCCAGTCTAGAGTCAAACTTTCTGCCACTTGTACTTCCCCTGAAGTAGATGCCACCTTGTATCATCAGCTTGTTGGTAGTCTTTTATACTTGACTCATTCTCATCCTGAACTTTCCTTTGTCATTGTTCGTGTTGCCCATTATATGCAAACTCCTCATGAAATTCACTAGAAAGCAGCAAAAAGAATACTTCGATATATTCGAGGTACAATTCTGTTTGGGATTCATTACAGTATAGGGGGGAAACCTTTGTTGGTTGGTTTCACTGATTCAGATTGGGCCGACGTTCCTGATGATCGAAAGTTTACTGCAGGTTATGTTTTCAGTCTGGGATCTAGACCTATCACTTAGGATTGTAAGAAACAACAAGATCTTGCTCTTTCTTTAGCAAAAGCATAATATCGAGCCGTAGTTAATTCTAGTCAGGAAGCTTTATGGCTTCAACAGATCCTTTCAGAGTTTGGGTTCGAGCAGCAGCAACCTAATCCACTTTGGTGCGACAATCAAAGTGCCATCAAGATTGCCAAAGATCCAATTCTACATCAACACAACAAAAACATTGAGCTACACATGCACTTCATCAAAAATCTTGTTCATGATCGTGTTCTTGAAATGCTCTATTGCCCTACAGATAATCAAGTTGCAAACATCTTCACCAAGTCTCTTACAGAAGCGAAGTTTTCTAAACTTCAGTCTATGTTAGGAGTTCAGGAATGTGTCCTTAAGGGGGGATAGGCTCTAATGCCTGCTTCCTTTTCATAATAGTGTCACTTTTGCAAATCCTTCAATCCTATCCCAAGTTGTTCTTAAGGTGGGATGTTAGGATATTTAGACACTTAGGATTTAGTTAAGATCAACTTGTGTAATATATCCGTTAGGTAAAAGTGTGTTTCTTTAGTATGCATTAGTATGCATTTGTAAATATTCTAATTCGACGGTCACGATATGTTCTAGATATAGAGTGATCTGACGGTTCAACTTATCTTAGATCATACCTACCATTAATCCGTGGATTAACACCCGATTGGTCTATGATCTCTATTTAAAGAGCATAGAGGGTCCTTGGCTAGTTGATCGATTATGAGAAGCTCATGTAACTTTCTTTATTTTGCATAATAAATTGCTCCATGTAGATATTTGGCTAGGGCCATGGATTGTTTCCCTCTCAAGGGTTTTAACCACATGACAAACATTGGTGTATTGATCTGTGATTCATTTGTGTAAAGTGGTTGCTCTTGGTGTTCGGTCCTTTGGGAGTACCTAGTTTACCCTAACATTATATATATATATATATATACACACACAAACTTTTTCTTTTGGTGTTTATATGTCTCAAATGGAAAATGTATTTACATGAGTTTTATGTGTCTTTTTACAGTTTATTTACAGTGAACCATGTTTGATTTTCATGTCATGAATGGGAAATATTCCAGTCTAGGATGTAATTTGCCAATAAGTTGGAAACTGTATTGTCTTCCCTAGGGATATGCCTATAAGTAATAGATTCAAATGACATTTCCAATAAATGTACCCTCCAGAAGAGACGGAGAAGTATGGGATTCTTGATGGTGTAGACATGATTTAAATGACAAACTACTAGTTGTGAATCCATAAAAACTACCAAGTTACGAACGTCCTGGGAGGCAGCTTCAGTCAGAAGACCTATGACTGCTTGATACTCGACGATATTGTTGGTAGTTGGACCAATACAAACCGCTCTTGAACTAACCAAATCGTGAGCTAGGGAATAGAGAACTCAAGCAGCTAAGGCAAAGTTCAAGGTGTGGCAGCAAGCACCATTAGCAAAGTCATAGAAATCCATCTGCTATACACGACCAAAACATGGTATAAACAGATTTGGACACTAAACTAAAAACCATATTGAAAATACTTAAGCACGCTAAAAAATTCAAGCAATATACATATATACAAGGTACTATACAAGAAATATCTAGGCATAGTACCTCTTTAGGTACAACCCATTGTGAGGTTGTCCTAAGGGGATTCCATCATAGTCCACGAGCTCATAGGCCCCTTTCTCTAGAACTTTGGAAATAATGAAGGGACCGTACCACATGGATTTGAACTTCCCTTTCCCTAGTTTTTCATGTCTCTGATCATAGGTTAAAACTAGGTCACCTTTGTTAAAGTCACGAGGTTGGACAGACTTGTCATATTGTGCCTTGACACGTTTCTTTTGTGCCTCATTGGCTAAGGCAGCATCTCTTCTAGTTTCGTCAAGGTTGTTCAAGTAGAGAAATCTTTCTTCCTCTGTGGAAGTGTCTGGGACAAGTTCGATGGTAAGTTTCAAGGATGGAATTTAATATTGAATAGGAAAGACAACTTCTATTCCATAGACAAGCTGAAAGGGTGTAAAACCAGTAACTATTTTTACCGAAGTCCTATAATCCCAAAGAGTGGAGAAGAGGATATGGTGCCAGTTGGATTTATGGTCTCCAACCATCTGACACAACATTGTTTTTAAAACTCTGTTAATGGCCTCTACTTGACCATTATCTTGCAGGTAATAGGATGTTGAGTTTTCATGAGGAAAACTTAGCTTGGCACTTAATTCCTCCATCATTTGATTTCGGAAATGTGATCCGTGATCCGTAACTATGGACTGCAGGACTGCGAATCTTGCTATCACGTGATTGAACAGAAAGAGAGTAGTAGTATTAATGTCCTCTGCATATGTAGGCATAGCCTCAGTCCATTTTGTAAAATAATCAATGGCTACGATGATATAACTATGCCCCCCAGCTGAGGTAGGCTTCCAATGCATGTAATTGATCCCCCATTTGGCGAAAGGACCAATGAAAATGATGGGGTGTAACGGAGCAGGGTGGGTTCACTTTTTTGGATAGAAATGTTGGTAGGGTGGGCATTTCTTAACAGCCTCATGACAATATTTAAAGATTGAAGGCCAGAAATAGCTAGCGCGAAGGATTTTTTGGGCTGTAGCCATCCTAGATAGATGACCGCCACATGCTCTAGAGTGGCAGTCATTCAAAACTTGTTCAGCTTTCTCATGGGTAAGGCATCGCTAGAGAATGGAATCGATACCATGTCTATACAAAGTGTCATTTAAGATGAGGTAGTATTTTGTGTGGTGACGAATACGACAATGATCGTCACAGGATAGAGTGGGATGAAATCTCTATCTCTGGAGATAAATGATTAAATCTCCATACCATGGGTCAGTAGTGCTTATCAGGAACAAGAATTCATCCAGTAATGAATCACTGGGCTCAGATTCTGTCGAAGCATAAGGAAGATCACACATTAGCTCAGCCAAGACCAAGGATTTCTTTGACATAGCTTTGGTAATTTCTAGATCAAACTCTTGTAGGATGACTATCCATTGGGATTATTTGCCCCTGAGCACCTGACGAGTCAGGATGTAATACATAGGGTCATGGTCTGCCAATACGGTGATTGTGCAGGGCAAAATGTAGTGGCGAAATTTCTGTACAGCAATGACCATGGCCAATGCTAATTTCTCCACATGTGAGTATCGAGTTTTAGAATCAATGATATTCTTACTAGCATAGTATATCACGTGCTCCTGACCATTGGGATTCTCCTGCACCAAAACCATAGCGATGGTAGTAGTGGAGGTAGCAATGTACAAGAGAAAATCCTTTGAATAATTTGGGGGGTGTATCATGGGTGAGTGAGTCAGTGTTTGTTTAAGATTATCAAGGGCCCATTGGGTTTGGTCATCCCAAAAGAACGGAGTGTCCTTCTTGAGGAGACGCATATAGCCGTATGTTTTCTCTGCAAAATTACAAATGAAATGGCGGAGAAAGTTTGCCTTCCCTTGCAAACTTTGGAGTTCTAGAAGGTTGGCTGGGGCTAGTAGGGCTACAATAGTGGCAATTTTCAATGGATCTATCTAGATGCCATCCTTAGAAACCAAAAAACCTAATAGACGTCCTGTCTCAACGCAAAAAACACATTTATGAGGATTGAGCCATATGTTATAACGACGACATCTCAAGAAAATGTCTCTAAGATGACTAGGATGGTCCTCCCATCGCTATGAATGAGTTGGGAGGTCATCAAGCTACAGTTATACAATATGTTTGATATCATGAAATGCATAGGACATAGCACGCTGGAAAGTGGCTCTAAATTTTTTCAGGCCGAATGGTAACTTCCTATATGAAAAGGTCCCCCATGGGCAAATAAGTGATGTCTTGTGTTGATCGATGGGTAATATCTCAATTTAGTTATAGCCTAAAAATCCATCCATAAATGAGAAGATGACACTTCCAGTACAGTTGTCGATAATCTGGTCGATATGTGGAGTGGGAAAGCTATCTTTGGGACAAGATTTATTCAAATCTTTGAAATCGATATAGACTCTAATGGTGCCCTATTTTTTATTCATAGGGATGATGTTCGATACCCATTCCGTCAGGGGTATAGGATAAATAAACCCTGCTTTTAGAATCTTTTCTATTTCAACATTAATAGCTGTGGCTTTTTGTGGATGGACTTGTCTCAGTTTTTACCTGATAGGTTTTACAGTGGGATAGGTTTTTATTTCATGAACCATAATGGATGGGTCTATCCCAGGAATTTCTTCATGGGACCAGGAAAAGACATCTCAAAATTCTTTGAAAAGTGCTCTATATGCTTCAGATTCTTCTGCTAAGCAGTTCTTCCCAACATGAACATTCTCAAGGGTGCCAGGCCTGGTTGATATGTCAATTGGATTTGTTTGAGTAATGTTGCATAGATTTCCTTCAGACTCCACGTTCTGCAACAATATAGGAGTTTGAGGGGTTTTGACAATATCAGTAGTAAAAAGGGATGCAAAATCATGGTCTACCGAACTGGTGTTGGGGAGGAATGAGGATATATGGTGATGATCCTCCCATATAGATTCATTCATACTCATGATCTCCATAATGGACTCGTCAGAGGAAAAATTCTGGGAGAGATAATCCAGATTAGGAAGAGAGGATTCTAACCAGTAGGGCAGATGGTAAGGGTCTGAAGCCACCAGATGAAGGTCATTAGTGTGGTCATTAGAAAGGGTTTGGATAATGTTGTACATTGCTTCATGTAGAATCAGCGAGGTGGAATCAATATTTTTTTTTCCCTTTGGATCATAATTAAACAAAGAAATCATATTTACCATTGTCGTTTCCGTGTTAGGAGGGTTTGACGGAAAAACCCCCATAAGGGAAGAATCCTTCAACATGCCTACCCCAATCGACTGGTAAGGAGGAGGGGACTGGCCTAACATAGGGATGTTATTAGCCATAGGGGTGGTAACATCCAGCGTACAAAAATTGAGCTGATCAATGGTTACAATCCTCCCTAGATGCGGAAATTGGATGGTTCAAAATACCGTCGAAGTGACAGCAGTCATGGCATAAAACCAATTTATTCCTAATAAGAGGTTGTAGTCTAACGAGGCATTTACTACTTCCACTTGAATGGAAATGGTTTTTCCCCCAAGCTCGATTGAAAGTGTTGGTATGAGACCATGGGGCTAGAAACCTCATCCATCCCCATATATGCTTCGACTTGTCATAGAACACTGGATTATTTGACAACTCCACGCAACTCTAGTTGTCAAAATGTATAAAAGTAGCATCCATATGGAGATCAAATAAATCAAACAGTAGCTTTTGCAGCCATACTACCTCACAACTAGTTGAACAAGCTGCGGCATACTCTACTTGAGCTGTACTCAATGCCACACAAGATTGCTTCATGCTAAACCAAGAGATCACACCTGATCCCATACTAAAGAAACAACTTCAAGTTCTCTTCCTATCGATGGCACTGCCTGCCCAATCTGAATCAACATAACCCTCCAGGTTAATCTTCTGATTTGCCTCATACTTGAGCCCATAATCAATTATACCGCTCAGGTACCTCAGAATATGCTTTGCAGCAATCAAGTGAACATGTCTCGGATCTGTCAAGAACTGGCTTAAGGTGTTCATAGCAAAGCAAATGTATAGTCTCGTGTTTGTCAGGTACATCAAGGACCCAATAATATGATGATACGTAGCATCAACCGCTTCTGATGAAGCATCACTCAATAGCTTCAGGTTCGATGCCATAGGTGTGGTCATGGCCTTGCATTCCATTATCCCAAACCTCTTCAGGATCTCTACTACATACTTCCCTTTTCCGAGGGACATTCCATCTGCATTCTACCACACCTCCATACCTAGAAAATAATTCATCATTCCCAAGTCCTTCATTTTGAACTCGGCAACAAGATTTCTCTTCATATCAGCAATCAACCCATCCATACCTATTACAAACAGATCATCTACATATAGTAGGAGAATCATTGGGTTGCCATCTTCAACCTTGTAGTAAAGGTTGGAATCTGCTTTACTCTTGGGAAAGCCTAAACTGGATAGAAAGATGTCAATTTTGCTGTACCATGTCCTGGGTGCCTGTTTCAAACCGTACAGGGATTTCTTCAATCTACACACATGAGACTCCCTATCATGTGTCTCAAAACCAAGTGGCTGTTCTACATACACTTCCTCTTCCAGTACACCATTCAAGAAAGAAGTCTTGACATCCATTTGGTGTATCTTCCATTTCATCACTATAGCCAAAGCAAGTACTGATCTGATGGAAGTGTATTTGGCTACAAGTGCAAAGGTTTCTTCATAATCTATTCCTTCTTTCTGGGAGAAACCACAAGCCACGAATCTTGCCTTATATTTCTCTATGCTACCATCTGCAACATGCTTGATCTTATAGATCCATTTAGAAGTTACAACCGAATTCCCTTCTGGTCTTGGGACAACATCCCAAACATCATTCTTCATGACCGATTGATACTCTTCGATCATAACATCCTTCCATTCTTTCCGTTCTGTCGCTTCTTCATAACTTAAATTTTCTTCATTGATAAAGTCACATAGTAAGGCTACATATCCAGAGCAAGATCTGGTTCTCTTTCTTTCTCTGTGATTCTCTTCTAGAGCCCCATATATTTCCGTAGCTTGGATAATTTCTCGTACCCAAGCAGGTTTCCTCTTGTGAGGATTCTTCTCTTGATGTGGATCTATAGGTCTTTGTGGTTCTTCAAATTCTCGATCTTCTTCTTGAATTTCTTCATTCATGGTTGTATCATGATGTTGAGGCCTGGAAATTCACAGGCAACAACAGCCAGGGATCCTCCCCAGTCAACGTTCCCAATTAGCCCATGACTGTTTGGTATAGGGAATCTGTCCGGTTTGCGGTCTGGCTACCATAGGTCAAGTAACAAAACAACGGTTTTACCGGTTGCGGCCCGGTCCACTGTGTATTTTGTATTTTTTGACTTAAGTATGATATGCATGTGCCTAATTAACAATGCAGGGTGATAAAGATGCAAAGAGTAGTCACAATGTGATGCGCAGGTTCTTACCTCTCGTCTTAGACTCACAAGCATCCAAATCATGCAAGAAAATAAATACTAACTAAACTATCTCTAGAGAGCTGGGTATTCATTCATGAGTAATGCACCCCTATTCATGTCTTATGGAAAATCATAGATAGTTGTTCTTATAACCAAACATATAAACACAAATAAAAGCATATATGATAAGATAGCTCATCAACAATTAAAAATTCCATTACTCATAGTGGAAAAAGACATCATAAAGGTACTGAAGAACATTCAGGTAAGAACATAGGTTCAAGAAATTAGAACACTCTTACAGCTAATGAGACACAGCTGAAAACGAAATAGTTCACATTCAACATTGCTCATTTCAATGCATTGATATTTTCCACACAGCACTTCCTCCAACAGGCCAAATTTGCAATTTTTGATTGTAAAATGAAATAGTTCCTCTTACAAGAATTAAGTTACAAGTTTTTCTAGGGAAAAAGCCCGTGTAACTTCTAACTTTCAAATATTTAAACAAAATCAGTAGACCGCTTGGGTTCCCCCCAAACGTGTGGCTCTTTGGTTCTTCAAGCGTTTCATATCCCTCCTTTCATCTTTTCTTCGTATGCTCATGATCAGCTGAGTAACTGTTGGACCTTTCAGATCTGTGCTTTTGTTGCTTTCTATTTTGTCTTTTCCTTCACTTGTCTCCCTTGTGACCTTGCCGGTTTCGGTTTGATTTTTTACAAAACTGTCAAGCTACGCCTTCATGCCGCGGTCACCCCAACAGTCCCTTGAGTTCTACCTACAATCAATAACTGTGCATCATTCATTGGAATGGAATTTTAAACGTTATATTAAACCACCTGGAATGGCTAATCCACAAGAAAACGGCCAGGTGCACCCCTTGATCTGAGAATTTTAACAAACGCTGCCATCACTACCTCGAGCAGGAAAGTTCTAAATTGGAAGTCGGAAGGATATCAACATCGGACGCGAAAAGGCTTTCCTAGCCGCAACGGCAAAAACAGAAAGGTTAAGGATACACGACCCGCAGGCGAGAAAAATCTCAATCAGAAATCGAAAGGTTTTACACTTCAGAAGCTTAATCACTTTGGGAGTCGCAACGGTGGAAGAAGAAAAAGTTATGGGCAAGCGACTAAAATACTGACACATCGGTTGGCAGAGCATTTTAGACTTCGAGCGCTTAGTCAATTTGGGAGCCACAACGGCGGAAGAAGAAAGGTTATAGCCACGCGACACATATCGGAGGGCGGAGTGCTTTATACTTTAGAGGCTTAACTAATTTGGGAGCCGCAACGGCGGAAGCAAACCAGGATAGCAACCTCTGATCTAAGTGATGAAAAATTCAAACCTGGCAGCGATTGAACTATTTTTCCTCTGAAACAACATTTTTCAAATGACAAAAAACCTGATCCACGTTAAACTCATCAAAAACAAACTTTAAAAACTGAGATTTACAACAATTCCACACATGAGCGAAAATTAAGCCAGATTATTTATAATCATCAAATGTATCCAAACTTAAAGCATGAACAAAAGGTTCAAAGATCCAAACAATTAAAAAAAACAATGCTAAATCATGAGGAGGGGACCAAAATTTAAGAAATTTGGGGAAACAGTTGCAGCCGCAACACATGAATTCTGGGTGCTTCTACTTCTTCAGTATCTTTAGCAGGTCTCTTTCTGGATTTGTTGTAAGCTGTGTCTTCATCAAATGTTACATCCCTGCTGATGTGGATCTTCTTGTATCCTGGGAAGTATATTCTGTAATCCTTCGAGCTTTCAGAGTATCCCACAAATATACCCTTATTTCTTGAAGAATCTAGTCTTGTTCTCTTCTCTTTTGGAATGTGTATGTACACTGGACAACTGAATATTTTGAGAGGGATGACTTCTGGTTTCTTGCCATAGAAGACTTCTTCAGGAGTCTTGTTCTTGACTACTCTGTGTGGAGTACGGTTCTATACATCCACCGTTGTTCTAGCAGCTTCTGCCCATAGATGCATAGGAAGATCTTGATCATGAAGCATTGCTCTTGCAGCTTCCATGATAGTTCTATTCTTCCTTTCTGCAACCCCATTCTGTTGTGGATTATAAGGAGTGGACAACTCCCTCTTAATCCCTGATTCTTTACATAAGTCTTTGAGTTCATTTGATGTGAATTCTCCGCCATTATCTGATTGAAAGGTCTTGATCTTCTTTTCTATGTGGTTCTTGATCAAGGCTTTGAATTCCTTGAACTTACTAAAAACTTCATCTTTGTTCTTCATGAAGTAAATCCATGTCTTCCTAGAAAATTCATCAATTAAAGAAATATAGTATACATAGCCACTTAGTGAACTTAATGGCATTGGTCCGCATACATCGGAGTGGATGATTTCCAAGATTCCTTTTGCCTTTCTCTCGCTACTTGGAAATGTCTTCTTTGTATTCTTTCCTTTCACACATCCTTTTCAGACCCCTTCATGTTTTGCTTGGATTTATGGAAGAACTTCAACAACTTTGCTTGCAATTGGTAGTGCTCTGTAATGCACATATGCAAGCCTTCTGTCCCAAAGTTCATTTCGCTCTACTATGTCATGGACCATAGCTTGTTCTAGATGGCCCTTCAGTTTGTAGAAACCTCCTTCTTGTTCTCCAATCACTATTGCATCATCAATAGTCTTTCCTCTTGACCACATGAGGACTTGGCCATCTACAAATGCAACCCTCATGCCTTTTGCATCCAATGCTGATATGGATAGAATATTCTTCTTCAGTCCTAGTACAAACAAGACATCCTTCATTTTCATAGAATTTTTGGAGTCTAGCTTGTAAGAGGATTCACCACTACCTTTTATGGGATATTGGTAGTCATCCCCAAGCTTCACCTTATGGGGTGAATTATGTTCGGATAGATTCTCAAGGGATTACTTGAAACCTGTCATGTGCTTGGAATCCCCATTGTCAATAAGCCAATATTTGCTTCCATGAGTGACAGTTCCCGTGAGAGAGACAATCGGAACATATTCATCTTCACCTGAAGAGTCTTCACTTTCTTGTTTTACTCTCTTCCTGGGAGGATCATCATCCTCAGCAGTGTGAGCATGATGTCTTCTTTTGGAGTTCTTCTTCTTCTTGGATCCATTCTTATTCATGGAACAATTTCTAGAAAAGTGTCCTATTTCATCGCATGTATAACATCTGATTTTGGATGAATCCCTTCTTGCAATGTTATGTTTCTGATGAGAATGCTTACCTTGGTGATGATGATTTTCCCTTCTTCCTTTCTTGGAGTGTATTGTGAGAGCTTGATCTTCACTTCCCATCTTTTATTCTCAAGCTGCTATCTGATCTTCTTCTTGAGAACATTCTTCCCACAGTCTACTGAACTTGACCAACTTCTTTCTAGCACAAATTCCTTGGATGAAAGAATCCCATGACCTAGGTCTCTTCATTCTGGATCTTTACATTCTTCAACCGGTTCCTTAGAGTCATCTTCCGATTGATGTTCTTCCCTTCAAACGGTTGGGTTAGGGAATCAAACATGGCTTTAGGTGTCTTGAGGGAGGACACCTATGGAATGAGGTGATCCTTGATAGAATATACAATGATATTCTTTTCCATAACCAACTTCTTCTTATGTAAGGCCTTGGCCTCATATCCCTCTGGAACTGGAACCTCCTCATGGATGTAGGAATCCAACTCATTTTCTTCCAGGACCAGGGAGATCCTATACTTCCAGGCTCGGAAGTTATCATCTCCCTCAATCTTTTCATAAATATTGGTATGATGAGACATCTTAACTGAGAACCTCAAATGGAAATACAAAAGATTTAGATCTTACCAGTTCAAGACGTCGGATCTGGATTTGGAGCTGAGATCCTGCAGTGCTGGTTTAGGAGCAGATTAGGGTTTTGCTTTTCTAGAGTTCTATCCAACCAAATGCTTTTAATTTGATCCCTAACTTTGATTTTGTGGAGGAGATCAATCCAGGCCTGGGCTCACTAAAAAATTCCACTTCTATGAGAAGCCCTAATTTCTGGCAGTAGTGTTGGGTCCAAAATTGAAAAACCTCAGAATTGGATTCTGCTTCGATAGAAAGATGCACCCTAGGGAGGAGATTTATTCCACCCTACTTTTGCTGAAAATATATGGAGAGAGATCCACAAAATAGGAATCCCTAGTTCCCGCAGCTGCATAGTGTCTTCTTCTCAGGTTATCTCTGATACCATGTTAGATTTTAAACATTAAGCTAGAATATCATTAGGATATTTAATTGAGAGAACAAAAAGCATAACAATCAACACAAGAGACAATGAACACAGTTTTTTTCCTTGGGGAAACCAGAAATGGAGAAAACCCTGCAACTTCCTCAAAGATAGAATCAACACCAAAGCGGAACCCAAAAATAGTAAGATGATCTCCTGACAGCAGTAACCTCTTTCTTCCTTGCCCGAGTGTCTTTATCTTCCTCAACTATGTGCTACAACTGAGTGTGAGTGTGTATGTTATAAATAGAGAGGCTAGCTCTCTATTTATACTAATTCCCGACTTGACTAAACCCAACTAGGGCTGAATTCACTAGGTGAGTCTAATAACCCTAGTGCCCCAGAACTGCAGGGGCTTTAACCCTTAGACAATAGGAAAGTTAACCACCTTGACTTGACATGACTTGTTTACATTATAGAAACTTCCCGATAGGAACATTAGGGCATGACATGACTCAAGTACATTACAAATACATCCCGGAATAAACATCGGGTTACAATACATAAGAAATACAAGTGAATACATTCTGAATTTACAATTACATCAATAGTGGTCACCTCCGCATAGTAGACATAGATATTTTTCTTTTCTTTTCCCTTTATCATTCTCATTGGTGGTTGGTTTCGGATTCTCCTGTGGGTTTCTGGGTTTTTTTGTTTTTCTCTTGAACTTTCTGTTTATTGTTGCCGGGCGTTTTCATACTCTAAATGGAATTTATCTCAGTAGAAACCTTGGGATTTGAAGGACCAGGAGTGGGAGTATGGGGTTTCTTGGTAGGTTTTGCTGTCGATGGGGACTGGATTGAACCAACAATCCCATCAACAAGGGTTTCTGCTGGTGTCTTGGCAGGATCAGTGCTTGGGTGAGGAGATTGAGGGATCAAGTTGTACAATGTTTCAGACTGGGAATATACCAAGTCCAGATATTGGGCTATACTAATAGCTTTCCCTTCGGTAACGGCACCGCCCATAGCCACATCTCAGGCAAATCGAGGCAACAAATATTTAGTAAACCAATCAGCTAGCAATTGATCAGGGATAGGAGCTTTGATAAGTCTTCTCCACCTTCTCCACTCATGGATATGGTCCGATATGTGCGTGTAGGTGTTCTGATGTAGAGAAGTTAAGAGATATGTACCTGTTTCATAGCAGATAGGAAGCTGAAAGTGTGTAAGAAAGACAATTGCCAAAGAACCAAAATCCACAACGAATCTTGCAAAAGTTCAATGTACCATTTCGTAGCCATACCGGTCAATTTTCATTGGAAGAGTATTAAACGAACTGAATCATCCATTAGGGACTTCGAGGAACACCACAGATGGAATGTCATGACATGGTTTTTTGGATCATCTCCCTAATTTCCATTGAATTTTGAAATGTCTGATCTTAACTTTACCAGAATGGCAGGCCACAAGGGGTGATGTCGAATGGGATCATTAATCAGCTTGGACAAATCAGGAAAGTCCAAGGTTGCTAGGAAAGGTAACTGGAAATTAGGTTCTACGTATTGGTAGTATTGATAAGGTATGTAACAACCAGTAGGACCATAAGTAGACTGATACACAGGTTGTTGATACGGCTGTTGTGATGATGAACCTCCTGAAGATCTACCCACAGGGGATTGATTTCCAGGATCGAGACCATTAAGACCACCGGGGCCTCCAGGAGGAGGATCACTAGGGCCTCTAGGACCACAAGGACCATCGGGACCACCAGGAAGAGGAACACTAGACCCTCCAAGGTCTCTTGGAGGAAAACCTACAGAGCCTCTAGAACCACTAGGGGGAAGGCCACAAGACCCTCCAAGACCATTAGGAGGAAATCCTCCAGGCCCCCCAGGACCACCAGGTCCACTAGGGCCATTAGGAGGAAGGCCACCAAGCCCTCCAGGACCATTAGGCCCCCCAGGGGGAGGACCTTTGTAAGGTGGTCCTCCGGCGCCCCCAACAGTATGTATAAGTATCCCTCCCATAGCTGGCATGTAGGGC
The DNA here is from genome assembly GCA_001517045.1 of Pseudotsuga menziesii. Lineage (NCBI taxonomy): Eukaryota > Viridiplantae > Streptophyta > Pinopsida > Pinales > Pinaceae > Pseudotsuga > Pseudotsuga menziesii. Next base: position 468,829 of record LPNX010186727.1, read on the forward strand.
CAGGTAGGTTTCCCCCATGGAGTGAAAGTGTTACTATGATAGGGAACTCTAGTATATGGTATTCCTGTAGGGGTGGGTTGGTAATTGATATTTCCTACAGGTACTTGATTTGTTGGGTAACCATACCCCCAATAGGTTTGATTGGTTACAGGTTGTGCCCCCAAGGGATGACCTGAACTTGATGGGGAATTAGCTATGTTCATATAGGTAGGAGGGACATAGAATGAAAATTTCCCTATATTAGAGGTCTGTCCATTACTAGCTACAACTCCATTTTCAGGTAACGTGGGTCATGTTGGGGTTTTCCCCTCAGCACTAGAAGGTATTGATGCAAAAGGAATTGAATGTTGTCCCCCAAGTGTAGAAGACTCAAGAGGATTTGGAACAGACGTAATATGGGAGGTGGTGGGGTTGGTGGTTTGACCTGGATTACATGGAGTCACAACGTGATCTAAAATAGGTTCAATGGGTTTCATAGAATCAGCAAGTGAGCGATATCTAGCAGGCCAAGGGTCTGTATTACAAGGAAAAATTGTCGAACCAGGTGGTGGTGTAGCCAATATTTTATCTGTTCTCTTTTCAAAGTCTTGTGCACGGAGAATGGCTGCCTAGTATTGTCTACATTCTTCTTCAGCTGGTGAAATTTGTTCAGAAGAGGATGGACAGGCACCAAACAAGGCAATGGCCTGTCCTATGGAGGTATCCCAAAACGAAGCATCGGTACCATAATCTGGTTGGTTGGTATCATCAACACGGCCTTCTATGGGAGAATGGAAAGAAGTATTACCCCTAGAAGGTTGTTGAGCCAAGGGAGGACCATATGAAGGATATTGATCGCCGCTTTCTACAAGCACATTTTCTCCCACATGGGAGTTGGTAACATCTCCTTGGTCGATAGCTTCCATAGGATCTTCTCTCGAAACATGATGAAAATAAGGTGATAAGCCTCCTACTCTCCTAGACTGTCTCAATTCATCCATTTTGCACAGTTCCTATCTAACCTAGGGTTTCAAAACTAGAAGAAACACACCAAAAATTATCCTACTCAAGGTACAGGCCAAACAAGAAAACTTAAATGACAGGAGGAGTTTAGATAGTTCGGTCTCTCACCAGTATTATCAATACTTTATGAGCTTCACAAGTAAATCCAAGATGGCCAAGAGGTTAACTCGGATAGATAGGGTGTCCTAGTGGGGTCTCCTGATATACGCAAGGTATGTGGCATCTCAAATCAGTAGTAGTGCTTTCTAATGCACAACCGTTCACAAGGGGCCTTCTATATACAATCGAGTACATGAAGTACCTTTCTATATACCTCAAAGGTACGTGAAAGGCCGTTTGATATACCAATGGTACGTGGAAGAACCGTACGATTCCCAGGATGTAGTGCGGACAAGTAATGATAGCTCCTACGCTTAACGATGCCTGAACACATCTCTAGCCTATCACTCAAATTTATATACAAATTTTAATCCTATAACTATCATTAATTTTAAAGTGGATGGTTAGGTGAATGCATGGAATTTTGACAGAAAAAGTAAAACCATGCAGATAGGTAGATGCAAATATTTCACTTTACCATTCTAGATATGCCTACCTACAGGAGGGAGAGAGAGTATTTTCTTTTTGTTTTGAAAATAAAAAATTCCCAAACAACTATTTTGAACAACTCAAATCAAAAGACAAGCAACACACTCTAAAATCATTTTCTTTTTGAAAGCAATCATATGGGCAAGAGTCTCTTTTCCTAAAAGAAAAATAACAAGCACTCTACATGAATATGCAATCTATTTTTTCGATTTTTCTTTGAAACATAGATAGATATAACTTAAAACTACAATATTTTTTCTTTTGATGAGACATTAATGATGCAAGAGAGACAAAAGAACAAAGGGAACCTAAAATCTTATGAGGCTAATCAGAGATCCAGTGCCTTATGCTCAGTAAAAATAATGACCTAATCTAAACAAAAAAAAATCTTTTTAAAAGAAAAAAGAAGTCCTCTATGGAAAAAATGAAATTAAGACGATAATCAAGTGGTCTTTCTTTTAGTCTTTATGAATGAAACAAAAAGAGATCTAGCTGAAACCTAATCTTTCAATATTTCCTTTTAGAATCACAACCAACAAACATGAAGGAAAATGAATAATCAACAATCCTAACCTAGATTTTGGATTCTTTTAATCAATAAAACTTTCACCCAAATTTTTTTTAACCATGAGCATCCAAATTCAAACAAACAAGCCTGACAGTACAGGGCTAAAAGTAAGCAAATCCCTACTTTTTGCAAAAAATCAAAATAAACCAAGTTCTGGAACAAGGCCTACATAGCATCACGTTGGAGGGATCTTTGACAAAGTGGTTCTAGATCAGCACCGCTTCTGGATCACTATACTCAGGTGGTGGCACCCCCTATTGCTCACAGGGTTCAGGTGATGGCACCGCTTATTGCCTACAGCACATGTGCGGTTCCCTGAATAAATCCAGAACATAAAGAGAATGAAAATTCAAGTTAAAAATTGTTCAAATCAACACAAAGATTGATGAATTAACAGTAAAATAGATCATGTAAAGTCAAAGTAGTTCAGATCTAAAATTTTTAAACCAAAACTTCACTAAGTCAAATGGAAGATCTAACTGAAGAGAGCTACGGACTTGAGCTTGGATTGGGATAAGTGTTCAAGGACTGAGGAAGGTTAGATCAACTGAAACTTGCTATTCCCCAGTGGAGTCACTAGATTTGTTGTTAGGAATATTGCACCTTCTATGGACAGAAGTTGTTCCTCTGGTCTAAATGTTTCAGATCTAGAACAAATGAGTGAATGACAAAGGTTGAAGACCTTCCCTAAATTTTATAGACACCTGGAATTATTCTTTAATAAAGATTCCGTGTACCTATAGAACATGTCAAACATGCAAAGACATCAAATCTACCAGAAAATTACCTACACATTCATACTAGTGACTAAGGAATCCAATAACATATATGTGAGATCAGTGCAACAGATATGTGGGAAGGAAATCAACTTTGCATTAGAAAATACATAAAATATCTTACAACCATGTGCCTTAGTGTCGAAAAACTCCTTAACAAGACAAACACCTCATCCTCGATATCTCCAACTTGCTCTCTTGTGCTCTCTGATGGATTAGGCCAAACAGTCAATTCAATAGCATAACTTTACCATTCGGTTCTCCCCCTCAACCATGGGGTATGATCTTGGTTTTATAGGGCTCAAAAGGATAAAAATGGTTGAGAGATTGGTGGGTGAGGTGGCCATGAGATCCCCAAAGCATGGATCTCGAGCTTAACTGACCCAGGTGAGTAGGGATAAGGCTAGCCACGAAGCTTTTGATCTAGAAGCTTCGTGAAGCTTTTTTTTTCACCTTTTACCAAGGTTACCACTTATATACCCTTATGATAGAGCGGTGTAGGTAAGAAATGCTTCACGAACAAAGCACATATGCGATGGCACCACTTATCTGTAACAGGACTCAAGCGGTGCTGCATAAGGTACCGCTCATAAGCTAAAGGGAAAAAGAGATGCTAGAGTTTTTTTTATGTAAAATTGACATCCAGAGCACTGTTTCCACTCCAAGTTTGGGATTTATGGAAAATAGAAGTGTTAAGGATCTTATCACATGTAGGTGATATGATTTTGTTGTAACAAGTTTCCTATGTTACAGGCAGAGTGATTCGACCAACAGATAAACTAATGCCATCTGCGTTATGTCTATAGTCTATCTTTCTGCAATTGGAATAGTCAATTGGTGCATGCATTCATTACTAGTTGGTTGGTCATCATTGTTTCGTAGAAAAATCAATAGAATAGTGCATCAATCACCTCCATCCATCACTAGTCGGCTAGATAGTCCTCACATATCAGCCTCCTTCTGCACTCGTTTCTTTCTAAGACCCAGCATTAGAGTCGGCATCTTTGTCAAAATTATTTGACGCAAACTTTGCAAGACATCATACTTTTTTTGGAACTCGAGAGATGTTCTATTTCATAGATATATTGGCTGTAGATCACTCAACTGGATCTGGATCTGACAACGTTTCATAAGAAGGTGTTGAGCATTAGTTGATCTATGGCATAGCATTTAGATATATTAGTGAAGGTTGCATATCTTACAAGCAGTTGGAGAGTGTATGGGATAGTGAGGATATTAGTCAAATTACAGTGTCTGAAGATTATGAATGTTCAAATGGTGAAAGGGATCATGTGAGGATCACAACCACAATGGTGGAAAGCATTACTATTTGGTGGAAAATAGTAAAGGATTGGATCCACAAAGACAGAAATATTTTCAGCCATCAAATATTATGGAGTGGAAATAATTCTTTTCTTTTTTCCTTTTTTTTCTTCAATTATTAGGAAGTCTATAAACTCACTTTCATCATGATATTTCGATAGGAAAGGATACAATGAATATTCTTGGTAAGTCCACTATGGCTTGTGCAGCCAAATTGCAATCTTTATGGACCCTGGGGTGACTGGAAAGTATTTGTCTAACTTTTATCTACTCGAATATGGTAGGCGCTTTCTTCCATTCTGCTTCCAACTTGTTTCAATAATATTTTTGCAGACGACTTATATTTCAGCACAAGAGAATATTTTATGTTCTTTGCAGGTTTATCTCCTTTATGCACTAACTTCCAGGTTCAAGCCAGTCTCCATCTGCTACTGTTGTCACCCAGACCAGATGAAGAATGATAACGACGCTAGATGTTGAAAGCTAGGCTTTCACATCACATTCAAGCATACAGTAAAGCACATACACAACCATCAAAGACAGTACTTGGGGAAAGGATGTCCAATCCGATTATGTATTATCTTTGATTACTATTTATACATTATGAGAGAGGTTGGAGCAGTTGTACCTGCTCCAACTACTCATTTGTTAATATCTCTTTAACTATTTATTTATACAAATATGATGACATTTAGGAGGTCAAGTGGCCCCCTCTACAAAGTGCTGCTGCAAAGGATCAAAAGATCAAATTGCTGCTGCAAAGGATCAGAAGATAGAAGTGCTACTACAAAGGATTAGAAGATCAAAGTGCTACTACAAAGGATTAGAAGATCGAAGTACAACAACGAAGGGTCGAGTAGATCAAAGTGCAGTTGTGAAGGATCAAAGTGTTGCTGCAAAGGATCAAAAGGATTGAAGTGCTGCTACAAAAGGATCGAAAGGATCAAAGTGTTGCTACAACGAATCGAGAAGATTGGAAGGCTTCTGTAGAAGATCAAAGTGTTGCTGCAAAGGATCAAGAATATCAAAGTGCTACTATAAAGGAACAAGAAGATCGAAGTGCTGCTGCAAAGGATCAAGAAAATCAAAGTGTTGCTGCAAAGGATCGATAATATCAAAGTTCTGCTGCAAAGGATCAGAAGATCGAATTGCTGCTGCAAAGGATTAGAATATCAAAGTACTACTGCAAAGGATCAAAAGATCGAAGTACTACTACAAAGGATCAAAATATCAAAGTGCTACTATGAAGGATCGAAAGATTGAAGTGTTGTTTCAAAAGGCTCAACTGATCATGTGATGCAGAAGATGAAAAGTAACTATTCCAGTTACTCTTGGCCAAAACCCACCAACAAAGCCTCATCAACAGGGGTTCTCACTCTATCGATGCCCAACCAGTGCGTTCTCCCTTAGCAATGACCCAAACAGGTTTCACCCTGCACAGAAACACTCGCAGAGTGGATGAAGTCTCACCCGAGATGTTCGAGGGAGAGATGTTGGAACCAAGTTTTCAACAGTAAGGAGGAATATCGGGGCATCAATGATTCACCAGCATAACTATCAGATCTATCATATCCATTTATTAGATATTGCAACATTCATCACAGATCTATCATTACAATCATAGATCGAACAGATTGCATCATTCATCTATTCATCACAGCAGTATTACATTCTTCATTCATAAAACAGAACCATCGCATTATATAAAGATAGAAAAAGACATCACAACATATGAAAGGGAACAAGGAAAACAATGATTCAACTCAATATCTATCGTATCATATTACTTTCATCACTCCAGATCCAAAACAACAATTGTTTTTCTCCACAGCGAGAGAAATATCAATCCACAAAGTCGCATACAGGTCACAAAAGATTCAATCTCTCACTTCAGTCTCATCTCATACATATCTCTTATGCATCTCCTACACTTGATATTCTAATATATATATAGTCTTGTTCCTTTACCTTCAAGTTCCACTTCTAACTAACTCCTACCTGATTTAACCATTAATGACCTATATCCAAAAAATGTGGTCAACCAATACAAAAAGATGCATAACATATTCAAAAGCGGTTTGTTTTCCAACCATCATGCTATCTTTCGCTTGCATGGTGTCGTGTGAGCATGCGCAACCTCCACGGTGTTGCACAAATCACTTACCCCAAAACCCCCTACAAACAGTTACTGATTGTAAAAACTTCCTGTGATGTATAGATGTATAGCCTCGATGATGTTGCAGATATTGTCTCTCTTCTGGTATCCTATAGTCTATGATGATGTTCTCAGTATAATAACCTTCTCATTAAGGGGGAGTGTTGGATATCGTAACTTCAAAGGATATTCTAAATGTATTTTACTAATGTAACCCAAGGGAGATGTTATTATTCCTATGGAAGGGTGTTACTATTGTATTTGGTCATTATAGAGTCATGAGGTAAAGCCTCCATTGTAATTCGGGGCAATAGTAACCTAATGAATATAATATAATATTGTATTGAGTCTTCCCAAGTGAAATCAGACCACTTAGTTAAGTGGGGCTGACTTGTTACGTTAAATTTCAAGTGACGAAAAGACTATAAATACAGGAGATGTGTTCCTCATTTGAACACACACTCACGGAATGTAGGCATCTTCCATCCAGTGGTTGTGAGCTTCCCCACACAGAATGTAGAGACAAAAACTGAATAATCAGCTCCAAGTGTGGAGAGTATGGTGAGGATGAGCTGATCATCTTGTTATACCAAAATCCTGTCACCATCATGTGATAAGAAATTTGACATACCTACTTGCCCTGAATCCTAGCTTCTGGAGTGGAAACTCATATCATTTGTAAATCTTTTTATACAAATCCCCAGCGGAGTCTCCAGATTTGTTAGCTGGAATATTTCACCTCCTACGAATAGCAAGGTGTTCCACTAGTATAAATGGTTTAGATCCAAAACAAATAGAATACAGAGGTTGAAGAATCTCCCTAGACACCGTAGTTACCTGGAATACAATGCTTTGATAGTCACCGTGTGTACCTGCAATAATCTCAACACAAAATAGATCAAAGCAACCAGAATATAATCTACTAATCTATGTTAGTGACTAAGGAATCTAACAACATATATATGAAATCAAATATCAACAATATATGTGGGACATAAATCAACTTGCATTAAAGAAATATGAAGAAGTTTACAACCAACCCTTAGTGTTGACATGCATCTCAATGAAACCAAGCATTCTCGTCCCCATAAGCTCCGACTCTAGCTCTATCTATGCTCTCCAATGATATAGACCAAATGATCAATCCAAAAGCATAACAATGCGTTAATAGTTTTCCCTCTCAACCATGGCCATAAGCTTGTATTTATAAGGCTAGATGGATAGGATAGGTTGAGAGATTTGTGGGTGAGGTGGCCTCCAAGATCCTAGGATGGGGGATCTCGAGCTCAACAGACCCACAATAGTAGGGATAAGGGATATCTTGAGGCTTATCATCTAGAAGCCTTGAGAAGCTTCTCTTTTTCTCTTTTTCTCTTTTTACCCAGGGTACCGCATTTCTCCTTCAGTGACAGAGCGGTTTTGGTAATAACCGCTTATGGACTAAGGGCCATAAGAAATGGCACCGCTTGTGGGAAATAGAGGACTCCGCTGCAACTCTTGTCTGAATCCAAGATCCTTCTTTAACTCTCTTCAGTCATATCTACTTTCTGACTGACCCCGTTTGGGTTTGAAACCTCCAGATTTGTTCAGATCTGAGTCATTTCAGTCTTTTATGCTCTATTTCCATACTCAATTCAATATTATTTGCCTTGATCTAGCCTTTTTCTGACTGGATCCCTCGTTCTTCTTTTGTTTTGGTCATCTACAAGGAACCACACCTATGCTATGTATGAGAAGCAGTGCCACCACCTGAACAAAGTGGAAAGTACGCGGTGCCACTGCCTGTAACCATTTGATAAGAAGAGGTGTTGTCTGGGAAATGCTCTGTCAACAATTGAGAAGCGCGGTGCTAGGTAGGCATCATTCCAAAGCCATTTTTCCTTATTTTTCTTTGCAAAAATTTGGATTTTGATTGCTTTCAATTCTGCTAGTCAGACTTGTGTTACTAAATCTGATGCTTGTGGTTTGAGTTTTTATGGTTTAAGATTGATTTGTGTGGAATTTCAAAATTTTGATTAATTCTTTTGATTGTTCATCCGCTTCTATGCTTGTTGGTTGTGTTTACAAAAGGATTTCTTGTTTTCTGAAAAGCTTAGGGTGTTATTTAAAAATCTCTTTATGTTTCTGCTACATAGACTAAAAGAAGAACACTAGATTAGCTTCTAGGTTTCATTTATTATTTGCATAGTAAACTTATTTTTCCTTCCTTTAAAAAAGAATTTTTTTTTACTGAGACTAGGATATCATCATTGAGCGTTGGGCATTGGTTTTCTGATTGGCTTTACAAGCTTTCAGAACCTTTATGATCTTTCATCTCTCATGCATTTAGAGCTATCTCGAACAAAATAAAAAATAAAAAAAATAGTAGTTTTAAGTTAGATTTGCTTATGTTTGAGAAATTTGAAAAAATAGAGTGCATTTGCATATAGGTGTGCTTCTTGTTTTTCTTTTAGGAAAATAGATTCTCCCCTTCTCATTTGCTTTCGGAAATAAGAAATCAGTTTGGAAAAGTGTTTTCTTGTCTTTGTTTGATGTTCATGACTGTTGTGTGGAAGTAAATTTGGTTTTTGAAACAAAAGGAAAACACTCTCTTTCCCTCCCGTAAGTAGGCATACTGAATGGTAAAGTGAACATTCTGCACTAGCATACTGCATCGTTTTACTTTTCTGTCAAAACATCATGCATTCACCTAATCGTACAAGTTAAAATTAACGGTAGTTGTAGGTTAAAATTTATGTAGTAACTTGAGTGATAGGTTAGAGACGTGTTCGGGCGTCGTTAAGCGTAGGACCTGTCATTATTTGTCAGCATTACATTCCGGGACTCGCGTGGTTCTTCCACGTACCGTCGGTATACCGAATGGCCTTTCATGTACCCTTTAGGAATATAGAAAGGTACTTCATGTACTCAATTGTACATTAGAAGGCCCCTTGCGTACGGTTATGCATTAGACAGCACCACTACTGATTCGAGATCCCATGTACCTTGAGTATATCGGGAGACCCCACTAGGGTACCTTATCTATCTAAGAAAATCCCTTTGGCTGTCTTGTTTGGAGCCATACACTAAAAACAACATTCAGGGAGATTACTATGCACATACTCTCGAGGTATATCGCGAGTGGCGCCTTCTTGACAGTCCTAGTGAGAGACCTGACTTTTGAAATCCTCATATCATTTTAAGTGTGCTTGTTTTGACCTGTAGATTGTGTAGGGAAGTTCTTTTTGGTGTGTTTTCTAGACTTTTAGACCCTAGGTTAGTTAGGAACTGTACAAAATGGTTGAGTTAAGATAGTCCAGAAGAGTACGGGGCTTGCCACCTAATTTTATTCTTGGTTCAGGAGAAAATCCTATGGAAGCTATCGACCAAGGAGCTGCTACCACCTCCCAAGTGGCAGATAATGTGGTTGTGGAAAGTGGAGTACCATATTCTTCACACTCGCCTCCCTTGGTCCAATAGCCTTCTCGGGGAGATTCCTCGTTCCATTCTCCCGTGGAAGGACGTGTTGATGATACTGCTTGCTCGGATTTTGGTTCCAATGCTTCATTTTGGGAAGCCCATGTAGGTTAGGCCATTACTTCATTTGGCACCCATGGAATCTCTTCTAAAATTGAAGAAGAACATAGGCAATACTGTTCTGCCATTCTTCATGCAAAGGAGATTGATAAGCAAATTGATGACATTTTAGGCCTAACACTACCAAGGTCCACATCTGTTCCTAGAGAATATCGTTCACTTGTCGAATCTATGAGACCCATTGAACCGATTATAGATCGTCCATTGACACCCCACAACCCACGTCAAGATACCACCCCTACCACCTCTCATGTTAGGTCTATACCTAATCTTCCCAGGTCTTCTATACCTGAGATTCAATCTTCAATTCTTTTTTTGTCTACACCTTCTAGTGCCAGGGGGAAACCCCCGGCATGACCTATGTTATTTGACACCAGAATCGTTACTAGTCAAGGACAGACCTCTAACATAGAACCATCTATAGTTTATGTCCCTCCCACCCATTCTAATGTGGTTAATCCCCCATCCAGTTCAGGTCAACCCTCTGGGGCTCAACCTGTAACCATGCAATCTTCTGGAGGTTATGGTTATCAAATACCTGTAGTTAACATTAATTATCCACCCAATTCTACAAGAATTCCATACCCTAGTAATACTTTTACACCATGGGGGAAACCCAACTGGTCTTACATGCCAGCTATGGGTGGGATACCTATACATACTACGAGAGGTGTCGGGGGACCCCCTTATGGAGTTCCTCCCCCTGGGGGGCCTAATGGTCCCGGAGGATTTGGAAACTTTCCTCCTTATGGTCCTGGTGGCCCTAGTGGTCCTGGGGGACCTGGTGGCTTTCATCCTTCTGGATCTGGAGGGTCTGGTGGCCCTCCTCCTAGTGGTTCCGGTGGCTCTGGAGGTTTACCTCCTCCTGGTGGGCCCAGAGGGTCTGGTGGTCCTTATGGTCCTAGTGGTCATGGTGGTCCTGGTGGTCCCAGTGGCCCTGGTGGTCCTAGCGGTCCTGATCCAAGAAATCAACCCCCTGCAGGTGGATCTTCCAGTAGTTCTTCGTCACAGCAACCTATTTATCAGTCCACTTATGGTCCTACTGGTAATTATATGCCATATCAATATTACCAATATGTTCATCCCAACAGACAGTTACCTTTCCTAGCAACATTGGACTTACCTGATCTGTCCAAGTTGATTAATGACCCCATTCGACATAATCCCTCATGGCCCCCCATTTCGGTAAAGTTACCATCAGACATCCTGAAATTCAATGGGAAACAATGAGACGATATGAAGAACCATGTGATGACATTACATTTGTGGTGTTCTTCAAATTCCCTCATGGATGACTCCATTCAGTTACGACTCTTTCAGCGAACTTTGACTGGTACGGCTGCAAAGTGGTACATTGAACTCCCACAACATTCGTTTGTGGATTTTGGCTTGCTGGCAACCGTGTTTCTTAGACACTTTCAGATCCCTATTCGTTATGAAATGGGTACTGATCTTTTAACATCTTTGTGACATATCCAATCATATTCATGAGTGGATAAGGAAAAGAAGGCTTATTAAGGCCCCTATTCCAGATCAATTACTAGCTGATTGGTTCACCAAATCCTTGTTTCCTCCTATTGCCCAAGATGTGGCTATGGGCGGTGTCGTTACTGAAGAGCAAGCTATTAGTCGGGCTCAGTACCTAGACTTGGTTTATTCCCAGTCTGGCACTCTTTATGACCTAATCCCTCAAGCTCCTTGCCCTAGCATCGATCCTGCTAAGCCACCAACATAAGTACCTGTTGATGGGATTTTTGGTTCAATCCAGTCCCCATCAACAATGAAACCTGCCAAGCAAACCCAAATTGCCCCATCTACTCCTTCGACTCCTAAGGTTTCCACTGAGGTAAATTCTATTCAAAGTACTCAAACCTCAGGGAATAAAAAGAAAGGTAGAAATCGAAATAAAAAACCTGGAAACCAGTCGGAGACTCCATGACCAACCAATGGTGATAACGACAAAGGGAAAACAAAAGTGAAATATCCCTATCTACTCTGCGGTGGTGACCATTTTTCAAAGGAGTGTCCCCATCGGGATGAAATCTCCCAATTTTTGAAGTCCAATCCCACACCTACAGCACTTACGGATCCTTTTCCCTGTCAGCAACAACTGATAGACCACATGTCTAATAGGGGTAATTCCAGTTTGTCAGAGGAAATTCATATGATGTCCTCAGATACCATCCATCTACAAACTCAAAGTTAGAATTATGATAAACCTACGGATAAAAATGAAGATCATTCATCTTCAAGTAAAACCCCTTCTACTAGTTCTCCTGAGTCCTCGTCTACTGTCCCCTCATCTATCGAGAAGCCTACTCTTGACATGATTCTGTGCCCACCTAAGAGTACTCTTCAGAAGGCAGTATTTAATCCCAATGCCCAAGATGCTCAATTTTATAATTTGGTTGAAGATCTCGCTCATGCACCTTGTACAATGTCAACCCTAGAAGTTCTCCAAAGTTTCCCTACATAGTGCAAAAACCTGTTAACAACATTAGGAGCTTTAGACCCAGATAACACCAACTTGATTCATTTTAATGTTGAGAACTATAAGTCTAGGTTACCACATAAACTTGCTTTTCAAGTCATTACAAAATTAGTTGGAAAGAAGGTTTTTCGAACGATCCTAGATGAAGGAACTTCAACCTCTGTGTTGTCTCTGTCTTGTTGGAAATCCCTTGGCTCTCCCGAGCTTGTAACATCACCTATGACCCTTAAAGCCTTTGATGGATGGGGTTTTCAGCCCCATGGTCTCATATCAGCCCTCGAGGTTGAGCTGGAGGGAAAAACCATTTCCATTCAAGTAGAAGTGGTAGATGCCCCTTTAGATTACAATCTCCTCCTAGGACGAAATTGGTTCTATGCTATGATTGTTGTTGCTTCAACATTATTCCGAACTATCCAATTTCCACATCTGGGGAGAATCGTTTCTATTGACTAGCTTGATTTATGTACACCGGATGTTACTACCTCCATGGCTAATAACATCGCCATGTTAGGCTAGTCCCCTCCTCCTTACCAGTTGATTAGGGTAGGCGTGTTGAAGGATTCATCCCTCATGGGATTTTTTCCATCCACTCCTCCTACCACAGATTCCGTGTCAGTCAATATGATCACCTCATTTGATTATGAGCCTAAGGGCCACTATGTTGTTAAGTCCACCTTGTTAAGTCCACACAAAGCTATGTATGATGCCATTCAAATGTCTTCCGATGATCACACTGATGATCTTCATCTAGTGGCTTCATATCTTTACCATTTACCGTATTGGTTAGAACCTTCTCTTCCCACTCTAGAATATCTCTTTGAGACTTTTCCTTCTGACGAGTCCATTATTGAGATCATGAGCACGGATGAGTCCATTTGAGAGGATCACCATCATAGATCCATGTTCCTCCCCAACACTAATTCGGTTAACCATGATTTTGCATCCTTGTTTCCTACTGATATTGTCAACGTTCCCCAAAGTCCTATATTGTTGCAACATACATATTCTGAAGGAAACCTTTGCAGCATTACTCAAACGAACCCAATTGACATATTAGCCAAGCCTGATGTTATCGAGCATGTTCATGTTGGGTAGAACTGCTCCGCAGATGAATCTAAAGCCTATAAGGAACTTTTTAAAGAATTCTATGATATTTTTTCCTAGTCCTATGAAGAGATATTGGGGATCGACCCTTCCATCGTGGTCCATGAGATTAAAACTTATCCCTCGGCCAAACCTGTCAGGGAAAAACTTAGGCAAGTCCATCCTCGAAAGGCTGCAGCTATAAAAGTTGAAATTGTGAAGCTTCTGAAAGTTTGGTTTATTTATCATGTACCCCTCACGGAATGGGTATCGAACGTTGTCCCTGTCATTAAAAATCAGGGCACCATTAGAGTCTGTATCGACTTTAGGGATCTGAATAAATATTTTCCCAAGGACAACTTTCCTACTTCGCATATCAATCAGATTATCGACAACTATGCTAGAAGTGTCATCTTTTCATTCATGGATGGATTCTCCGGCTATAATTAGATTGAGATATTACCCTCTGATCAACATAAGACAGCATTCATTTCCCATGGGGAACCTTTGCATATAATAATTTACCATTTGGCTTAAAAAATGCTGGAGCTACATTCTAGCATGTGATGTCCTATGTGTTTCATGATGTCAAACACATTATTGAACCGTACCTTGAAGACCTCCCTACTCATTCACAGCGATGGGAGGACCACCCTGGTCATCTTAGAGAGATATTCCTGAGATGTTGTCATTATAATATACGGCTCAACCTACATAAATGTGTTTTTTGTGTGGAGACGGGACGTCTGCTAGGTTTTGTGGTATCCAAAGATGGCATCCAGATAGATCCTTTAAAAATTGCCACCATTCTTGATCTACCAGCCCCAACTAATATTTTTGAACTCCAAAGTTTGCAGGGGAAGGCAAAATTTCTTCGTCATTTCATGTGCAATTTCGTAGAGAAAACGCACGGTTATATGCGTCTCCTTAAGAAGAACACTCCATTTTTCTGGGATGACTAGGCCCAATGCGCCTTTGATAATCTTAAGCATGCTCTGACTCATTCACCCGTGATACACCGCCCTAATTATTCAAAGGACTTTCTCTTGTATATTGCTACCTATGCTACTGCCATAGATATGGTTTTAGTGCAAGACAATCTCCACGGTCAAGAGCACATGATTTATTATGCCAGTAAGAATCTCCTAGATTCTGAAACCCATTATTCATGTGTGGAAAAGTTATCTTTGGCCACAGTCATTACTGTACAAAAATTTCATCATTACATTCTGCTCCACACTACCATTGTATTGGCAGACCAGAACTCGATGTGCAACATCCTAACTTGTCAGGTGCTTGGGGGAAAGTACTCCCTTTGAATAGTTATCCTTCAGGAGTTCGATATGGAGTTTTCCAAGGCTACATCAAAGAAATCCTTGGTCTTTGCAGAGCTTATGTGTAATCTTCCCTGTGCTTCGACAGAATATGAGCCCAGTGATTCATTTCCGGATGAATTTCTATTCCTGATAAGCACTATAGATCCTTGGTATAGAGATTTCCTTATATATCTCCAGACACAACGTTTTCAGCCGCATTTATCCCGCAATGATCGCCGCCATATCTGTCACCACATGAAATACTATCTCATCTGAATGATACTTTGTATAGACATGGTATTGACTCTATCCTTCGACGATGCCTCACTCATGAGGAGGCTGAACTTGTGTTGAATGATTGCCATTCTAGAGTATGTGGTGGTCATTTATCTGGGATGGCTATAACCCAGAAAATCCTTTGTGCTGGCTATTTTTGGCCTTTGATCTTCAAATATTGTCATGAGTCTATTAATAAATGCCCACCTTGTCAACACTTCTATCCTAAAAATCATACCCATCCTGCTTCGCTACACCCCGTCATTGTCGTTGGCCCATTCGCCAAATGGGGGATTGACTTCATGCATTGTAAGCCTACCTCAGTCAGGGGGCATGGTTACATCATCATAGCTATGGATTATTTTACTAAATGGGCTGAGGCCATGGATACATATGCAGAAGATGGTAAGACTGTCACCCTCTTCTTGTTCAATCATATTATAGCTAGATTTGGAGTTCCGCAGTCCATCATTACTGATCACGGATCCCATTTCCGTAATCAGATGATGGAGGAAATGAGTGCCAAGCTAGGGTTTCGCCATGAAAACTCTATGCCATATTAGCCACAAGCTAATGGTCAAGTAGAGGCCATTAACAAAGTTTTAAAAACTATGCTTCGTTGGATGGTTGGAGATCATAAATCCAACTGGCACCACATTCTTTTCTCTGCCCTTTGGGATTATCAGACTTCTATGAAAACAACTACTGGTTTCACGCCATTCCAGCTTGTCTATGGACTTGAAGTTGTCTTACCCATCCAATGTCAAATTCTATCTTTACAACTTGTCGTCAAACTTCTCCCAGACACTTCAGTGGAGGAAGAAATATTTTTATACTTGAATAACCTTGACGAGACTCGCAGAGATGTTGCCTTGGCTAATGAGGTGCATAATAAACATGTCAAGGCACGGTATGATAAATCCATCCATCCTCGTGTCTTTAACGAGGGTGACCTAGTCTTGACTTATGACCAGAGATACGACAAACTAGGGAAGGGAAAGTTCGAGTCCATGTGGTATGAACCTTTCGTTATTTCCAAGGTGTTAGAGAAAGGAGATTACAAGCTTGTTGATTATGATGGGATCCCTTAGGGGAAACCTCACAATGGGTTGTACCTGAAAAGGTACCATGCCTAGGTTTTCTTGGGTAGTATCTTGTATATATGTATATTGATTGGCTTTCAGTGTGCTTTTAGTATTTTCAAGATGGTTTTGAGCTTTGTGTCCACATCTGTTTGTACCATGTTTTGGTCATGCAGATGGCTTTCTATGGTTTTGCTGATGGTGCTTGCTGCCACAAATTGAATCTCACCTTGGCTTCTTGGGTTCTCTATTCCCCGGCTGAACATTTGGTTAGTTCAGGAGCGGTTTGTATAGGTCCTGCTACTAATAACATCGCAGAGTATGAAGCATTCATCGGTCTTCTGACTGAAGCTGCCTCCCAGGATGTTCATGATCTGGTAGTCTTTATGGAATTGCAGCTCAATGTTCACCATTTGAACCATGTCTACACCATTAGGAAGCCGGTACTCCTCTGCCTATTCCGAAGAGTACGTTTGTTAGAAAGATCATTCAAAACTATTACTTATAGGCATATCCCTAGGGAACATAATGTATTCACTGACTCATTGGCTAACTACATCCTAGACTGGCATATTTTCCATTCATGATGGTAAATAAACATTTAGAGACACGTAAAACTCATAGAAAATGAATTTTCCATTTGAAACATATAAACACCGTGTAAAAGTATGTATATATATACAAAAAAGTTTACAAAATAGGTCCTGAGACCTCCTCTGAAGCACATAGGATTTCATACAAAATCCTGAAGCTATCAGCTTTCAGTACATATCTCGTACACTAGTGGTGCTCGTGATAGCACATCACTGCTCGAGCAACCCTACGCAGCAGCCTACTGAAGCGGCCCGATACTCCCGCTATGGATCTTTGATATCTCATCTGGAGGTCATCTATGTCAGCATCTGGGATGTCCAAAGTCAACCTCTCCAAGTTCTCCTCCATCTCCCTGGTGATATCATCACCCTATGGTACAAAGCGAGCTCCCGCTCGCCTATCCAATGGAGATACCCCTCCAGGTCGCACTGTTCCAACATCTACACAATAATATATAGGTCTCGTCACTTAACATAAAAAATATAAAACATAAAAAACATAAAAACATTTCATCCATTTTAGGGTTTCTTGCTTCTTACCGATGTCGCCCCACTGTCCGCCAGGTGGGAGTGGTAGGTCAAGATCTCCTATGAATTCCATGTCTGCATAAGCATAGTCCTCAACCATGAGGATCTGATCCTATAGCCATCTGAAGAACGGATCACCGAACTTCACCCTTCCCCTACCCGCTCATGTGCGAGCCATGAATTGGACCCACCTCAGCATACAGGGGTCTCGTGCTCTCAGACTTCGGAAGGTCACCTGTGGCCTCATTTGTGGAACCTGCTCAAAGAAGAAGTAGGCTAAGATGGAACCAAAGCTGAACTGCTTCATCTCTCCTTGTCGACACTTAGTCAGCTGATCCTTGAAGATTGGAAGCATTGCTTCTACCCAGTTGAACACCGTGCGTGCCATAGCCTCTATGGCATACAGCATGTGTGCCTTGGAAGCCTGGTGCACACCCTGAATTCCAGCCACCCTCTGCATGGTAAACAATATAGTCCATAGAGCCCTATCTGTCACTACCTTGATGGGGATGTTCTTCCCCGTTGTACCTATTCTTGGTGCACAATGTCGATCTATAAGCTCTCTGGTAGTAATGTCCCTGCCAGGGGAACCTGTCAATGAGATGGGGACACCCCATCTCGATAGACCAGTCAGGAAGTAGATATCCTCTACCTCCACTGTAAGTATGTGTGCCCCCACCTCGAAGTACTGCTGCTATGTATTCCACATTTGTAGTATCTGTTCCAGTAGTCGTTCGTGCAACACCATGCTTGGGGTCCGGAAGAACTTCAAGAGCCCACAGTCCCATAATGTGGCAATACAGCCCGTATTTCTCTCAGTAGCGACATCCTCATTTTCATGAGTTCTTTCCTTCCATATCACCATGTTTTGAGCAATCTAGACCTGCCAAAAACCACAATGGTATGCATTAAAATCATCCTTAAATCATTGCAAATCAAAAGAATGAAGTTATATCACCCATACCATTAGTTTAACTTATCCACGGTCGACACCACCTATGCACCGTTGGATATAGGCAGTGGCACTACCTGTCCACTATATTGTTGGCACAGTTCTAGGGTGGAACCATGTATCCTACAAGGGGTGTCCGCGGTGCCCGCATTTTGAGTTTTAGGGCTCGCCATATGGGCCCAAAACCCCACCAAACCTAAAAATAGATGCTATGAAATGAAATATAAGGGTCTTAGCTATTATCTGCAACTGACGATGCTAAAAAATGGATGGTGGAAGCTCCCAGTATCAACTGTGGAAGATTTGGATAAGAAAATGCTCCAAGTGCTCTCTGCTAGAGGTAAATAGTGAAATGGTTTGATTTTTTACTATTTACTTGACTTATATAGGCATTTTTGGGTCTAAATTGCTATAGTTTTGATGTAAAATCATATTTTTGGTCAAAATTTATCTGTCGTAATACCTAATGCTAATTGTAAATGCATTTAACACTTGTTTTTGAGACTATTGCAGGATAGGAAAACTCTAGCAAGAAGCTTTAAAAGTTTGTTTATGGCTTTTTCGTACTTTCATGAAATGGAAAAGGTCGATGAGCGTTTATTATGACACTTTTATCATGCTCTCTAAAGCTAGTATCAAAGGTTCGAGTCTGTTTCTGAATCTTTCCAGGCTCGTAAAATTTGACATTGTGCAAAGAAACATCATGGAGTCTTCTTTTCACATCTTTTTCAGACTCCTTAAAACATGAAAAGATCATCGAGTCCTTTTCCGAATCTTTCCAGGGTCGTAAAAAGTGACATTGTGTAAAGAAACCTCATGTAGTCCTCTTTAAAATCTTTTTAGGCTCCTTAAATATGAAAAGATTGTCAAGTACTTGTCTCCTTCATACTCGTAAAAGTATTTGAAGAGTCGTCCTTTCGACTGTAGGTTATCTCTTTTTCGGTTCGGATAGGACTAGTTACGAAAAAGGAACACTTTAGCCAATCATGTCTGGAAGAGTTCTCTAAGGTATGATTTTATACTTTTTCAAGCCTTAGAGACTAAATCATACAAAAAAGGACCTTTTGGAGTCTTCTTTTGTATTCGTTCAGAGTCTCTAAACATGAACGATACTGAGTTTTCTTTTAGTGGACTCATTAAATTAAACATCGAGAGACCCGTTTTGGGATCAAACCTCTCCTCTCTTAGGTTCATAAAACATATGAGTCTGGACTTGTCTTCTGACAAGATATACCAAGTGTTTGTTACTCTCTTTTAACTCGTAAAACTGAAAAGAGGCACTCATCGATCATGATGGGGGAAATGGGAAGGGAATCATTTTTCAAATAATGGCAGTTGTTTGTCGTTAACTTTGAACATGGCACTTGTCTGCACAATCATGTCAATCAATTGGGTATTCAGCTAATCTTCATGATGATCCACTTTCATGAGTCATGTCACTGCTTTGAGTCTTTCAAAAGAATGCATTGTCCACTGTCGCATTATGTGTCTGTCCCGTCCAGTCATGCTGCCAAGTCTTTTTGTCGTGCTACCCGATGTTCAAAGGGGATTGGAAGAAGTTTTACCTCTGCAATCTACACAATATTTGTGTTAGTATCTTTGAGTCAGTATTATGGTTACTACATGCACATCATTCCAAAAATATGTTCCGAGTTTCGTGTCGTCAATGTGGGACTCATCATGGCCCTCCTTCAACGAGACTTTTCCCGTTGACATCAGCTAATCATCCAAGAAATAGTCTTAGAAACAATGATTAGTAACTTGAGATATGTATGCCTTAATGACAGATTCTCTCGCTCTGGACATAGGTTCACATCATTGACCTTTGATTGATAGAATCGACTTGGTATTCGACATCAGGACATCTATTCACACTCAGTAGATTGTACTAGAGTACCTTGGGAATCATTGACATTAATGGTGATCTCCCTCGCACTTGTTAATGGTTCACATCATTGGATAGTAATCAAGTGGTTTCTACCATGTTCGACTTCAAATCATTGTGATCACATGGATAGAATCATACTTTATGGAAGACGAGACGGAGACCCTAGGTATTTGTTTAAAGCGCTCATTGCTTTTCCCTAGGTTGTGATGCAGTTTTGTATATTTAGCATAGATCCACATTTGTATGGTTGTGGATATGCTTAAATTTGCGTCTCTATGACATAGATCTACATTGTATGTCTAGTAGCTATGTCCAAGTTTAAGTCCTCTATCATATGGATCTATGTTGTATTCTAGTAGCCATGCTTGTTTATTCCTCTCATGGATGTGCCTTGTATTGTTCTGCAGCCATGAGTTTGGTTGCTTGTATCTATGAGTCAACATACTAATGTACTGTAGATGCCTACTTGATGACTTTCTTCGATCGAGCCGACATTTTCACCTCATGGAAACGACTTGTTCTCTCAAAGCTCTCGTTTATTGTATCCCTCTAAGACTCATGCTTTGGGGGGCATCTTGTTATACAAAAATCCTGTCACCATTATGTGATAATACATTTGACATACCTACTTGCCCTGAATCCCAACTTCTAGAGTGAAAACTCATATCATTTGTCAATCTTTTCATACAAATCCCCAGCGTAGTCGCCATATTTGTTAGCTGGAATATTTCACCTCCTGCGGACAAGAAGGTGTTCCACTGGTCTAAATGGTTTAGATCCAGAACAAATAGAAGACAGAGGTTGAAGACTCTCCCTAGACACCGTAGATACCTGGAATACAATGCTTTGATAGTCACCCTATGTTCCTGCAATAAGCTCAACACGAAACAGATCAAAGCAACCAGAATATAATCTACTAATCTATGTTAGTGACTAAGGAATCTAACAACATATATATGAAATCAAACATCAACAATATATGTGGGACAGAAATCAACTTGCATTAAAGAAATATGAAGAAGTTTACAACCAACCCTTAGTGTTGACATGCATCTCCATGAAACCAAGCATTCTCATCCCCATAAGCTCCGACTCTAGCTCTCTCTATGCTCTCCAATGATATAGACCAAGTGATCAATCTAACAACATAAAAATGCCTTAAGAGTTCTCCCTCTCAACCATGGCCATAAGCTTGTATTTATAAGGCTAGATGGATAGGGTAGGTTGAGATATTTGTGGGTGAGGTGGCCTCCAAGATCCTAGGATGGGGGATCTCAAGCTCAACAGACCCACAATAGTAGGGATAAGGGATATCTTGAGGCTTATCATCTAGAAGCCTCGAGAAGCTTCTCTTTTCCCCTTTTTACCCTTGTTCGCACCACCCATACTCTATTTCCCACAAGTGGTGCCACCGCTTATGGTCGTTATTCCATAAGTGGTTATTACCAAAACTGCTCTATCATTGAAGGATAAATGCGGTACCCTGGGTAAAACTGGAAAAAAATAAGCTTCTCAAGGATTCTATATGATAAGCCTCGAGATATCCCTTATCCCTGCTGTTGTGTGTTTTTTGAGCTCGAGATCCCCCATCCTAGGATCTTGGAGGCCACCTCACCAACAAATCTCTCAACCTACCCTATCCATCTAGCCTTATAAATACAAGCTTATGGCCATGGTTGAGAGGGAGAACTCTTAAGTAATTTTTATGCTATTGGATTGATCACTTGGTCTATATCATTGGAGAGCATAGAGAGATCTAGAGTCGGAGCTTATGGGGATGAGAATGCTTGGTTTCATGGAGATGCATGTCAACACTAAGGTTTGGTTGTAAACTTATTCATATTTATTTAATGAAAGTTGATTTATGTCCCACATATATTGTTGATGTTTGATTTCATATATATGTTGTTAGATTCCTTAGTCACTAACATAGATTAGTAGATTATATTCTAGTTGCGTTGATCTGTTTCGTGTTGAGCTTATTGCAGGTACACAAGGTGACTATCAAAGCATTGTATTCTAGGTATCTACAACATCTAGGGAGATTCTTCAACCTCTGTCTTCTATTTGTTATGGATCTGAACCATTCAAACCAGTGGAACACCTTGTTGTCCACAGGAGGTGAAATATTCCAGCTAACACATTCGCCTTCTCCACTTTGCATTGCTTCAAGAGTAAGACAATGTGCTTGAACTTTGTGAAAAAGTCATTCAATGTCTCGAAATTGGAAGGCTGGAGAGACATCAATTCATTTTCGAGCTGGTAAACTCTCAAATCATCTTACTTTCCATATAGGGTTTCCAATTTGTCCCAAATTTCCTTTGGAGTCTTCAATCCCGAAAGATGGAAAAAAAGATCCCAGGAAATAGAAAGGCACAAGAATCTAAATGCTTCATCCTTCTTGTTCAAGAATATTGATTTGCCTATAGCAGAACCAGGCTCAGGTTCAGTGTCCATGGTGACTCTATAGAGTCCTTTGGAGTGCAGCTGAATCTCCATGTCTCCTTTCCATGAGTGGAAATTGTATGGAGTCAAAATATCTACTAAGGAGGCTACCTGGATCTGCTGAAGCGAATGCTTCACCTGTAGAAAACCCAAAAATCACAGCAGAAAGGGAAATTTAAGGTCATACAGCCTACACATTTTAGGATTTCATCACACCCAACATAGTCAATCAAGCAAGCTTGATCAACAAGTTCTTTACTTGGGGTATTAAGTGGTAAGCCTTGGCTTCTGGTGCAATGCTGGATTTTTGAGCTATTTCTCAATTTTCATGCAAAATCTATCAAAAACCTTGTTTTTGAGAGATCTAAGCTTCGTCTCATCGTGAGATCTGATACCATATTAAACTTGCACAGTGATCTAGGGACTAAACACAAGTCTCATCAAAGATTAATAACAAATAACTCATGAAAATAGTGTAATCGGGCTATGGAATGAGTAGTCGCTCTATATATTCACACAAGAATGAGTAAATTACATTACAATGTCATGCTAAAATCATGAATGACTAGAAATTAGAATCCTCAAGGAGGTCATTCGAAGTGAATGAGTGATTCTAGCTTAACTAAATGTAAGCCACAGTCAACACTCAAGTTAACCACTGATCAAAACCCTAATTGACTCAACTGAGCTCTAACTGAAGTCGAAGTGCAATAAATGACTAAGTCTTAACTGAAAGAGATCAGACACATGTCACAACAAGCCAACCATCAAGTGGTAGCACTTCAATGACTCCAATGAACCCCGATGAGGTTAACTGAAGTGTAACTAAACATCAAAAGTGGTTGGAGGCACCCCTGTTGACTCCAGTTCATTAAATAATCAATTTAATGAGGAGAGGTGCCTTCACTGCTCTGTTTAACTTATTGTAACCATTAGTTAGCGATAAAGTGCATTAATGACACTCAGATCACCCCCGGAGTGCTCCAGTTAGCCTCCCCAAATGTAGGAGAAGACTAAGTTAGCCTCCTTGACTGAAGGTAGGCATGGGTGTGATCTAGCTGATGTCATTTAATGCTCCATTGATGTCCATTAGGTCAATAATACTTAGGATAGTGGTTTAACTAGGAAAAATTGACCAAAATGAGTGTGTATGGTGGTAAATGTATCCAACAACCCCCCCTTAAGCTATACTCAAGAGGAGTTAGAAAACATAAATGCATAAAAATGCTAGGGCCCCAGCAACTAAGGCCATAGGTCACCCTGTATAATGCTGAAACTAAAACAATTCTCCAAAACAAACTAAGTGAGGAAAAGAGGGAAAACCCAGTGGGAAAACCACCCCTCAAGTTGAACACTTAAAGTAGTCTGAATCACCCTGATGAAATCACCCCCAATAGTGAACGAAGGTAAGTGAACTTCTTTTCTAAAAATATCTTGGTGAGGATGTCTGCAATCTGCTCATCAGTCGAGTAGTATTGCAGAATGATGGTCATGTCATGCACTAGCTCCCTGATGTAATGCATGTGGATCTCTACATGCTTGGTACTCTGCCTAGTAACTGGATCTATGGATATCTTAATAGCACTTTGATTGTCACAAAAGAGGACAGCGGACAAAGTACTACCAAGATCAAACTCTGAAAGAATGCCTTGCAACCAAACTACTTGGATGCAAGCATTCACCGCTCCTCGATACTCGGCCTTTGCTGAAGATAGTGCTATTGAAGCCTGCTTTTTGCTAGAACAAAAAATGGGGCCACCACCAAACATGAATACATATTCAGAAGTAGACTTCCAATCAATAGAATCACCCACCCTTTCGGAATCTGTGTATCCAACCAGCTCTAGCTCGGAGTCTGCAGCATAGTGAATGTCGTAGGTCATGTTTCCCTGAATATAATGGAGGATCCTCTTGGCTACCTTCCAATGAAGATCATGAGGCTGCTGCATGTATATTGATACAGAATTCATGGCATAACAGATATCAGGCTAAGAATGTTTCAAGTACAAAAAGCTACCAATCAGTTGTCAATAGATAGTGCAGTCCATGGGAGGTGTGCTTTTTCCTTCTTTAAGGCTGATCCCTGAAAGGAAAGGGAATGGTTCAGGCCTAAATTTAGCCATGTTAAACTTGACTAATAGTTCTAAAATTTATTTAGACTAAGTGACCATTATCTCATCAGAATTTTGCTCAATTTTGAGCCCCAAAAATTGTTTTAGGAGCCCCAAATCACTCATTTCAAAGGCATTGTGGAGAGCAGTTTTGATGGCTGAAATGGAAGCAACTGTGCTAACTGTGATCAGTAATTCATCAAAATATAAAACAATAATGATTAAATGACCATCAAACTACTGTATATACACATTTGTATCTGATCTACACCTTTGGAATTTTTGTGAGAGAAGGAAGGCATCCATCTTGGAATACCACTCTCTTATGGCCTGTTTAAACCCATATAGTGACTTCTTTAGCTTGCAAACCAAAGATGGATAAATGATGTAGCCCTCAGGATGCTTCATGTATATCTCCTCATGAATATCTCCACACAGAAAGGCTGACTTAATATCCATATGATGCACTTCCCAGTGCTTAGATGCTGAAATTGCCAAAACAAGGCGGATGGAGTCCATTTTTCCAACCGGTGCAAAGGTCTCATGGTAGTCCACACCTTGGACCTGAGAGAAACAAATTTCCACCAGACTTGCCTTATTTTTTAGGTGCTTCCATTAGCATCAACCTTGGTCTGAAACACCCACTTGCATTGAACCAATTTCCTTCCCGGAGGAAGAGAAACTAGCTCCCAAGTAGTGTTTTTCTAAAGAGAATTCATCTCTTCATCCATGGCAACTTGCCATCTCGGATCCTTCCGAGCATGGTAGTAGGATTTTGGGTCTGAACTAGTAATCAAATAGCAATTTTTAGACAGCAAATTATCAGGACAAGAGAGCGCAATACCTACTCTTTGGAAATCAAACCGGGTTCTCCTTGGATCATCCAGATTTCCAATGTTATCTCCTGTGGAGGAGATTGTCTGTCGGGCCCATGTGGGAAGATGATTTTGTACTTTAGGTTCTGATTCAGAATTTGATTATTTATACACACTGATATCATAAATTAGAGGATCCAAATCAGGGTCATCACCCCCAATTTCATCATCCAAATATTCAGTAGAATAGGAAGGAAATTCAGCAGTTTTCTCCTTCACTAGTTCCACCTCCTGAAGAGGTTCATCGAACTTGACACTTCTCTCAATGATGATATGTTTTGTTTTGATATCCAGTAGCTTGAAACCTTTTGATTCATCAGGATTCACAATAAATAGACATTCAATTCTTTGTGGTTGCAAATCCCTTCTTTTATCAAGTGGAATCTGGGCCCATGCAGTGGACCCAAACACCCGTAGGTTCGACACATCCGGCTTGTGTCCGAACTATGCTTTGAAAGGGGTCTTCCCTTTCACGAATGAGTGTGGAAACTTGTTATGAATGTATTCTAAATCATGCATGGATTCATCCCACAAATTTTCAGCCAACTTCTTTGCTTCCAACATACAGGTGGTCATCTCCTTGAGAGACCGATTCTTCCTTTCCGCTACTTCGTTCTGCTGGGGAGTGTAGGGAATTGAATGTTGGAACTGAATACCACTTTGGGAGGATATGTGCAGAAAATAATTACTGAAATACTCCCCACCATTATCATATTTCAATATCTTGATCTTAATCCCATAGGCATTCTCGATCAAGGCCTTTAGTTCATAAAAAATTTCACATACGTCAGACTTCTTTTTGAGAAAGAAGACCCATGTGTACCTTGAAAAATCATCAATAAAATTCAGAAGATACCTTGATCCATTCATGGATGTGACAGGCATCAGACCATTGATATCATAATGTATCAGCCCCAATATGCATGTAGCTTGGTTTGCCTTCCCCCGATCGAACTTGTGCTCAGGGTGTTTCCCAATCACACAACCCTTGCAATTTCCAGTGGTTGCCTTGATGACCGAGAGGCCTTCAACCATTGATTTTTTCTGTAATTTCTGCAAATATTTGAAATTTATATGGCCAAACCTTTCATTCCATAGCCTACTAACTTCATTTCCATGAGTTAGTAGAGCGGTGGGCTTTGCATCCACAACAAAGTGAGAGAACTCATAGGCTTTTGCATGATGGTTTGCAAGGCCTTTAGCAATGAGTTTCCCGGATGCAAGCTCCATTATCTCAAAATCATTTGGGATGAAATAAAATCTCTTAGGCACTCCAGTATGTATCATCTAATAGACACTAAGGATATTTTATGCCAAAGACGGTACATATAAAACATTTGAAAAATAGCCATTCTCAAGATCAACCGTACCTTGTCCTTCTGAAATGATGGTGGAGTCATCTACCATGTGGATGGGGATGGATTTGCTGGTATCCAAGGATGAAAAAGAGTCTCTTTCATCCATCATGTGATTCAAATCTCTAGAATCAATCAAGAGTGCTTTGGACTTCGAAGTGCTTGCCATGAGGGCATGACCTTTTTCATGCTGTGGTTCCCGATCTTACTGATATCTCCTCCGAAAGATTTCTGAAAGATTGATATGATTTCTCTCAAGGAGAGAGGTAGCTTCATCAAGATTCTTCTTCATCTAGGCATGTTCAGGGTGGAAGCCCTTCCCACAATATGAACACTTGACTTTTTCCTTTCCATGGTGTCCTTTTCCTTTGTTCTTCCTTGAGCTGGAAGACTCATCATGCTACTGGTTTTCAACTCTAGGCTTAGGAGCTTTGAATTTAGTTTTTGGGTTCTTCTGCTGCTTTCCATTACCCTCCAGATATTTGGGCCCTGAGACATGGACGGCTTGATCACGGGAGGATCAGATGATCCCCATCTGGACAAGCTTATCATGTTCACTTGTTAGGGAATCAATGAAGGAATTGAGTGTAGGCTTCTTCCATTCAGGGGTTGTGAGCTTCCCTGAATGAAATGTAGAGACAAAAACTGAATAATCAAATACAAGTTTGGAGAGTATGGTGAGGATGAGCTGATCATCTGCCTTCTCCACTTTGCATTTCTTCAAGATTAAGAGAGTGTGCTTGAACTTTGTGAAAAATTCATTCAATGTCTTGAAATTGGAAGGATTGAGAGACATCAATTCATTTTCAAGCTGGTAAACTCTCAAATCATATTGATTTTGATATAGGGTTTCCAATTTGTCCCAAATTCCTTTGGAGTCTTCAATCCCAAAAGATGGAAAAGAAGATCTCGGGAAATAGAGAGGCACAAGAATCTGAATGCTTCATCCTTCTTGTTCAAGAATCTTTATTTTTCTTTAGCAGAACCAAGCTCAGGTTCAGTGTCCATGGTGACTCCATAGAGTCCTCTGGAGCACATCTGAATCTCCATGTCTCCTTTCCATGAGTGGAAATTGTATGGCATAAAAATATCTACTAAGGAGGCCATTTGGATCTGCTGGAGTGAATGCTTCACCTATAGAAAACCTGAAAATCACAGTAAAAAGGGCAATGTAAGGTCAGACAGCCTGCAGATTTTAGGCTTTCATCACACCCAGCATAGTCAATCAAGAAAACTTGATCAACAAGTTCTTTACTTGGGGTATTAAGTGGTAAGCCTTGGCTTCTGGTGCGGTGCTATATTTTTGAGCTATTACTCAATTTTCATGCAAAAATCTATCAAAAACCTTGTTTTTGAGAGATCTGAGCTTCGTCCCGCCGTGAGCTCTGATACCATATTAAACTTGCACGATGATCTAGGGAATAAAAACAAGTATCATCAAAGATTAATAACAAATAACTCATGAAAATAGTGTAATCGTGCTACGGAATGAGTAGCCACTCTGTATATTCACACAAGAATGAGTAAATTACATTAAAATGTCATGCTACAAGCATGAATGACTAGCAATTCGAATCCTCAAGAAGGTCATTCAAATTGAATGAGTGATTCTAGCTTAACTGAATGTAAGCCACAGTCAACACTCAAGTTAACCACTGATCAAAACCCTAATTGACTCAACTGAGCCCTANTAACTAAAAGAGATCAGACACATGTCACAACAAGGCAACCATCAAGTGGTAGCACTTCAATGACTCCAATGAACCCTGATGAGGTTAACTGAAGTGTAAATGAACATGAGAAGTGGTTGGAGGCACCCCTGTTGACTCCAGTTCATTAAATAATCATTAAATAATCAATTTAATGAGGAGAGGTGCCTTCACTGCTCTATTTAACTGATTGTAACCATCAGTTAGCATTAAAGTGCATTAATAACACTCAGATCACCCCCGGAGTGCTCCAGTTATCCTCCCCGAATGTAGGATAAGTCTAAGTTAGCCTCCTTGACTAAAGGTAGGTGTGGGTGTGATCTAGCTGATGTCATTTAATTACATTGATGTCAATTAGGTCAATAATACTTAGGATAGTGGTTTAACTAGGCCAAATTGACCAAAATGAGTGTGTATGGTGGTAAATGTCTCCAACATTTCCCCCTATACTTGCTTCACTGATCTCTTCCTTAGACTTAATATCATCTTGGGGTTTATTTACGGGTGCATCAAAAGATTCCAAGATCTTCTTTCTTTGTTGTGGTAAGTTACATATTTCAAACAAAGAAATATTTTCCTTAGTCTTCTTTATATCCTCTATTATATCATACCCCATCTCACACTTTGTTGAATTTTTCTTGATGCTCTCTACATTATTTTTTGCAGCCTTCACAGGTTTAGTGATCATGGGGGTATTCTGCCTTGTTATGACCAAATCAGGTATAGGTGGATTTTGAGTATTATTTCTGATTTTCTTCATATTCTCCTGAAGTTTCATAATCTTGGGAAGTAATGTATTATCCTCAATCAATGGACCCTTGCTTCTTGTTGTAATATTTACAGCTGGAAATTGTATTTCCTCAATATGTTTTTCATTCTATAACCCCAACATGGGTGCACAATCCCACAAAACCATGGTGGTTTCCTGCGGTGCCTCCTCCGGTCCATGAGCCTTTTCCTCTTCAACCATAGTTTCTATTAATTTAGAATCCAACAACTAATTCATAACCAAAGTCATGGAGTTAATCCACTGTGGAAAGTTCCTTTCAAAGTGAGGCTGTTGATGAAACGTACCAAAAATTTCCATTCCAACTTTAGTTAAATTCATAGTAGACAAATTGTGCGTGGGTGGTTGGGATGGACCACTTTCATCTCTTCTCTTGTAATAAGGCTTGAATTTTTTCTTGGCTTCCTTTTCTTTCTCGATGTCAATGATTTTTTTGGATAACTTATGTACCATTTTGACCACACTTTCTAATTCATGGGAATGTTCTTCCTTAGGCCTCGTCAACAATAAAGGTTTCTTGCTACCAAAATTTCTTATTTCTGGTTCTACAAAGTGTTTTTTTATACTTTCCAGCTCAGCTTCTATTTTTGAAGCTTCCTCATAGGTTTCCACCAGGGAAGGCTTTATTGATCTTTTAACAAACATCGCTATGTCGGGGCCAAGTGTTGAAGTGTAATATTCAATTAAAGTCTCTTCAGTAGGATTTATGGTCGCACTGAAATTATTTAAATGTGCAGCAAATATCTGACTAAAGTATTGCACTTTCTCTTTATTTTCCTTCCTTAGAGCAATTAATTCCTTCATTAAGGCAGCAGTAGTTCTTTGGCTACCAAACTTGTTCTTAAACAATCTTTCAAAAGTATTCTAGTCGGTGATTGAATTTGCCTATAAGCCAAAATTCCATGATGTTGCTTTAAATTTAAGAGTGTGTGGAAATAGTCTGCATACTACATCTTCATGTTCTACCACAAAACCTTCTAAGGCCAAGAAAAAAATCTATAGGTGATCATCTACAGGAATTCCTTCTCTCGGGTCAAATTTAGGTAATGACTTTTCAGGATTCTAAGGAAACGCATGCAATGGAGGATCTAGGTTAAGTGGTGTTATAGATCTCCAAGCTGGTATGGGTGGTGGATTAGGCTGATTTGCATTCGGATTCAGAGGTAAATTTTTGGCCATGATTCATGGAGGAGATAGAGGTGGGGAATGAAAAGGAGACTGAAAAGTAGGCCGAAGAGGTGAACAGTACGGGGATTCAGGTCCCAATTGATTAAGAGGTTGGTCAACTTCTTGTAAGGACAAGCTCACTGATTCTTCCAAGTTCCCTGCTAAGATTGAATCTTCTATGCAAGTGGGTGTTCTTTTGGAATCTCCTCTTCTTGGTAATTCAAGGATTGTCTGCAATACCCCAAGATTTTTTTGCGTATGACCCTATGTATCTCCTGAAATGATAAACTACTCCAAAAGGAACCTGGTAAATGTGTTCGATAGTTTCAAGTTTTATTATTTCTTCAGAAAAACTAGTTTCAAGGTTGTCACTGGTGGAATATTTTCGAGAAAACGGGTTTCCTTTTCCAACCATGCATTGTCATCCCTCCTTCTAGCTCCAAAACGGTTGATTACTGGAAAATTCCAGGTACCGACAGTAGGGATTCTCCCCAATAACTATTCCCAATTATATTATTTATCATTTGGTGTGGGGAATTTTCCCAACTAGCGGCCCGACTACCATAGAATTAAATGAAGTTTTAAATATATTTTACCAGTTGCGGCCTAGTCCATAGTTTATGTGTGTTTTTATGTTTTATGAATGAGATGCAAGTGCCTAGATTAAATGCAAGTGACCAGGAAACAAAGACCTCACAACGTGATGCGTAGGTTCTTACCTTCCATATTATCCCCTTTGTTCCTAAATCACCAAAATAAAAGAACAATTAATCAAATCTACTCTTTCTAACCTATCCCTAGGGAGAAAGATTACTATTTGTATGAGTAATGTACTGCATTTTCTGCACAAATAATTTTACAGATAGCTGATAAATTTAGAATACATAAATACAGTAGAAAAGATAACATAGAGATAGATCAGTGCCGTTAATGCATTCACTACTCATTTACTGCATAAGATTCATAACATGGAAATGAAATCATTCACAACATAGAAATAATTCAGCAATTAACATGATCTCACAGATTTGCATAGTAAGCTCAAACATAAATAGTTCTTTATTCCGCAATCTACATAGCATGCATTTGAAACTCAGGCAGCCCCTTCTCCAGCAAAAATTTAGTACTCTTTATTATAACAAGAAATAGTTCTTCTTACAAAAAATCCTTTTGATATGAGAGCTAGAAAAGTCCCTTCTCTATTCGACTCTACCTATATTTATACATTTGCAAAAATGACTTTTGGTCTCCCTGCCCTTTGGGCTTCCTCAAATTTTGGTTACGAAAATGTTTTTCTTCTAGTATGCTAATTAATAAAATACGATAAATAAAACATATTACAATTACATTTCCATGTGTAGATGGGACAAAACCACTCAAGTGGGCCGAGACAACTCCCTGATGAACGGTTTCCATGCTATAGCATCTGAAGCAATGATTCCAAAATCTATTGGTTCTAAAAATCTGACCGTGACCTCATGTTTGGACATTTGAGTCTTTATATCAGCCACCCTGGGTGGGGTTACTCAAATCTGGTCTTCCAAAAGGCAATTAATCACTACAGCTTGAGTCACCATACTCTTTTTACCTTTTCATTTAAGCCTTTAATCAACCGTATGTTAATTTCATCTTCCTGGAGTCTGTCATGCAAGTGCTTCAAGTGTTCTTCATGTTCTAGAAACTCTTGCAGCCTTTTCTCTGAAGATGTTTGATGTTTGTTGTGATTTATGAGCACCTTCTTATAGAATTCCCCACACTTTTCTGATGTCTTCTCGACTGCATCTATCAGTCTCTCAGTAGCGTTGTTACTGAAATTCATGAGATCATACTCGAGCTGCAATCTTTCTAGATTCTTCACAGGTGCATTTTGAATGGGTTCTTTATTTGCCTCCAACCAGGTCAACCACATTCTCTTCTGTCATTGGGCCACAAAGCCGCACCACGGCTCAACGAGACCAAACTCTGGAAAACACAACCCTTTAACATAGG
Organism: Pseudotsuga menziesii; assembly: GCA_001517045.1. Lineage (NCBI taxonomy): Eukaryota > Viridiplantae > Streptophyta > Pinopsida > Pinales > Pinaceae > Pseudotsuga > Pseudotsuga menziesii. The sequence goes on from LPNX010186727.1 coordinate 501,464, forward strand.
CGGGCTTCAGCTAAGGCATCCCTTTTGATTCTAACCTAGAAAACCACCATAACCCTAACTACCCTCTTGCCATCGTGCACGAATATCTCTAAGGGGCTCATAGTCTGTAGGTTGCACACAGAAGCTAAACAGCAGCAATGTCTTAGTTTCAACCACTAGGATCAAAATCCCTTGGCAAGGAGATACAGTACAATATCCAAAACCTAAAATGCTTTCCTGAATCAAATAAACTATAGCCTCCACCACCGCACAGGGGCTAAAACTAGGTCAGACCCAGGCCGATGAAAAGCTCGATCCTTTGGGTATCCATCATTAGCTTCCAATCCCGCGAGCGAAACGCCTCAGAATGAAAATGGCGAAGCTCCATGGGAGTAGGTCCAGTAACCATGGCTAGTCAAAGCTTAAAAGAAAACTGCTAAACTAACAAAGGAAAGGAGAGATCATTTTTTAAACCAAAACACCCCTACACGTTGTATAGAAAACCGATAGGTTGCAGTTTCAATCAAACCACCAATCAAAATAAAGTAAACAGAAAAAATCCCTGGAAGGCGGAAAGCTCAACAACAAGCGTGGATTCTTAGTCCAATGTGCCACGTGAGCTCTAGATGGTGGTTTCAACAAATCACAATGGATTCCCCAAATGGGATAAAATCGCCACTTACAACTCTAATGTGCTCGCCTTCAATGGTAAAAAAAAAAACCCTTCCCGATATATATATAAATCAAAGGTTAAAAATCACTTAAAAGAGGTAGGTGGGCATTAAAACCGCACATGCGAAACCAAAATGATGTCGGTGCCAAACATAGCGCATTGGAGGACCACAACTAAGTTGAGTTGAAAAGAAACACAATAATGATAGCTCAAAGGTCACAACGCAGTGGAAACTATTAGCTCACTTCTGGCAAGACACCCGCTTTAAGTCGTGGTTTCGGCAGACGAAACGACATCAGAAGAAAACCTTGAAAGATAGTAGATGTAGTGGATTAAAGATGATAATGCTTCTGATGAAGTGAGATCGGTGAGGATCGAGGAGTAAAAAAAGAAAACTTACCACCATTGCGGCAGAAAAAGAAAAGTAATCCGACGTAGCGGGTCACAAAAATTGGAACAACTTCTGATACTCAACTGTACAAACCCACCGACCATAGCAGCCCAATCTCTCGAAAGCTTCCAATGCATCGAAAAACAATGAGCCACTCTATTCTCATGAAAATGAATTCACTGCAGTGGATCAAAACATGATCCACCCGTTGTTACGACTCTGACTTAAAAAATCACCCACCATAGTGGGTCAAAACTCGAAAAGCAGTTGCCGCTTTGGATTAAAACTTGGCAGTCAAATGCCACTATGAATCAAATAAGGAGACTCATCCGCTATTGTGGATCAAAAGACTTTCTACTTTGGAATCAACTTCTTTTAATTTCTGCAGGGTGAAAACAATTCATGAGTGATGGACTTTCAAAGTTCAAAAGAGGTCCAAGTAGCAAAAATCTAAGAACTATAGGGGGTCCTAAAAAATGCAAAAAACATTTTGGGGTGATAGTTGCAATAGAAACAATTGGCGACTAGGTGGTGAACACAGATCTCTAGAAAAACTAACTTTTAAAACCTAAAACTGCTTTAAGGTATTATGTTAGACCAACTCATCAAAAAAAATTAGGATTTCTTTAAGATTTCCAGACCTTTCTAGGAATGTAAGATTTAGAACTTTAACATTGATTATAATCCACTTAGGTAGGGTAACCAGGTTTTTAAAGTCCCGATAACTCTTCTGAGGCCAAAATATGGGGCTCATTTACCTCTGCATTTGGTTTCTTATAGATAAGACGCCACAGGATCATAACAGGGTATGGACAGACATATTCGTTTGTTCCTCATTCCCATGCCTTTTGCATTCTTTTGATGCTTTTAGACTTTTGTCATTTTGAGTCTTCCCGGACTGATCCTTTCATTTCAAATTTGGTTTAGGTTCTTCCATCCATGGTGTCCTTTTGTGTAAGAGATAATTTGTTTTCAGCTCACAGATGGAGAAGAACTCTAGGTAATATCATCATCTTACTGATTTTATTTAGTATGTTTTTTGATGTATGTGTTCTTTCTATGAAATTTTGACTCTTTTAAGTCTTTTGAATTTTATTTGTGGCATGGGATCATTTTAAATACCATACACTTGTCCATCTTGCTTCCTTTCTATGGGTCCATTGTTGTTAGCTTCCTAGGACAGATTTAACGTGAAGTGGATAGAGCCCCAAAATCGTATTTTAGACTCTTCTTACCTTAGTTATTTAATAGGGTTTAAAATAGCACTTCAATATGTTCATAAGATAACCTCCCTTCAAATAGTCTATCAAATTAAAGAATCTCATCATGATACGTTTTTTTATACAGGTAATTCCACTAAGCAACTCTCTGGTCAAAATATTTGCAGTTTGTCCAAATTCCAATGTCCCCTAAACACCAAAATCGTGCTAGCTTATTTGTGTTGATGTATTTGTAACTTCAGAATGTATTCATCTATGTATCGTATGTATTGTAACCCGATGTTTATTTAGGGATGTATCTATTATGTAATTGAGTCATGTTGTCATGTGCCGCTGTTGCGATCAGGAGGATCTATAATGTAAACAAGTCATGTCAAGTCATTTTGGGTAACCCTCCTATTGTCTAAGGGTTAAAGTCCCCGCAGTTCTGGGGCACTAGGGCTATTAGACTCTCGTAGAGAGGTCAACCCTAGTAGGGTTTTAGTCATGCCAGGATTAGTATAAATAGAGAGTTGGACTCTCTATTTAACACACATCACACACACACTCAAGTGTAGCGCATAGTTGAGGAAGGAGAAGACACTGGGGCTAGATAAGAAGAAGGTTACTACTGTCGGGAGATCACTTACTGTATTGGGATTTTCTATTTTGGTGCTGATTTTATCTCTGAGGAAGTTGCGGGGTTTTCTCCATTTATGGTTTCCCCGAGGAAAAACACTGTGTTCATTGTCTATTGTGTTTGATTGTTGTGCTTGTTATTCTCTCAGTTAAAGATCCTAATAATGCTAGATTAATGTTGAAAAACTAACATGGTATCAGAGCTAACCTGAGAAGAAGACACTGTGCAATTGTGAGAACTAGGGATTCCTAGTTTGTGGATCTTCCTCCACAGATTTTCAGCAAAAGTAAGGTGGAATAACTCTCCTCCTTAGGGCGCATCTTTCTGTCGAAGTAGAATCCAATTCTGAGGTTTTTCAGTTTTGGACCCGACACTACTACCAGAAATTAGGGCTTTTCATAGAAGAGGAATTTTTTAGTGAGCCCAGGACTGGATTGATCTCCTCCCCAAAATCTAAGTTAGGGATAAATTTCAAGGCAATTGGGTGGACAGAACTCCAAAAAAACAAAACCCTAATTTGCTCCTGATCCAGCACTGCAGGATTTCAGCACAAAATCCAAATCTGACATCTTGACCTGGTAAGATCTAAATATTTTGTCTTTCCATTTGAGGTTCTCAGTTAATATGTCTCATCATACCAAGCTTGATGAAAATCTTGAGGGAGCTGATAACTTCCGAGCCTGGAAGTATAGGATCTCCCTAGTCCTACAAGAAAATGACTTGGACTCCTACATCCATGAGGAGGTTCTAGTTCCAGAGGGAGATGAGGCTAAGGCCTTACATAAGAAGAAGTTGGTTATGGCAAAGAGGATCATTGCTAATTCTATCAAGGATCACCTTATCCCACAGGTGTCCTCTCTCAAGACACCAAAAGCTATGTTTGATGCCCTACCCAAATTGTCTAAAGGGAAGAACATAAACCGGAAGATGACTCTGAGGAATCAACTGAAGAATGTGAAGATCCAGAATGCAAAGACCATCCAGTCTTAATTCATAAGGGTTTCTCAGATCAAGGAACAATTAGAAGCAGTAGATGAAGAAGTGGAGAATGCAGAAATTGTGATGACCACCTTGAATGGTCTCCCTAGGACATGGGAGTCTTTCTCAAGGGATCTGTGCTAGAAAGAAGTTAGTAAAGTTCAGCAGGATGTGAGAAGAATGTTCTCAAGAATAATCTTGGATAGCAGCTCGAGAAGAGAAGATGGGAAGTGAAGATCAATCTGTCACGATACAATCCAAGAATTCCATGGAAGTGATCTCTGCTCTCACGGGAAACATTACTCATGGAAGTGATGATTGGCTTATGGATAGTGGGGCTTCCAAACATATGACTTGATTCAAGGAATACTTTGTGAAACTTTTAGAACATGAATCACCTCACAAGGTGAAGCTAGGAGATGACTACCAATATCTAATAAAAGGTAGTGGGGAATCCTCCTATAAGCTAGACTCTAGAAAGTATATAACAATGAAGGAAGTTTTTTTTGTGCCAAGACTCAAGAAGAACCTTCTCTCCATATCAGCATTGGATGAAAAAGGAATGAGGGTTGCATTCATAGATGGTCAAGTCATCATGTGGCAAAAAGGAAAGAATATTGATGATGCAATAGTGATTGGCGAACAAGAAGGAGGTTTGTACAAATTGAAGGGCCATCCAGAACAAGCCTTGGTCCATGGCACAGTAAATCCAAGTGAACTTTGGCATAGAAGGCTTGCACATGTGCATTACAAAGCACTACCTCTTGCAAGCAAAGCTGTTGAAGGTATTCCAGAAATACAAGCAAAACATGATGGGGTCTGCAAAGGATGTGCGAAAGGGAAGAACACAAAGAAGACATTTCCAAGTAGTGAAATCAAAGCAAAAGGAATCTTGGAAATCATCCACTCCGATGTATGAGGTCCTATGTCATCAAGCTCACTAAGCGGGTATGCATATTATGTTTCTTTTATTGATGATTTTTCTAGGAAGACATGGGTTTACTTCATGAAGAACAAAGAGGAAGTATTCAGCAAGTTCAAGGAATTCAAAGCCTTGATTGAGAATCACACTGAAAAGAAGATCAAGACCTTTCGATCAAATAATGGCGGAGAATTCACTTCGAATGAATTCAAGGAGATATGTAAAGAATCAAGGATTAAGAGGGAGTTGTCCACTCCTTATAATCCACAACAAAATGGGATTGCGGAATGGAAGAATAGAACTATCATGGAAGCTACAAGAGCTATGCTTCATGATCAAGATATTCCTATGCATATTTGGGAGGAAGTTGCCAGAACAGCCGTGTATGTACAGAACCGTACTCCACATAGAGTACTCAAGAACAAGACTCATGAAGAAGTCTTCTCCAGCAAGAAACCATAAGTCATCCATCTCAGAGTATTTGGTTGTCCTATATACATACACATTCCAAAAGAGAAGAGAACAAAATTAGATCCTTCAGGAAATAAGGGTATATTTGTGGGATACTCTGAAAGATCGAAGGATTACAGAATATATTTCCAAGGATACGAGAAGATTGACATCAACAAGGATGTGACATTTGATGAGGACACAGATTACAACAAATCCAAAAAGATACTTGCTAATGAACCTGAAGAAGCAGAAGCACCCTGAATTCATGATACAATCATGAATGAAGAAACTCAAGAAGAAGATCGAGAATTTGAAGAATCACAAAGACCTGTAGATCCACCTCTGGAGAAGAATCCTCATAAGAGGAAACCTGATTGGGTACGTGAAATTATCCAAGGTGCAGAAAGATATGGGGCTCTAGAAGATAATCACAGAGAAAGAAACAGGACCAGATCTTGCTCCGAGTATGTAGCTTTACTATGTGATTTCATTGATAAAGAACCTTCCAGTTATGAAGAAGCAGTAGAATGGAAAGAATGGAAGGATGCTATGATCGAAGAGTACCAATCGATCATGAAAATTTATGTTTGGGATGTTGTCCCAAGACCAAAAGGGAATTCAATTGTAACTTCCAAATGGATCTACAAGATCAAGCATGTTGCAGATGATAGCATTGAAAAGTATAAGGCAAGATTTGTGACTTGGGGTTTCTCTCAAAAAGAAGGAATAGATTATGAAGAAACCTTTGCACTTGTAGCTAGATACACTTCCATAAAATCAGTACTAGCTCTGGCTGTAGTGATGAAATGGAAGATACACCAGATGGATGTCAATACTGCTTTCTTGAATGGTGTAGTAGAAGAGGAAGTGTATGTAGAACAATGACTCAGTTTTGAGACACATGACAGAGAGTCTCATGTATGCAGATTGAAGAAATCCCTGTATGGTTTGAAACAGGCACCCAGGACTTGGTACGATAGAATTGATAGCTTTCTATCCAGTTTGGGCTTTACCAAAATCAAAGCAGATTCCAACCTTTACTACAAGGTTGAATATGGCAACCCAATGATGCTCCTACTATATGTAGATGATCTATTTGTACTACAGGTATGGATAGGTTGATTGCTGATATGAAGAGAAATCCTGCTACCGAGTTCGAAATGAAGGACTTGGGTATGATGCATTATTTTCTAGGCATGGAGGTGTGGCAGAGTGCAGATGGAATCTTTCTTGGACAAGGGAAGTATGCAGTAGAGATCCTAAAAGGGTTTGGGATGATGGACTGCAAAGCCATGGCCACACCAATGGCATCAAACCTGAAGCTATTGAGTGATGCTTCATCAGAGTCGGTTGATGCTATGATGTATCACCAGATGATTGGGTCCTTGATGTACCTGATGAACATGAGACTAGACATTTGCTTTGCTGTGAACACCTTGAGCCAGTTCTTGATAGATCCAAGAAATGTTCACTTGATTGCTGCAAAGCATATTCTGAGGTACCTGAGGGATACAGTTGATTATGGGATCAAGTACGAGGTGAATCAGAAGATTAACCTAGAGGGTTATGTTGGTTCAGATTGGGCAGGTAGTGCCATCGATAGGAAGAGCACTTCAGGATGTTGCTTTAGTATGAAATCAGGTGTGATCTCTTGGTTTAGCAGGAAGCAATCCTGTGTGGCACTAAGTACAGCTGAAGCAAAGTATGTCGCAGCTTGTTCAGCTAGTTGTGAGGAAGTATGGCTAAGGAAGCTACTATCTGATATATTTGATCTCCAGTTGAATGCTACTTGTATACATTGTGACAACCAGAGTTGTGTGAAGTTGTCAGAGAATCCAGTGTTCCATGACAAGTCAAATCATATCGAGATCAAGTATCACTATATCAGGGATATGGTGCATAGGGGAGTAGTGAAGCTCCGGTATGTTGCGATAGAGGAACAAATAGCTGATGTATTGATGAAGCCATTGGCTAGGGTGAAGTTTGAGTACTTTAGGGAGAATCTTGGTGTTCTCCAGATCGAGGTTTCCTCCAAGGGAAAGTGATGAGACCCATAGCCATTCTGACATGGTGAGAGGATTGGTTCCTTCCATGGTCAGATGTAAAAGATGAGACATTCTATCATGGTCAGAGGATTTAGGTTCCTTCCATGTCATATATGAGTGTTGGCCATTCTATCGAGTAGGAAATATGTAAGGGGAACTACCATTCTGGGAATGGAGGCACCTGGTTAGTTACCAGGAAAACTCAGTCTAGGACTGAGAAGCCATTCTGATGTGATAAAGGGATGTGTTCCCACTGGATCAAATGTAAGGGCTGAACCATTATTGTCATGGATAAAGGATTAAGTTCCTCCCATGTCATATGTGAGTGTTGGCCATTCTGACGAGTAGGTTAGATGTAAGGGAAACCGCCATTCTGGGAATGGAGGCACCTGGTCAGTTACCAGGTAGCTCAGTCTGGGACTGGGGGGCATTCTGATGTGATGGTAGGATTAGTTCCTCCATGATCAGATGTGAGTGCATGCCCTTTCTGATGTGGTGCTTCATGCATGGTTGGATTGTAAGTGCAGATCCCTTTCCGATGCGGTGCTTTGTGCATGGTCGGATTGTAAGTGATGAGCCCTTTCGATGCGATGCTTTCGAGCATGGTTGACTGTAAGTGATGTGCCTTTCTAACAGGATGAGGTTGGATGTAAGTGCAGATCCTTTTTTATGCAATGTGCTCACACAGGTCGGATATAAGTGTTGAGCCATTCTGGCGCGATGTGTTTACACATAGTCAGATGTGAGTGCTGGGCCTTTCTGACGGGATGAGGTCAAATGTGAGTGTTGGGCGTGCCTTTCTGACAAGATGAGGTCATATGTAAGATCTGGGTGGTCCATTCTAACTTAAGTGTCAGATATAAGCGCTGATGAAGACCTACATGAAGGGTAGGCCTACAGGATTGACTCGATAGGACTTCCTGTGATGAGAAGAATCAAGATAGCACCATTATGAGATAGCATATCATGATCCAGACTTGATGATGATCCAGATCAAGTGATCCAGATGAGATGATCCATACTTGATGACGATCCAGATCAAGTGACGATCTAGTTTTGATGATGATCCAGACTCGATGATGATCCAGATGTGATGATGATCCATACTTGATGGCGATCCAGATCAAGTGATGATCCAGCAAGTAATAAGCCAGTAGTCATGATGATGTAGATCCCATGATGAAGAAGACTTGAAGAAGAAGATGACTTGAAGACTCAAAGATGAAGAAGAAGATGACTTGAAGACTCGAAGATGAAGAAGACTTGAAGATGAAGAATATTTTAAGACTAAGAAGACTTGAAGATGAAGATGAAGAGATGATCCAGTTGATGCAGAGAAGAAGACCAGTGCTGAAAATTGTGTCAAAAGAATACCTTCCTAGTTAAAAGGGAGTGTTGATGTATTTCTAACTTCGGAATGTATTCATCTATGTATCTTATGTCTTGTAACCCGATGTTTATTCTGGGATGTATCTATTATGTAATTGAGTCATGTTGTCATGCCCCGATGTTCCAATCGGGAGGATCTATAATGTAAACAAGTCATGTCAAGTCCTTTTGGGTAACCCTCCTATTGCCTAAGGGTTAAGGTCCCCGCAGTTTTGGGGCACTAGAGTTATTAGACTCTCCTAGAGAGGTCAGCCCTAGTAGGGTTTTAGTCATGCCAATATTAGTATAAATAGAGAGCTGGACTCTCTATTTAACACACATCACATACACACTCAAGTGTAGCACATAGTTGAGGAAGGAGAAGACACTGGGGCTAGATGAGAAGAAGGTTACTACTATTGGGGATCACTTACTGTATTGGGCTTTTCTATTTTGGTGTTGATTCTATCTTTGAGGACGTTGCGGGGTTTTCTCCATTTATGGTTTCCCCGAGAAAAACAAACTGTGTTCATTGTCTCTTGTGTTTGATTGATGTGCTTGTTATTCTCTCAGTTAAAGATCCTAATAATGCTAGCTTAATGTTGAAAAACTAACAATTTGAAAAATGAAGCAAAACAAACTGAAATAAATCATATGAAAAGAAAGCAAATCAGCAAAAAGAAAACATACATAACTATGAAAAATTGATGCAAAATAAAAAAGGTTTATTTATGTACAGAAGACCTCAAAAGAATTAATTAAAATGAGGCTTGAGAACCAAACCATTGACCAGTAGATTCTCTTCCCACCCTTGTAAATCATGTAACTTGTATGTCGAGGGGCCTAGCTTTTCTGCAATCTAAAATGGACGTATCCATAGATGTTGAAACTTAGTGTGGTTGATGTTTTTGTCATGCGGGTGATCCCACTTCAGAACCAAATCTCCTACTTCAAACTCTTTATTCTCGGACTTGTGCTTGTCAAGCCATCTTTTCACAATCTCTTGCTGGTGCTTAAACCTTTAATTAGAATTAGATCTAGAATCTTCTAATTTCAGTAAAGTATTGATTTGGGCTTGTAAAACCTCACCATTAGATCCTATGGATGCTTGGGCTAATTGAGAGGAAGGAAACAAAATTTTAGGAGGAAAGATAGATTACTTTCAATAAACTAAGGTATAGGGTGACACACCTAAGGATTTCTTGGGGGCAACTCTATCAGCCCAAAGTGCATTAGGAAGAGCTATATGCCAGCTTCTCTAGTTTTCTATGATAGTCTTCTTTAAAATTCTAATGAGATTCTTATGAGTTGATTCAACTAATATGTTACCTTGTGGATAATAGTTATCAAAATAATGTAATTTTATTCCTTTCTCATTAGAAAATGCAGTAAGTTTAATTGACGAAAAATAATATGCTTTATCAAAAACCAAAGAAATTGGAGCCCCAAACCTGGTCATAATATGGTCTTGTAAGAAATCTATAACTACATCTTCATTTACTTTTTGTAATAGGATCGCTTGCACCCATTTGAAAAAATAATTCATGGTCGTGAGGATGTACTTGTGTTGCAATGAAGAGTTTCGATTTATTTCTCCAATCATATCAATTCCCCATTGCTCAAATGGTTCAAAAATAATAACTAGTTGTAATGGCCCCGCTGCCTTCGCTTGTCTCCCACCACTCCTTTGGCATGTATCACACTTCCTGACGTAAGCATGAGCGTCTTTAAACAAATTTGGCCAATAGTATCCAGACCTTATAATTTTGTACACTATGGTATATCCTGAAAATGGCCTCCCGTAGGGCCATCATGCAACTCTTTAATGACAATGGCTACATCTTGTTGGAGGAGCTAGTCAGTAAGCTGACTAAGTAGATCATCCAACTAAGCCAATTAGCTGACTAATTAGAGATTAGGTCAGCCACATAAGGTCGTTTCAATTGACCAAACCGATAGGTAGTTATTTGTAACTATTTGTAAATCATATATATTAGGCTATTGAGCTAGATGAGAACTAGGTTCAGTTCTATGTTTTGTATGGACCCTTTTCATATAATATAATCTGTTATCCCACATCTGTGTTCTTATCTCTTGTCTCTGATATGTCTGTATGTTTTTAATGTGTATTATTGGTAACCCTCTGTGATCCGTGATATTACAACATTGGTTCCGTTACCGGTAGTACATACCTGAGATGAATACAAGTAGATGATATCAGAACAAAAGTTTAAAGACTAGTGGGAGCGTAAGATAGCAAACTACTTGCAAAATTACGCACGGAGAAACAAATTAACAACTGCTTAGGCAAAGGAAATATTCTTTACTGAAACCCATGAGAAGTTTGTAGAATCGATGCCCCAACTCTTGAAAAAAATTCTGGATGAAAAAACCAGAAGCGACTAAAGACCAACAGCTGCTAGAGAAATTGGTTCGAGGGGGGAGAAAAAACCTGTCGGAGTGGTTTAAAAAGATCACCGACAAATTCCATGAGGAGAAAGCTATAGAAGAATGAAATTCAATAGAAACCATTCAGAAGAAATTCTATACAGACCTTAGCGAGCAATTCCTGTGCTCCTTACCGACTTTGCTGTTCAAATTCCTGATAGAAAAAGGAGTGGGTCATATCGTTGAACCTCATCCATCACTATGTGAACCACCACAAAATTATAACTGGGCGGAGAAACAAAGAAAGTGGGAAAATTCATTGCCGAAAGGGAGTGGCAATATTTCCTAAGCAAGTAAATAGAACTATCCGCGCTTTCTAAAGCATCGGGTAGGCCATGGGGGGTATCTGGTCGTATGTCAGGGTAAAGTGAATAGGATTCTAGTTAACTAACAAGAGATACCACCACTATCAATGAAAATTCAACCTAAGAAGGAAATCGAACAAACAGTGACACATAAAGGTACGACAGATTTACAGAAAATAGAGAGAGAGAAGAGGCTGAAAAGAAGGGAAGAAATAAGAGAAAGAGTTATAGCACTACAAAGAGGAATGGGTACTAGGGTGACAGACCAAGAAAGAAATCCACCAGAGTCGGGTCATGACCGACAAGAAGAAGGTGTGGATGAAGAGGCATCACCCATGGAAGAATACTTATGGATAGAGCAGTGAGAAGCTCTCCAAATAGAAGTTCCCCAAGAGGTAAGACCTCTATATCCAATGAATCCGAGTACCAGAATGCAAGCCATTGTTGAATAATATTTAAGACTGAGAGCTGGTGAGTTTGGTATATGGAGCCAACTAGATGACGAAGTAAAAGATGATAATCATTTAGTAATACATCGACCAGAAGAAGGAAATTGGGTCATCCTTCAGGTGCACCCTTCCAACCAAAGTATCCACTTACTTTACCTGACACATAAAGGAGCACCCCCCCTGCCAAATACAGCTTTGGAGAATACAGAAAATTCAGACCTACAGACAAATAATTGTAGTTGGACATCAATAGAATAAGTCGACCCGGACCGACTGCTTGTTAGAGAATAAACGATAAAAAAAACAACCGACGAGAACGAGAATTCCATCGACAACAGTTCTGCACAAAGAAATAAGCAACACATCCCACTACCCCCACTACCACCCCCACCACCACCACCTCCTGAAGAAGATAGTGACAGTGAATTCGACATGGGTCACAAGTCAACACATATCCCTCCATATGAGGGCGACGAAGATCCTCAACGACATTGGTTCGTTTGTGAGTCAACATGGGAGGAAAACCAGGTCACAGATGAAGATAGATAGATGGCACAATTCGTTGGTGCCTTGAGGAAGAGAGCACTAACATGGTACATGACCTTACCGAAAGAACCCCTCAAGCATCCAAAGTAGAAATCAAAGCACAATTTTTGTTGTTCTTTAAAACTACATATGCAAAACATATGGTAGCTAAAAAATTGAAAACAAAATCACAAAAGCCAGCAGAATCTATCCGTGACTCAACAAATACTGGAAAGACCTCCTCAGCCAATTGGATTATGTAATTGATGAGAAACTATTAATTCAGTGATTCCTTGTAGGTCTATCACAGAAAATTTGGTGGCACATAAGCCTAGAGACATTCAAAACATATGAAGATGTGCTTACTAAAGCCCTACAAGTAGAGATGGATGAATACTTCCAAGCATATCCCACAGATACCAAACTGGAAGAATAGCTCGAAATCATGCAGAGATCATTAAAAGAGCTAAACCTTAAGATTCAGGATGTCTAGTACACAAAATGTTCAATGGCCAAACATTCAAAATATAACTGTCGACAGGACATCATCCAACAAGACATTCGATTTGTGCAAACAAAGTGTTTTTGTGACATCTTCCAAGAACATGGATAACACACAACAAAATATTTCCCATACAACATAAAAAATAGTAAGGCATCTTGGTGTGCTATCTATGAAGTGAAAAGTCACACTACAGCCGATTTCCACCTAAACTTAAAAAATAGACAAAACTACCAGGCAGTCTACCAAACAAACACAGTCACGCAAAACAATGATCAATGAAACAATGCTCAAAAGGAACAGAATAATCAAAGGTACGAAGGTCGTTGATATGAGCGTCGGTTCAACAACCGACATGGAGGATATGGAGGTCAAGGTCGATTCTCTGGGAATCATGACACCGACCATGTCGACCCATCCAACGTTTCACGTGCTACAAAGAAGGTCATCGATATGCATACTATCCATACAAGGACATAACTGACTTAAAATTATGTACTAGCTGTGGAGTAAGGGATCACTCATTAGAGGATTGCCTTACTATGCTTGATAAAAAAAATTAAAAAAAAATGTTAATTTCTTGTCATGCATTTAAAAACATGATATAATCAATACAAAGAATCTGCATATAGTAACCCGACAAGGGACAAAAATTGGGAGCGATAATCCACGAATAAGCAAAATAAAAGAAAAGAATGATTATCCTAACCCAGCTAAACATGAACAACTATACAAAGATGCAATGAATATATTTAAAGAATTTGCTCGACAAGAAGAAGCTAATGATAAACGACAAAGCACAGTTAAAGAACTAATACGTTTAGTACAAACTAATAAAATGATGTCTCAATTCATTGACCTATTGTATGAAATACAACACAACAATAATACAAAAAAACAAACAAAAAATATGTACAGTCTAAACCAGAAGGACCAAAGTGATATCAACCCACTTGTCGACCTAGAAATTGAAGGATACCATGTCCGACAAGTTGTGCTCGACTTCGGGTCACAGGTAAACATTATGACTCGCAACACTTGGGAACAATTGGGTAGACCTCAACTATACGAGTCAAGAATATACCTGAAATTAGCCGACCAAGGTCTAATTGAGCCTATCGGAGTTTGGAGAAATGTCTACACGACCATAAAAGGAATATTGACCAAAGTTGACTTTGAAATTATTGACCCTAAGGAAGGATCTAGTTCCTTCCTAGTGTTAGTAATTCGACCTCAGGGAATAAAAATGAAAGCATCGATATTCTTAGACAAGGAAAGGATAAAACTAAAAGGGAATGGGCAAAAATTCATAGTACCTATTCATCCATCCCAAGGAGAACCTTGGATCGAACCTATTGATGAAGAATTCGACATCCGAAAATTATATTAGATACAAAACAATGAATACTACACAGAACCCAATGTCTATGGTGAAATTCACTAAGGAAATAAAGATTTAGTAGGATACAATTCAGACGCAGAATTATATGATTGGGAATTTGAGAACTACGAAAAACAAGAAAGAGGTTGCTGGACCATTCAAAAAGTGCAGAAGAAACCAATCCAACAGTGCTTCTTGGTGTCCATCATCCCAAAAATATTTGAAAATAAAACCAAGGAATATCCTACCCTAAAACCAGCAAATGTAAATATCACACAAATCCCAAGGTACAAAGAAAGAGAATCACTAGTTATGCATATAGAACAAGTATCCAGAAACATTGGTGAACATGGCTGACTACAAAGATTAGTGGAAACCTTCACAGGACAAGCTACTAGATGGTGGGATACCCATCAATCAAGATTACAGACATGGACAACAACTTCAACCTAATTCATAGAAAGATTTGGAGGAAAAAATTTAACCAATCAAGCCCAAATACCTGTGTTCATCCAAGGGAAGGATCCAAAAGACCACATAAGAATATGTGAAAAAGAATGGAAAATACTTGGGTATAAGGATGAACTTACATGGCCACACGTGTTTCCATTGACGCTATCCAACTTACCAAACAAATGGTACAAAATGGAAGAAGCTCAGGGTGAAACATTCCTATGGAATGAACTAAGAGAGAATTTTATCAAAGATTTCAGCTTTATACCACAAGATGAAAACTTAGTCGAAACTACAAAACAAATTAAGGAATTTATAGAACCGACTAAGAACAAAACCCTAAAACATGGCCAACCAACAATAAACTGCAATAACATATAAACTAAGACAACACCACAATCGACAAGGCTACAAATGGAAAATGAAAATATGGAAGGGAAAATCTTTCGATGGAAATCATACCATTCAGAAACAACAAAACCAATTCACACAGTGCTCAAAGTTGATATAGTCGAAGACACTGACCGAATGACTGCAGCAGACTTTCCTGCCACATTTTCACAGTTTAAAGAAGGGAGTCAACCAATCAATGAAGCCAAATAACCAGAATGGTTAGATGCTAAATTCAAAACTAAAGAATTCGACATCTCAAGTGATGATCGACCAAAAATGGAAAAAATTGGAGACTATTGGAGTGAAGAACAAACAACAAAAATAGTAAACTTACTAAAATAATTTCAGGATGTCTTCGCTAGAGACTACAAATATCTCAAAGGTCTAGTCCATGAAATGAGTGAAATGAACATCAACATTAAACTTGATGTCCGACCTGTAAAGAAAACACCATATAAATTGGATCATAAGTACAAAGAGATAGTCAAGAAAGAGATTGATAATATGCTTGCAGCAGGAATTATCTACCCTATTGACCAATCAGAATGGAAAAGTCCAATGGTTGTTCAACTAAGGAAACACGATCCAACCAAGCTAAGGATATCTATCGACTTCAGAGACCTAAATAAAGTTACATTAACATACCCATTTCTAACTCCTTATGCAAATGAAATTTTAAATGAGGTCACAAGACATGAATGCTACTCGTTTACAGATGGATTCTCAGGTTATAACCAAGTACCAATAGCCAAAGAAGATCAGAAAAAGAAAACTTTCATATGTGAATTTGGCTCATTTTCTTACAGGGTTATGCCTTTTGGATTAAAAAATGCACCTGCAGTATTTTCAACAACATTCGAGTAAAAGGAAAACCCAAAAAGCTACATACATAATGGATGGGCCCCTACATTGTTGAAGAGATTCATGCCAACGGATCAGTCTGACTAAGGACGTTACAAGGCATAGTATTTCGGAAACTTGTTAATGGTGCCCGACTAAAGCGGTACAAAAATTAAAACAAGTTGAAACAAAAAAAAACGACCATAACGGTTAGACAAAAACTATAAAAATCTGAAAAAAATCTAAAATAAACAAAACAGAACCAACACCCATAAACCAGGATGACAGGAAATCAACGCTTCAGCAGCCAACATCACACCCATCGACATAACACCATTGACCGATCACATGATCAACATCAACCAATGACCCCGAAGGTCACATCACACCTTCATGACTACGAGCACCAAAATCAAATTGCCATTAATGCAAACTCAAGTGACCGCACTGGACCATCACTTCCGCCATTAATACACCCATCGACAGAAACGTCAAATGCCTCACCTATAAATACTGGACCAGAAAAGGATCATTTACAGTATTTTGAACAAAGAGAGCAATTTAGAAAATAGAAAACTGAGAACCGAGAAACCCTAAGTAAAGTCGAATAGAAAACCAACAAAATGGCACAAAAACAAACCAGAGCCACAACAAAAACTAAGGAACTACAAACTGTTGAAACCCCACTAATGATGAGGTTAAGAAACATAAAGAATGCTAAGGTCCAAGAGACCTCATGGGTGAAAACATGGGCCGAGATCAAGGAATGGGCCTATGTCAACAAGAAACCAACCCAAGCACCAAAGAAGGTAAACTGCAGTTCTATCATGAACTACATGAACACATCATTCATGGAAATTTTTGGAGGCACAAAAGAAACAGCAGTAAAATTCATTATAAGCCGATACCACAACGGTATATTCTACTTCGACAAGCCAGCCAAGATCTCTGGCGAAGTGATATATAAACTGACTGGTCTATCCAACCAAGGTGACCCAGTACTAGTCGGCATAAAAGAAGGGATGGTAGAGTGACTAACTGGAACACCATTTGGAAAGAACTCAAAAGGGCTAATGATTAGCCAAATACAAGCCCAGATGCCATAAATTGTGGCTAAAATCATAGCAACAGGGCTTACACCCACAGGTCAGGGAAGCGACCTAAAATTGGATATGCTAGAGGTAGTAGATATGATTGTCGACATGGGAAAATTCTACAGATGGGCTGAGTATGTCACCGACATGCTCAAAGGCATATGTGAGAAATGCCAGGAGTAGGGAGGGATTATAAAGTTCCCATCCCTAATAATATGGATAGTAATGTACTACTTGTGCCCAGTCGGGGAAAAGCAGTTCCAAGAACCCACAAAATTCCATATGTTGAGGTTCAAACCATTTACCCAGACTAGAACACTGAAGGAGATGGAAAATGGCAAAGTGCTATTGGAAAACTGGTTCCAACAGCTCAAACTTCAGATGACCAGATGGAGCATGCCCTAGAACATCCGACAAAGTCTGCCAAAAACTGCGCACATACAGTTGGAACTTGACCATACTATGATGTGGTATATGCAGGGTGCCAAGGAAAAAGCAAAGACTCTCGACTATTATCCAATAGTCGAAGAGATCTTTCGTGAGCTAGCTCGACAGTCTGGCACAAAACTGTTGATACCTGCAAAATCCAAGGAAGCAACCCTAGAGATAGAAGAACCATTAATAGACCAAGAAAAAGAAGAAGATTATGAACTCTGACTACACATTAGCACCTTCATGTCGGAGGAAACACCAACAAAGGATACCAACCGACTGTAAATCACAATCATACCACTGACAACCTGAAGGGAAGGCACACAGACAAAACAGCAGGTAGCCATTCCAGCTCAGAAAAGTGTCAACCTAGCACAACAACAGGAGGAAGGGGATGAATTGGGAGATATTGAGTCCGACAACCCTGAGTAGGAAATAACCAAAGAAAAAATAAAATAGCTAGAAAAGGAGATCGCAACAGTAAGGAAGAAAGAAACTAAGACAAAAAGGAAGGGGAAGCACAAGCTGATCCTTTCAGACTCAGAGGATGAAGAGGAATTGTTAGCTACCACTGTCAACATTATAGAAGACACCATAGCAAAAAAAAATTCAGTCGAGACACAGTTCAAAAAAAATTTCGAAGCAGGAGCACGACAAGGTCGGCCGAAGAAAGCAAACAGTACACACACATCGACGACTGAGAATATTGTTGACTTAGTATCTACACCTACACCCTCATCTCCAACTCAAATCACACAGGAATAAATTCCAAATATTCCCTCCATAATCCCAATCGACATATGCAAAAATGCTATGCCGAAAACTCTGAAGGAGAGGTTTGACCAAGACAGAGACTTCCAGGCATACATTGAAAAACTGCCCGAGTTACTTACCTCTGTACAGAAGATCACCACCAAGTTCCCTCTGTTTGAAGCTGTTTGATCAAGATAACTTGTTCCTTCACAACCTAGCCAAATACCCCAGAATCCAAGGTCTATGGGAGTGCTAAAATCCACATTTGTGAGGAACCCCAACAAGACAGCTCAAGTTGTCGTGAGTTGAACCACATCCTTCACACCAATCGACACCGCACCCCCTCCACCAGCCAATGAACCAACAAGAAATGGGGAAGAAGACAACATGGAAGAAACCAATCAAGAAATCAATGACCTGTTCTCCGACATCCCGGAGGGTTCACCCCCACAAATTGAAGACCCGACACCTGACCACATCCCCACCACACCAATCACACCTGACCATTCGCCATCACTACCACCACCCCCCAACCCAGAACCTACACCCAAACCATCTGCACCTAAACAACCTTTACCGCAACCATCAGTACCAGCAACATTTATATCTGAACCCTCTACACAAAATAAACCAGATACACACCCATCTACAAAACTCATCCCACAAGCCCAACCAGAAGCTCCACTAATCATTGCAGACCACCAACCAGATAATCCTCTGTCGAAAAATCAACCACCAAAAAATCTAACTCTTACAGGTGCACAAGTACAGCAACAAGCAGAACAGCAGAAGCATAAGAGGAAGAGAGACAAAAATAAGAGGGACCATCAATCACAAGCGGCAATGGTCCACATTAGCCAACTTGGGTCGACCACTGCAGTCATTGCAACAAAGATGAAGGACAGAGAGTTGGGACAACTCTTGGAAACTATAGCTATCAAAGAAAAAACAAGAATCCAGACTAGACGCAAGGAGCTCGACGACACTAAAAGAGAACAAGTCAAGTTCCTAATAAAATGTAGAAACCTATCACAACCTGTGCTACCAGGACCAATGGAGGTCGACACCGACAAGCCACTAGAAAAATCCTATTAGTTGTTTAAAAGATTGGTGTCAGCACTACATATACGATACAAAATACAAGAGAAGATCAAAAAGAAGAAATAGCTAGACTACTAATGCAGCAGCACACAGCCTTCTCCAAAGCTTACAAAGTTCTTCAATATCACATAGAGGAGTCTATCATAACAGAAGGGGTACTATGAGACTGGCCTGCTTATTACGGTAAATTCTTCCAGCAGACCTGACAGACTCGACAAGAAATTCAAGCATTGGAGAAAAGAAAGAGCATGGAAGAAGCATTGAGAAGCACTATAAAATATCAAATCATGCTTGAAACAACCAAACTGTAGAAGCTCGAGCGACAAGCACACCAGTGGGTATAGTAGGAAACCCCAAGCTTGGACAAACTAGACACCATCTGCCTGCAAATGAAAGACTTCTGGAGATGGAAAAAGAGAAATACCAGTTTATGGGTCCCAACATGGAAAGGATAGCAAACCTTTCCATTCAAGAAAAGATGTCGATGTCATCAAGCGTTACCACCTTAACAATCGACATCCAGAAAGTACTACAAAATTGGACAAAATTCCAACATCAATTGGTAGTGACAGCAGAAGCAATTGTTGAAGTCAGTGTACAAAAACGACCAACTATACAACTTCACAGCCCATAAAATACCAACATAGAAATAACTAGTTTATAGAGGCAAAGAATTTTTTAGTACCTCCCCTGTTTCTTTGGGATGAAGAACAGTTTTGTTCATGGGGGAGATGTTGGAGGAGCTAGTCAGTAAGCCAACTAAGTTGATCAGCTGACTAATTAGAGATTAGGTCAGCCACATAAGTTCGTGTCAATTGACCGAACCGACAGGTAGTTATTTGTAACTATTTGTAAATCATATATATTAGGTTGTTGAGCAAGATGAGAACGTGGTTCAGTTCTATGTTTTGTATGGACCCTTTTCATATAATATAATATGTTATCCCACAGCTATGTTCTTGTCTCTTGTCTTTGATATGTCTGTATGATTTTAATGTGTATTATTGGTAACCCTCTGTGATCCATGAGATTACAACACATATTCTCGTTCCAAACATCTAAGAAAAACTTTGTCATAGTTTTTTCTAAAAATACCTATGTCAATTATCCAGTATGATGCTGACTTCAAGCATAATGCTCTCCTTTGCTTGTAATTCCAGAGTTCAAGAAAGTACCCCTATTGAAGATAGTGCACTAGGTCTCTGTACCAGGACTCTGGGGATATAAATATAGGACACATATCAATCACTTGCAATTCATCCTCATTATCCCAATCATCATCTTCATTGTCTTGGATTTCAGCCATTAGTTTGCAAAGTCCTTGTCCTTTGATGACAATTGCTGGTTTAAATTCCTAGTCATATTCTTGCAAGGTTGTTACCCAATTTTCTCTTCTCTCTCCTAACTCTTTCTGCATGAAAAGAGTCAGGACTGTCGAGTGTGGATCAACTACTTTGGTTATGTTCTTAAGTATGTATGGCCTAAATTTTTTTACCACCTTAAAAACTGCGTATGCTTGTTTATCAACTGCAGGGTAATTCAACACATCACCTTGTAAACCAGTGCTCATGAATGATATGGGGTACTCATCTTCCCCTTCTTCCTTCTGCGTAAGCACTGCTGCTAACAAGTTGTCTAAAGCAAAAGTGCATAGAATGAAATCTTTCTCAAAATTAGGACTTTTGAGGGAAGTTGCATGGGATATTGCTGCTTTAATTTTGTTGAATGCACTTTTCGCTAAGTCAGTCCATTTAAATTGAACACTTTTCTTAACCATCTGTTGCAAAGGTTAGACTATTTGAAAAAAATCAGGCGCAAACCTTCACACAAAGTTTATTGTCCCCATGAAAGATTGCATGCCTTTCTTGTTATGGGGTAAGGGGATCTGTGCTATGGCTTTAATCCTTTCTGAGTCTATGGATATCCCCCTTTTAGAAATTATGTGACCCAAAATATTTCCTTTTAATACAACGAAAATGCATTTCTTTGAATTTAAAGAATCACCATACTTCCGACAGCGATCAAAAAATTTCCTTGAATGAAAAATATGTTCTTCTCTCCTCTTGGAGAAAACTATAACATCATCCAAATAAACTACCACACTGTGGCCAATCAAACCATGGAAAGCTATATCCATCACCCTTTGGAATGTTGCTCCAACGTTAATAAGATGAAACAACATTCTTCTGTATGTAAAAGTCCTCCATTTAGTTCTAAAAGTGGTCTTTAGTTGATCTTGTTCTGCTGCCAACACTTGGTTGTAGCCTGAAAATTCATCTAACAGAGAGAAAAACTCGGAGCCTGAAACCATCTGCAATATCTGCTCCATAGGTGGGACTGGGTAGTTATCTTTGTCCAAGGCACGATTTAAATTCCTGAAATATACACAAAATATAATCTCACCAGACTTCTTTCTCATTGGTACCAAATTTTCAACCCATTCCGAGTGTCTAACTCTAAATATGATCCTAGCATCAAGGAGCTTCTTCACTTCATTTTGGATCAGGGGTTCTAATTTAGGGTGCATCTTCCTTAAATGATGTTGAAATGGTTTGAATCCTACTTTAATTGGAACAACATGTTGTATAATGTGGGTATCATCAGTTTTAAGATCTTCATATTTCCAAGCAAAGACATCTTTATATTGTTTAAACAAGCTAATGAATTTGCTTCTTTCTCCTAGTAAGCAGCACTTTCCCAAGATCACATATTTGGGTTCAGCTTCTAACCCTAGACTCACCATCTCAAATTAGATAGATGAACTATGAATTTTAACATTGGCTAGCCTTCTAAACTTGTTATTCAGATCAAACATTCATTCCAAAGTTCTAACCCCTTTGGGTATGAAATTCCCATTTTGGATATTTGCTTGGTTCTCCTCATCATCATTTGCAAACTCTTTTAAATTATCATCATTAGTTAGAAACTCTAATATCTATGGATCATCAATGAATACTCTCATATTAGTGATGTTTTCTAGTACAACAAGCCTAAAAATAAATTCAATTGAACATCTATTATTAGTAGGAACAAGCCTTGCAGCTAAAGTAGCTAACAAGTCAGCTGCTGCATTTTTCAACCAAGGAATTGAAATAATATTAAATGCATCAAAATTTGTTAGGAGGTCCCAAAATTCACTTTGATAGCCTTTTAAATTTGGTGATAAACAATGAACTTTATTTCTCACTTGTTTAACGATAATTTCAGAATCACCATAAACCTTTAAATTTTTTAATTTAAACTCAATTGTCTTCTTTAAGCCTTGGACTAATGCTTCATACTCGGCTGTGTTATTGGTACATTCAAACTCTAATATACAAGAAAGAAAATGTTTATTGTTTTCTGGATCAATCAGGATACATGCAGCTCGTGATCCTTCTTGTGTTTTTGAACCTTCAAAGTATAAAACCCAAAACCTATCTGCTAATCCTATTGTACTAGTGCTACTTTCTACATCTGAGACTAGGTTAAGTGTGTTACAGTCAAATTTATCAGCCCCCAAAAACTGAAGGAGTTCAAAATATGTATCTAATCCATTATTGGCTTCTTCTTCTTGGTAATTTCCTGGTTCAAGTTCAATAAAATTGTCATGTCCCCAATCCTTACTCGGCGGAGAGGATGCGACAACATCTATCAACCCAGGAAGTCTAAGCCCCATGAACGTAATATATATAAAAAATTCCTTGAAATAAAACATTCATAAGTATAAACAGATGTATAATGTAATATACAGTGGAAGCAAATACATTAATTCAATACATTCTATTCCAGCATTTAACATGTTCATATAAATTTATAACAATATACAGTCGCAGTTATAAAATATAAGGGATATCTTTGAAAGAAGCTTGTCTTGCAACCAGCTATGTTGTTGCAATGTTCCACCCAACCATAGGCCAATGTGCTCTTAAATATCTCAGCAACACTACCACCCTTGAGCTGGGCATGATTTCCCCAAGGAATAAGGAGCACTATCACATTTTCCCCATAGCCAAAGCTATTAAGACTCAGTCAAGCCAACGCAGTTGGGTTTATTAGTTCAGATGCCACATGAGGATGCACACACATCGATCTCAATCTGGAATAAAAAAAAGTGACAAAGGCCAAGGATTACACATTCACACAGTGATTTACGAATCTCTAAGCATTGTGGGTGCCAGACCGACTGCTGCAAAAATACCAAAATGAAAACATTCCTGGTCAATTCAATTAAAAACACCAAATCGAATTCATGGAATTCCTATTCAGGAAAACAACTGGAAGACTAGAGAAAAACGTGAAAGAGAACAATGTCGAGTAGAAAAACCAAAATCATGAAAGCAAATAGATTGTCTAACAGGAGCAAATCGTGAAGGGAAAACAAAATCGTCGAACTAGAGAGAATCCCCTAGGGTTCAGAGACATAATGGTTTCTCTCCCTGCATGAATGCAAATTGGGATCCCAAAAAATGTTTCCCCCAGTCAAAATCGTGAGGGGAAGGTGAAACATCCATGCATGAGGGAAAGACAGATGTTTTTGTATTTTCTTGCTCAAGAAAATTTAAAAAAAAAACGTTTTTCTAAAAATGGTGCTCTGCCCATTTTGACTTTCTGCCCCTCTCTTCCAATCCCCCACTCCTTTATCCTTAGGAAAATCATGCCCCAATCTCATTTATTTGCGTTGACATAGCTGGATGTAGGTTTTTAATTAATACTGCAATTTTAACATACTTCCCAACTTTTAATGTTCAGCTAGCATAAAATATCACCGGCCCAACCTTAGTTTCCAAAGCATAACACTAAATCAATGGTTGGGCTTTTTCCTAGCTCCACACCATGATTATTTACATCATTCTATTAAATGCAAACAGGGTCAAAACCAGGGTGTTACAATCCCCTCCCCCTTAGAATAACACCATCCTCGGTGTTCCAATACTTAGGAATGCATATACAATTTATATATCTAAAACTTTCAATTTTTTTTTTCTTTACATCTGCCCTGCATTCTGTCATTCACTTTGAACCTTCAGGACCAAGTTCTTTCCTTCCACAAGCTTATCCTATTGGTTCTGATCCTTCAACTCATCCCTAAGTATGGAAACTTTATGGCTGCTACCCTCTTGATGTTCCCTTGTTGGGCAGTCTCGGAGGCAATGATGTCCTCCACATTTCCAACATTTCACTGGCTGCTTCATCTTTTCTTGCTCAATTTTCTTTGAGACTTCATGTCTGGGACATTTCTTAATGGATCAATTGGATGAATGCCTCATCACTGATCCACTTTCTTTTCTTTTCTGGATTGCTCCCAACATGCTTTTTACCTCCCTTTGCAGACAAATAGAGTCCTGCAAAACCGTGTGGTTCATCTCATTCTGCCTCTTCTGTATCTTGAGCATCTCTCCAAGATTCTCTTGGGTCTTGGCAATTGTTTGAAGGATACTTCTAGCCAAGTCCAATAGCCTCTGGTCTACTGCCATGGTCAATGTGCACAACTGGATTTCACTTTTCTCACCTATGAAATGCATCATTGTAATTCTGTTAGGCCAAGCATAATATAAATATTAAAATCAGTCAATTGATTTCCCAATTGACATGGGTAGTCCAAGTTTTTATCCATGAGGATTTCCTACTTTTCATGCTTTCCCAACAGGCACGTGAGGTCATTCATGTCCATTCTTTGATAGGGAATTAACTACTTCAGTATTCACAATTTATTTCAAGAAAATAAACACGGTCCACTTTCAGCAATACATCCATTCAACAATTTTCTATTTTTATAAATGCATCAATAAATAAATAAATAAAAATGAAAGAGAGAGCAGTAAGATTTTTTCTCCTCTTCGTCTTGTTCCATTCTAGAACCCACACCACCACTTTGGTTTTCATGCTCCTAGCCTGTTTCACTTCATCGTGAATGCTTGGCCAACCCTTCTTGGCTATGACACTTAGTGTCTATGGTCTATTCCAAACCTCTCAACCATGGAGTCCCTCCACATGGTTTGTCTACAATTCTTGGCTGCTAGGACCTGCACAGTCCCACTAGCACCCTCTTCATTACTACTCATGTTTAACTCTTTTAGGACGTTCACATGTCCACATGCATCCCTAGGATGCCTTCATAGTCCTTGCTCCCAACAATACCTACACTCAAACATTCAATCAATTCACATGTTTAGTTTATTCTCATAGGGCTTATCTCTAAACAAGAGTTTAGAAAATCATAACCAAATCATATACATATGTATATTCATAAGCAAGAAGCTACAAGATAACCAAATACTTATCTTTATTGTGCATTTCCTCTCTGTTCCATAGGGTCCTGCTTTTCTTTGCAAGCCTTGGGATCGCCTATGGACTTGGATGTTAGGCCAGGATGCAGGTTGTTCCACAACATCAAATAATTAATGTCCAACCATTACAGCTTCACACCGAGGAAGGAAAATTCGCCACGACCATTTCTAGGTCAAGGCTCTACTATGGAGCCCTAGGCATATAACAGTCCTTTCATCAAAACCTTCACAATCCTTCATCAAAATCCCTACAACCTCCACAACATCCTTTCATACACATCAACCCTTATACCTCAACCCCTCACAAAAACCTTTTACTTTTGCTTCTTTAGTGTGCAACACCAAATTGCATCTGTTTAGGCTGACAACACAAGTAGTATAAGCAAACTCATCAGCGTTATTGCTCTAAAAATGTAACCATATTTCTTAACATTCACTATCAGGTATTGGAACACCAAGAATATGTCCACTCCCTAGGGTGTAGTCAATATTGAAAACCCTATCATGACCTGACATCCAGAAAGTGTGCACCCCTTTCTGATGTGAGATATGTAGGCCCTACTCATACTCAAGCAATCTTTCATAATGGAAATAATATCAAAACATGATCTACATATTGACTCTAACAATTGGACATGCATATTCTTAGCTAGGGTCACAAAATACTTATCCATTTGCAGATGTAGTCTTTCTTCATTAATGAGGAATGGGGGCTCCCTTCTCTGAGATGCTAGTCCCTCGGTTTGCCATCCCAACTCATTTTTACATTCCATATCCCACATATGTCTTACTAACATAATATTTACCATCTCACTCATATTGTTTACCAATCATTTAGTGCAAATTGGACATTACCAAAATATCCAATGGAGTTTCACCCGAAACCCATTTCCAAGATATGGGATCATTCCCATGAAGTTTGGCTCCTGTAGGCCATCACACATGGTCTTCCTACAATGTGTATTCCTCACACGCCTCTCAAGTAGCCAAACAGTCAACATCATTTAACAATACAATTCAAATCTGATTGTTCCATAACCAAACAATGGCACTAACAATTAAATTCGATAAGAATTTGCAACTCTGTCTAATACAAAAATTGATTTTCTTAGCAATGAGTCTATCCTCATATTGTTTGTCTCTTGTAAGTGGCACCACTCTTCCCATTATAATTTTATGCTTACTAGCATAACATGAACATCCACTTACATTAAGTCCTCCTGGCAGAATTCTATGCAAGACAACAATGATTAGTAATTATCAGCAAATTCTCAAATCTGAAATCTACAAGTCCAGATTGACAATCTGTTCTACACATAAACTATTTTTACAACCATGAGACTCTTCTCATGAGGTTTGGTTCTTTCACATGGTAGATTCCAGCCTTCGTCATGGACTTACCAACATTTCCATGCCCAAAACAATCTACCTGCAATCAGAACTTCAATTAGCCATACACTTTGTAAGTCTCTATGCATATAATATTTCATTGCTGCAACAATCACTGAAGAATTTTCATAATTATAGCACTCCAGAATTCAAACACTTCCAGCTGTTAACATATCAATATCACCAAACTCATTTACTTCACATGAATCATTATCATACTAAAATTGCAAGGTACAGTCACATCATTTATGCAATTTAAATGAAACTTTTAGATACTCATTATTTCACAGACATATAATTTATACAACTTTGCCCTTCCACAGAGCATTCTGGTAGCCCATCGATCATGACTACCCTCTTCATGCACTTACTATTCTGCATTCATAACATCCCATGAAATGATCCTAGGATTATCATCAATTCATCATTTCATCCATTATTTAGTTTGCAATAACACACCCACCATCCCTATGCATTCATGAAATGCTTCACAACATGTGCACCCACACTTATGCATGCACATTTACAACATTTACTCAAACTTTTCATATGCACTCACTCAATGCATAGCTACAAGATTTATAAAATCTCTTAATGCATATCCACTCAATGCTACCTTGTATTTATTCATGAATACTATGCATTCAAACATATTATGGCCTAACCATGACTACTTCATATAGGATATATTACTATAATCAAGACCACCATTCCTCACTTGTTAAGCTCATAACAAGCATACACAGGGCATGATATTTTTTTATATGAATGTCATTCACATGAGTGCATTTTAATCCTAAATGCATACCATTCTATGATTACTAAATATGGTTCAATGGATTCTTACCCAATCCCCTTTCAACACTTATGCAATCATCATAATTAAGCCATTACCTGCATGGCTCCCATTTATACCCTTGATGTTACCAGTTTAGTTGGTCTCTTACAAAAGATTGCAGAATTCACCCACCTACTTCTTGATCATGGATTTGTTTCTTTATCCTTTTCTCCATAAGGTTGCTAGTCAAAGGAAACAACATCAACACATCTTCATCGATGCTCCTGTTTCCATTGGTCTTACCACCAATACCATCACCAATACTGATTATCAACCACAATATTTACCATTAGTGATTCATTTCATATGTAAAATCCCACTACTTTTACCAATATGTAATATCATATACGTGCAAAAACATTCTCATGCACTGTGCATTGTTTATGAATATGCCAACTAGTACGTATTCATTCCATCCATTTAATGTCTGCATTTTCAACATTCCTATGCCATAATTTAATGTACACAAAGCTTATAAAATATAAATATCATTAGCAATACAAGGGTTAAAGAATTTTCCCTTTCCAATCCCTTATCTTTGCATGAAATTTCCTCTTCCACATAATAGCGGGTTCAATTTCATGGTCTCTCATTCAAACTCTGATGATTCTCCACTATTTTCTGTTGGTTAAGCTTTACAATGCCTATCCACATGCTCCATTCTAACTTCAGGTGTGAAAATTACACTACTTCTAAAATGACAATTTTCACCAAATTTCTGTACTTTTACACACAGCTGTATTCTGGAATGTTGCCTTTGAAGGTGACTATGATTCTGCAAAATGTGTTTATAAACCAAATTGTTAGCTGCATAATCATTCACATGAATTCATAATTACTTACCTTCATTTGGAAAAATCTCATATTGACAACTTTGTCAAAACATGGAATTTGCTTTCACAAAGAATGACTGTCTCAGGGGTACGACACAGAATTTTCTTTCATAAAGATCCTTGTTTCGGAGAAAATTTCATTTTCCTTTCAACATCTCCTTCTGCTATGACTGAAAAGTTTTTGAATTTCACCCACCGTAGCGGCTCCATCTTCGTCTTCCATCCGCCGCTTCTCATCAGCTCGATCTGCATCTTTCTATTGCCGTACATCGACTCGATCTTCAAAATTCTGCCGCCGCACATCGGCTCGTAGCGGCTCCATCTTCGTCTTCCATCCGCCGCTTCTCATCAGCTCGATCTGCATCTTTCTATTGCCGTACATCGACTCGATCTTCAAAATTCTGCCGCCGCACATCGGCTCAATCTTCATTGATTTCTTCCACTGCACATCGGCTCCATCTTCAAATTTCTTCTGCCACACATCGGCTCGATATTGTTTTTCCACCACCACCGTCGACTCCTTCTTCTTCTTCCACCCACCACCAATCCAACACTTAGATGAATTTTCTTTCTTCCTTCATCTTTCATCTTTAGCAGCAAAAATATCAGCATTCACCCACCATTGCAGCTCGGGTCCCGGATTCCACTCGTCATTCCGGCTCGAAACTTGACTTCCACCCACCGTTGCGGCCCAGGTCCCGGATTCCACTCATCATTTCGGCTCGAAAATCGACTTCCACCTGCCATTGCGGCTCAAATCCTAACTTTCACCCGCTATTGCGGCTCGAAGCGTGGCTTCCGCCCACCGTTGTGGCTCGGTTCTCAGCTTCCACCCACCATGCATCGGCTCTTCTCAGCTGACAAGGAAGAATTTTCACACTTAGAATTTTTTTTCCTTCTTATCGGCTCTATCTTGCGAATGCGGTCATCGTGTCGACTCACTTACATCTATCCCAGCTGACGTATCCCCTCGACTTCAAACATCTTAGCCGTCATATCGGTCCAACTTTAGCTAATTGGGCCGAGAGGCTAATTTCATACTTAGAAAAATTTTCAAAAATTTTCGTCGGCTTGTCTCACCTGACGCCCGTCAACTCGACTCACTCGATGTCCATCGGCTCCTTCCGGGCAACTCAGCCGCTACAGTGACTCACTCTTTTTCTTTCTGTCACCGTTGTGGCTTAGACAACAAAAGTTGCCTATTGTGTCAGCAAAGAGAGACAGTCATAGCTGTCGTTGCAACTCCCTTCAGGTTTCTCAGCTACCACACATAGAAGGGTTTTCTCCAATACTTAGAAAAAATTTATACTTAGAATAATTTGAATATTTTTCTCTATCTGTTGCTGCGAGCTTATTCTTGCTGAAGCACTTAGGTTGATCCTGCCTATGTCAACTGTTTTAATTTAGGCCATTGAGTCCCAAAGCTATAAGCTTGAGCTCTGATACCACACTGTCACGTCCCCAACCCTTACTCGGTGAAGAGGACATGACAACATCTATCAACCCGAGCAGTCTAAGCCCCATGAACATAATATATAAAAACAATTCCTTGAAATGAAACATTCATAAGTATAAATAGATGTGTTATCTCCCAAAATAAATTTATTTTGATAGTATGAAGAATTGAATTCATGTAATGAAAGATCTAAGTATGACTAAAAATTTGAAAGCTGCTGTTTTTTATTTGGTGTAAAATTTTAAAAGTTATAACTTTCAGTGGCTTAGGTGAGACTTATATTAACTCATTAGCCACCGAAAATCTATGTTTCGACGGCTAAACGATTGAATGCAGGGTAAAAGTGAACCACCAAAAGCGGGCCAACCAAGCAGAGTTAAAATAACACTTTCAATGGCTTAGGAAAGACTCCAGAAGACTTATTAGCCACTGAAAAGGGTCACTTTCAGTAGCTTAGAGAGAGGAACAGGAAGGATTTTAACCGTCGAAAGTGGGCAGTGAGCAACATTGGAAAAAGTACAGTCAACGGCTTAGGCGAGGCTTAGAAGACTCATTAGCCACCAAAAAGGGTTGCTTTCGTCAGCTTAGAGAAAGATTCAATGCATATACTAACCACCGAAAGTGGGAAGATAAGCATCGAGTAAAAAGTAATTTTGGTGGTTTAGGCGAAAGCTAGGGCGTTTCATTAACCACCGAAAAGACAGGTTTTCAGCAATTAAACAAGTTTTCCAGCGAGGCCATTATCTGCCAAAAGCAGGATTTCACCATGGCGATGGGGTAAAAGTTTCGACAACTTAAGCAGGAAAGACAACACTTCGTTATCCACCGAAAGCTAGCTTTTCGGTAGCTAGTTGACAAACTCTTAGAGGCTATTAACCACCGAAAGGGAAAACTAAGAAAATGGTTAGAAAATAGTCACATCCGACCCCATCAGCAAGATAAACGAACAGTGGAGGGCGTGATTAACCACCGAAAAGATCTGGGCCTGCATAACCGTGTGGGTAAATGAGTAAAAAGGGTTGTTAGGAAACTGGCAAAGGACTGATCTGACTAGAAACCCTCAGCCTCCTTCCACCTGTCCAAAATATCATCAGAAATCCCATCGAATACTTTGGATAATGTGGGTTATTATTACTTAGGAAAGGAGATCTAAGAGGATTAGCTGCTTCCATCATCTTATGATCTCAGCCTCCATAATCACAGGAAAACCCTCATAATCAGTGCCAAGAGACTCCATCTGATTTCATCTTTGAGATTATCATTTTTCCTCACCTGAAAAAATAGCTCTTAAAGAGGAGCCTAATAAGCATATTGTATACAGAATTGAGAACTGTTTTGCAGGTACCTAGGAGAGACACCCATCACGATGAAGAAGAGTGGACCTACTCTCAAGCAGGAATTAGGTGACATCAATTACTTAGAAGCACATCTAGAGGTCTATAGACTCTTCCAAGAGGTTGGTTGCTACAAGTTTTGTGAAAAGATATAAGGCTTCCATCAGCAGGTGGCTGAAGCATTTTCCCTTTCATTCGATGGTTCAAAATTAGTCATAGGCAAAGACAAGTTTCACATAGATGAAGCACTAATCACTGAGGTGACAGAACTCCCTTGCATAGGAGAAAAATGGTTCAAGACCACCATACCCAAAGAGGTGGAGTTCAGGTCTTACCTTAAGCCTGAGCATAAGGGAATAGTGTGGAAAAAGAGTGTGCCATCATCATGGATGGAGGAGAAGTGACAACAACTGATGAAGGCCATTGTGGTCTATCTAACCTATGAAGGGAGATATAACAGAGCTATGATCTACCATTTCAAGTTGATGAATCATTTCATAGGTAAAATCCCTCTCAATTTTTTTACTTACACAGAAGTCTGGGAAAGATGGCACGTCAAGTGAAATCCTAGCCATCCAAGATTGCTGGTAGGTTGTCCCACCACGGTCTTATCTATCTATTGGTCCAGGAGTTGTTGAAGAGAAGAAACATGGCTTGGCCTTATTTTCTATTTTGGAATGGTTTTGAGACAAGCCTTTATCCATAAGAGAAAGGGAAGTCTCCTACCAAGAATTCCAGAACACCAAGGAGTGGGAGAAGAAGGAGGAGGGATATTTCCCCAACAGCAACAACAGAACAGCCTCCCTCCTCTTCTAAGACCTAGAAGGAAAAAAATAATTTGGACTTCAGTGAGAAGGGCCAGGGGGAATAAGCACACCATGAGAATACCCTAAATATACCCTACTCAGATTCTGAGGAAGAGAAATAAGAGGATGCAGCCCTGGCTCTACAAATTGTACCAGTATCTGAAGCATTGCCATCGCCCACACCATAGGAGCAAGAGGAACCAACAGAGAAGGATTCCTCCAGCAAGCCTAAAAGTCAAAAGATCAATCAGATACTAAGTCATATTTATGAAATGGAGGTCTTGGAAAGAGAACTAAAGAGAAATAATGATACATTGACCAGCAGGAACAAGCTGCTGCACAAGTCCTACCTGGAGCAAAGAGAAAGATACATTTTCTTGAAAAGGATGAACACAAGGTACCTGAAGAACAATACTAGATTATACATGATGGTTAGGCTCCAAAGGCTGTAACTGAAGGAAGCAAAAGAAAACCCTAGCAGCCACCCCACCTTAGAAACCCTAGCTGAAGCAGCAGTTAGTCTCCAGCCTCTTGAAGCTAGCCAAGGCGTTGTTAACACCCCTAGCATGAAGCCTGTAGAAGAGGAAAGCTGCGCAAACAGGCCTGAAAAGACATTTTTGAGAAAAACCTAATAATTTTTGCAAAGAAGGGATTTCAGTGGCTTAGGTAGATGTTGGGGCAGTTCATTAGCCACCAAAAGCGCCACTTTTGGCAACTAACGGTTCCAATAGACTGGCCTCTTAACCACTGAAAGCGGACAGAGGCTTAAAAGAAATTTTTGGCATACAGGACCGGCTTTGGGAAACTACAGATGGCTCAGGGACGTGATCTAAAGATGAAATACGTTGAGGGAAGCATCAGAAAGGGGTCTATTTAAGATCTACTATGACATAACAGCACAAAAGGCCACCAACCCTAGCTGTCAAAGAGAAATTAGTGGCTTAACTGGAAGAGGACCAGTAACAGTAATCATCAGTAGTTACTTTAGTTATTTAAATGTTCATTCAGTGGACTAAATCTTCATTTTAGTTAGACAAGTAGTTAGGTAGGGTTTCAAACCCTAATTTGAAAAAAACTGTTACTTTTGTTTATTTTTGTAAAAAACATATCCAAGTTTTTAGGAACTGAATATTTTGTAAGAGGCTCTAAAGCCTAAGACTAAATTTATGAAAAAGGTTCGACTTCGGGGATTTATAAACCTATACTATTGTCAGCTTCTCATTTTGCTCATTCTCGAATATAAGCTCTTTTGTTATGATTTGTCCAGCCTTCATCTTTGTCTTTACTATACTTATGCCTAAATGTGTATTTAGGTTACTTTCAAGTTGATTAATAACTAATAGTTGTCATCCTATTGGTGTGTTAATGTGATTTGACTTATAAGTACCATCCTTATCATGATTTAGCCATTTATATGCATCTGTTTTGTATGTAAATTTTCCAGCTTGATGAGTTCTCCATCCCTGCAACTTATTATTAGCTTCTAAAAAGTTGTAACCAAAAGCCTTGTAATTGAGTGAGTTTCATGCATGTCTTGAGAGTGGAAGGTTATATAGGTCACCTGCCTTGATCCATATCAGAAAACCCTAAAAACATTTTAATTTACCAGGCATCCTCGAGCTACAACCTAGAGGAGTTTCCTGGAGTGATAAGAAATTGGCGCCATTGCCAGGGAGAGGAGACTGAAGCTCAACTTCCCTGGGAGATGACATAGATCCTTGCTTTGATGATAGACAAAGCTTGGACACTATTCTAGTTGTAATCATCTATTTGGTGACTCCATTGAAATAAGGTGGCTTCAAGAAGACCAAGTACCAGAGAAAACCCTAAGGGGCCACCAGCAACACTGGTTTCAAATCCATAAGAGATTCTGAGAAGAGCTAAGGCCTTACTAAGATAGACTAGCGGTGCTGCATAGGAAGCTACATCAGTTATTTCAATAAATTTTTCTATTATTATTTCTTCTACTAAAACACTTAATTCTCAGGAATCAATAAATACATCAGAAAATTCTATGGTTTGGGCATCTTCAAGCATTACTGCTTGTGAAGATCCAATCCCTAGTGACTCCACTGGGATAAGTATACCACCACCACCTTCTCAGCAAGTGCCTTCATCAGTGCTACCTTCCTCAACCCTATCCATACCCATTTCCAAAATGGCTGCCCCTAAATTGACCAAAATGGAAAGGATCCTAGTAGCTAGGTATGCCCCCCTAAATTTTCCAAATCCCCTCTCTGCCATGCCTACTAGAGATTACCTCAAGTATATGCCTAAGTTCTTAGGAGAAGGGGATTTCACAGTCGAAGAACATCTATAGGCATTTTATAGCTATGCTGAGAACATTAACATTGAGCAAGAAGATGTATGGACTAGGGTTTTTGTGCAAAGCCTAGATGGTCACGCTAGGAAATGGTTTAAGGAACTGCTTGCTGGATCAGTGGCAGGCATTGAGGCCCTAGATGACATATTTCTAAAGAATTGGGGAGAGAGGAGAGACCACCTCTACTATATCATGGAGTTCAGCAACCTGAAAAGAGAAAATGGGGAGTCTGTCTCCAACTTCACCAAGAGGTTCAACAATATGTACAGCAAGATCCCCACTGAAATCAAGCATACTGATACCTCAACTAGGATAACTTATGTAGATTCCTTTGACTCTAATTTCTGCCTACTTCTTAGAGAAAGCAGGTATGTATTATTATCACTCATGCAGGATGCTACCCTAGAGGTAGAATCAAACATTTTGGCATCTCAGAAGGTCAAAGGAAAGATAGATAGGAAGAAGCATCCAGCAGACCCTATCGGGGATTCTTCATCAGAAAACAAGATTGACAAAATGACCAAACTATTAGATAACCTAACTGCTGAAATGTCTAATCTGAAGGACCAAGGACAAATACCTGTGAGGGGTAAAGGGCCCGGTGACTTTTCTCCTCAAAACCCTAATTTTTTCCCTTATAGAAGAGGAAACGCCCAGTTCAAATTCTCATAAGGTAAAGGAATCAAGGGGAAGATCAAAGAATAAGAGCTCCATTTCAGAATGTTGTATTAGAAGAAGAGCCAAAATTCATTGAAGAAGAAGGAGAATCTGAAGACAACATCCACTGCATGGAGGATGAGGTGGACTGTTCTTTTCTAACACAAGCAAAATATGAGGAAGCCCTAATTGATGAGAAGATCATTAAAGAGGTTGTATATTAGGATGATGTTCAGGGAGGGTAGAATCTAAGGTCTAGGTTGGTTTCTCCTCTCAAGAAGAATGTTGTGCCTGTCAAACAGCCTGCTGCACCAGCTAAAAAGGTTGTTGTTTTACCACAGAAAGGGGCTATCATATCCAAAGCATTACATAAACCAACACCTTCAACCATTCCTGATCAGATCCAAATCAAATATCCAGTGCATGAAGTGAGGTTTCTAGATAGGCTACATTATTCTTTCAACCTTGAGTCAGAAATTCAAAAATTGAAGATCCCTCTTCCATTAATTGAGCTAATGAAAAATGATGCATTCAAGTCTTCCATTATGAACTCCC
This sequence comes from Pseudotsuga menziesii, assembly GCA_001517045.1. Taxonomy (NCBI): domain Eukaryota; kingdom Viridiplantae; phylum Streptophyta; class Pinopsida; order Pinales; family Pinaceae; genus Pseudotsuga; species Pseudotsuga menziesii. The sequence goes on from LPNX010186727.1 coordinate 537,248, forward strand.
TTCATTCAAAGGTGCATATTGACACTGACTTTGTGAACCTGTAAGATGACAAGCCTGTTGTAACCCTAGGCCCCATGATCGAAGACCTAAAGGACTCATGCCCACCTTTCTACATATCCTTGAATATCCATGATAAAATCCTCCATAACTATATGCTGGATTCAGGAGCCTCTCATAACCCAATACCAAAGGCTGTGATGGATGAGCTTGGTCTCAGCATCATAAATCCCTACCATGATTTATTCTCCTTTAACTCCAGAAAGGTCAAGTGCTTGGGCCTCATCAAATACCTTGTTGTGAACCTAACTCAGCTACCTTCAAAAAGCATCATGATGGACATTTTAGTGGCCGATATCCCTCCAAAATTTGGTCTCTTGCTGTCTCAATCATGGAGAAAAATACTAGGTGGCACCATTCAGATGGATCTTACATATACCACCACCCCCATGTTTGGAGGAGAGACTAAGAGGTTGTACTGAGAAAATCAGCTGGCCTACATCATAAGCAAGGAAAGCAATTTATTGAATCAACCCATCTATGCAGTGGACACTGATTTTGGGTCATGCATTCTGAAAATAGATGATTCTTAGCAAACATCAGTCCAGCTCACTAATCCCACCTGTCAGCAGCCCGAAGAATTGACCACAACATTTTGGAGCATGTATTTTGATGGGGATAGCACTCAAATCTCAGCAGGTGCAGGTGTAGTATTGATCTCCCCATCCAAGAAAAACATTCATCTGTCTTACAAGCTTGATTTTAAAACCACTAAAAACATAGCAAAATATGAAGCCTTGCCGCTAGGATTTAAAGCTGCCAAGGAGATGGGGATCATGTGCATGAGGATTTTTGGAGATTCAGACCTCATTATACATCAGGTCAACAACACTTTTCAGACAAAAAACATCAGACTAAATTCCTACAGGGACGAGGTATGGAAACTCAGAGAATCCTTTATGTTTTTTGAACTGTCATATATACCTAGGGCTTTGAATCACCTGGTTGATTCCCTGACTGTCTCTGTAAGTCTGTTATTCCTCCTTTACCTCCTAAGCTCAATTATGATGTTCAGGTTAAATACAGACCTTCCCTGCCAGACAATGTCAAATTTTGGAAGGTGTTTGAGAATGATGATGAGCTTAGTAAATTCCTTCAACTAGTAGATGAATTCTCTAATATGCGCATAGACCAGGAAAACCTAAACATGGAGGAATCCAAGCAGCTCAAGTTGAAAGATAAAATGGTTGATCAGAACATTGTCCAATTACCCAGCAACTACATACCTCAAGGCCTAGTACCACTGGAAGAGTTGTTTGATCACAATGACATCCCTTTCAAGCCTTCCAAAAAGGAGCTAGATCCAGCTGTCCAAGAGAAAAACATAGCTAGACAAAGCCATTCAAAACTGATAAATCTATCTACTAAATTGACTGCTGATTAGAGGTCAAAGTTTTGCAGCTTGATAAAAGATTTTTCTGATGTCTTTTCTTGGGACTACAATGACCTGAAAACCTATGACACTAATATCATCCAGCACAGGATTCCTTTGGAGAAGGACACCATCTCTTTCAAGCAGAAGCTGAGATCTATCAGTCCTCTCCTATTACCAGTAATTGAAAAAGAAATCCATAGGCTCCTCAAAGCCAATATCATAATCCCCCTCAGGTATTCCAAGTGGATTGCAAACCTAGTAGTGGTAAGAAAGAAGAATGGGAAAATCAGGTTGTGTGTGGATTTTAGAAACTTGAACAAGTGTTCCAAGAAAGACAACTATCCACTACCCAAGATGGAACACCTGTTGCAGAAAGTATCAGGGGCTAGTGTTATGTCCTTCCTAGATGGATTCTCTGGATACAACTAAGTTGTTGTGCACCCTGATGACCAAGAGAAGACTAGCTTTATCACCCCCTGGGGCACCTTCATGTACGCTAAAATGCCATTTGAGATAATGAATGATGGGGATACTTTCCAGAGAGCCATGGACCTAGATTTTGTAGGATTGAAAGATAAATTTATGCTCATATATTTGGATGACCTAACAGTTTACTCTCACAACCATCATGACCACTTGCAGCATTTGAGGAAGGTATTTCTGAAGTGCAGAAGGGATGTAATATCACTCAACCCTAAGAAATCTGAGTTTGCACTCAATGAAGGAAAAATCCTAGGCCACATAGTCTCAACTGAAGGTCTAAAGATCGATCTAGTAAGGGTGGAAGCAATCCAGAAGCTGTCAATACCGAGGTCAAAAAGGGACATTCAGTCCTTTTTAGGCAAGATAAACTTTGTCAGGAGGTTCATCCCTAATTTCTCCGATTTGGTAAAGCACATAACAGTCATGCTGAAAAAAGATGCAAAAATAAAATGGACTGACCAAGAAAGAAACTCTTTTGAAGACATCAAGAAGGCTATCATGGAGGCCTCAACCCTGATTAGTTCTGACTACACCAAGAGTTTTTACATTTTCTCTTTTGCATCCTATGATACCGTGGTAGTTGTACTACTACAGAAAAATGATGAGGGTCTTGATCATCCAATTGCATTCTTCAGAAAAACCTTGAGAGATGTTGAGCTAAAGTATGATCCAATTGAAAAACAAGATTATGCTCTCATTAAATATTTGAAGACTTTCAGAATTTACATTCTCCATGCAAAGGTCCTTGCATATGTCCCTTCAGTTGTTGTGAAGGATGTTTTGACTCAGCCTAACATTCATGGGAAGAGAGCTAAGTGGATTTCCAAGATAATTGAGTTTGATATAGAGGTGAAACCCACTAAGCTAGTGAAGGGACTAGGTCTGGCCAAACTCATGGCTAAAGAAAACTGTGAACTGATGGGAATAAACTTCACATGTGTCAAATCAAAAAAAGTGCAGATTGTGGTAGCATCAATAGTAGATCAAGATCAAAATGTCATTCCATCAGTAGCTGAAAACCTATCTTCATGTGAGTGGTACTTAGGTATTATTCAATTTCTGTAAAAATTAGAAGTTCCTCCTGATCTCACTCCCAACCAAGAACAAGCTCTTAAGTTAAAATCTGTTAAGTTTTGCATAATTGACAAACTACTGTACTGGAAAGATCAGTCTGGAATTTTGCTAAGGTGTCTAGATAAAGAAGAAGCAGAATAGGTCATGCATCACTTTAATTCCAACACATGTGGGGGCTACCACTATTGGAAAACTATAGCCCACAAGATCTTAAGAGCAGGATACTATTGGCCAGTTGTTTTTGCTAATGTATGCACTTTTGTAAGGGCCTGTTACCAATTCCAAAGATTTATAGGGAAGCAACAGCTCAAATCCTTGCCCCTTAGGCCTATTGTGGTGAATGGGCCTTTCCAGCAATGGGGTATAGATTTCATAGGTGAAATAAATTGATCTTCTAGTGGATAGCATAAATGGATCTTAGTAGCCATTGATTACTTTACCAAGTGGATAGAGGCAGTACCCACCAGGAATGCCACTCATCAAGTCATCATGAGATTTTTATATGATAATATTTTTAGCAGGTTTGGCTGCCCAGTAAGGTTGGTAACTAATAATGCACCAGCTTTTAAATCTGGGGAATTAGTTAAAATATGTGAGTCAATGGGCATTCAACTGGTGCATTCCACATCCTATTATCCTCAAGGAAATGGATTGGCTAAGTCATCCAACAAAATCTTAGTCAAGATCATCAGGAAACTGCTGGAGACAAATCAGAAAAGCTGGGATTCAAAGCTTAAGTTTGCTTTATGGGCTGGTAGGGTAACAGACAAAAGATCTATAGGTACTTCTCCATTTAAGCTAGTTTATGGTACTGAGCCATTTTTCCTATTCAGCTCATTCTCCCAGTGGAAAAATTCTTTCAAGAAGAGGAAGATGAACCAAATGATATGGTGAGGAGGATGATGGACTTAGTGGAGTTACACCAAATCAGAGAGCAAGTTATAGGAAAATGAGAAGCCCATCAATAGAGGATAAAGAGCATGTTTGACAAAAGAGCAAAGGCAGACAACTTCCAGGTTAGAGATTGGATCCTCAAGTGGGATATTGTCAGACAGGACAAGGGAAAACATGGAAAATTTGACTCTTTGTGGATTGGCCCTTTTGTGATAGCCTAGGTACATAAGAGTAACAACTTCAAATTGCAGAATCTGGAAGGGGAAGAGGTATTTGATGGCCCAGTGAATGGGAGTTTTCTAAAACTCTACTTTATTTGAGGCTCTGAGGCCTTATTATTGTAAATTAGTAGATAGTATGATATTTTTTCTTACAGAATAAACTACATGCCAAATGGAACAATAGATGATAGTGTTAAGTTATTTAATTGCTTTTAGGGAAAGGCATTTTGGTCTGGGATTCTTGGGACCTCACTGGGAGGTTCCCATCCCCAAGTAGGAGCCAGATGTTATCTCCCAAAAAAAATTTATTTTGATGGTATGAAGAATTGAATTCATGTAATGAAAGATCTGAGTATGACTGAAAATTTGAAAGTCGTTGTTTTTTATTTGGTGGAAAATTTTAAAAGTTATAGCTTTCGGTGGCTTAGGCAAGGCTTATATTAACTCATTAGCCACCGAAAAGCTATGTTTTGGAGGCTAAATGATTAAACACAACGTAAAAGTGAACCACTGAAAGCGAGCCGAGAAAGCAGAGTTAAAATAACACTTTCAGTGGCTTAGGCAAACTCTAGAAGACTTATTAGCCACCGAAAAGGGTCACTTTCGGCAGCTTAGAGAGAGGAACGGGAAGGATTTTAACCACCGAAAGAGGCCAGCGAGCAACATTGGAAAAAGTACATTTGGTGGCTTAGGCGAGGCTTAGAAGACTCATTAGCCATCGAAAAGGGTCACTTTCGGTAGCTTAGAGAAATATTTAATGCATATATTAACCACCGAAAGTGGGAAGATAAGCATCGGGTAAAAATTACTTTCAATGGTTTAGGCGAAAGCTAGGCCATTTCATTATAGGTTTTCCAACATTTAAATAGGTTTTCCAACGAGGCCATTATCTGCTGAAAGTAAGATTTCACCACAACGATGGGGTAAAAGTTTCGGTAGCTTAAGCAGGAAAGACAACACTTTGTTATCCACTGAAAGTCGGCTTTTCGGTGGCTAGATGACAAACTCCCGGAGGCTATTAACCACCAAAAGGGAAAAGTAATAAAACGGTTAGAAAACAATCACATCTGACCTCGTCAGTAAGATAAACTATCAATGGAGGGAATGATTCACTGCTGAAAATATCTGGGCCTGCATAACCATGTGGGTAAATGAGTAAAAAAGGTCGTTAGGAAACTGGCAAAGGACTAATCTGACTAGAAACCCTCAACCTCCTTCCACCTATCCAAAAGATCATCAGAAATCCTATCGAATACTTTGGCTGATGTGGGTTATGATTACTTGGGAGAGGAGATCTAAGAGGATCAGCTGCTTCCATCATCTTATGATCTCAGCCTCCATAATGACAGGAAATCCCTCATAATCAGTGCCAAGAGACTCCATTTGATTTCATCTTCGACATTATCATTTTTCCTCACCAAAAAAACTAGATCTGAAAGAGCAACCTGATAAGCATACTGTATACAGAATTGAGAACTATTTTGCAGGTACCTAGGAGAGACACCCATCAAGATGAAGAAGAGTGGACCCGTTCTCAGGTAGGAGCTAGGTGATATCAGTTACTTAGAAGCACATCCAGAGGTCTACAGACTCTTCCAAGAGGTTGGCTGCTACAAGTTTTGTGAAAAGATACAAGGCTTCCATCAGCAGGTGGCTGAAGCATTTTCCCTCTCGTTCGATGGTTCAAAAGTAGTCATAGGAAAAGAGGAGTTTCACATAGATGAAGCACTAATCACTGAGGTGACAGAACTCCCTTGCATAGGAGAAAAATGGTTCAAGACCACCATAACCAAAGAGGTGGAATTCAGGTCTTACCTTAAGCCTGAGCATAGAGGAATAGTGTGGAAAAAGAGTGTGCCATCATCATGGCTAGAGGATAAGTGGAAACAACTATTGAAGGCAATTGTGTTCTATCTAACCTATGAAGGGAGATATAACAGAACAATGATATACCATTTCAAGTTGATGAATGATTTCACAGGTAAAAGCCCTCTCAATTTGCCCTTTTACTTACACAGAAGTTAGAGAAAGATGGCACATCAAGTGAAAACCCAGCCATCCAAGATTGCTGGCAGGCTCTCCCACTACGGTCACATTCATCTATTGGTCCAGGAGTTGTTGAAGAGAAGAAACATGGCTTGGCCTTATTTTCTGTTCTAGAATGGTTTTGAGACAGGCCTTCAGCCAGAAGAGAAAGGGAAGTCTCCTGCCAAGAATTCCAGCACACCAAGGAGTGGGAGAAGAAGGAGGAGGGCCATTTCCCTAGCAGTAGCAATACAACAGCCTCCCTCCTCTTCCAATACCAAGAAGGAAAAATGGAATTTGGACTTCATTGAGAAGGGCCAAGGGGAAGAAGCACACCATGAGAATATCCTAAATCTACCCTATTCAAATTATGAGGGAGAGAAAGAAGAGGATGCAGCCCTAGCTCTACAAATTGTACCAATGTCTGAAGCATTGTGATCCCCCACACCGCAAGAGCAAGAGGAACCAACAGAGAAGGCCTCCTCTAGCAAGCCTAAAATTCAAAAGATCAATTAGTTATTGAGGCAGATTTATGAAATGGACATCTTGGAAAGAGAACTAAAGAGAAATAATGACACATTGACCAACAGGAACAAGCTACTGCACAAGTCCTACCTGGAGCAGAGAGAAAGATACATTTTCTTGAAAAGGCTAAACACAAGATACCTGAAGGACAATACTAGATTATACGGAGTGGTTAGGCTCCAAACGCTATAGCTGAAGGAAGCCAAAGAAAACCCTAGCAGCCACCCCACCTTATAAACCCTAGCTAAAGCAGCAATTAGTCTCTAGCCTCCTGAAGCTAGCCAAGGCATTGTTAACACCCCTAGTACAAAGCCTGTAGAAGAGGAAAGTTGAGAAAACAGGCCAGAAAAGACATTTTTCAGAAAAACTTAATATTTTTTGTAAAACAGGTCTTTCAGTGGCTTAGGCAGATGCTGGGGTAGTTCATTAGCCACCAAAAGGGCCACTTTCAATAGCTAACGGTTCTAATAGACCGGACTCTTAACCACCGAAATTGGACAGAGGCTTAAAAGCAAGTTTTGGCATACAAGACCGGTTTTGGGCAACTATATATGGCTCAGGGACATGATCTAAAGATGAAAGACGATGAGCGAAGCATCAGAAAGGGGTCTCTTTAAGATTTACTATGACATAACAACACAAAAGGCCACCAACTCTAGCTGTCAAAGAGAAATCAGTGGCTTAACTGGCAGAGGACCAGTGGCAATAATCATTAGCAGTTACTTTAGTTAATTAAATGTTCATTCAGTGGACTAAATCTTCATTTTAGTTAGACAAGTAGTTAGGTAGGGTTTCAAACCCTAATTTGCAAAAACTGTTACTTTTGTTTATTTTTGTAAAAAACAGATCCAAGTTTTTAGGATCTGTATATTTTGTAAGAGGCTATAAAGCCTAAGACTGATTTTATGAAAAAGGTTCAACTTCAAGGATTTATAAACCTATACTATTGTCAGCTTTTCATTTTGCTCATTCTTGAATATAAGATCCTTTTTTATGATTTGTTCAGCCTTCATCTTTGTCTTTACTGTGCTTATGCCTGAATGTGTATTTAGGTTACTTTCAAGTTGATTAATAACTAATAGTTGTCATGCTATTGGTGTGTTAATGTGATTTGATTTATAATTACCATCCTTCTCATGATTTAGCCATTTATATGCATATGTTTTGTATGTAAATTTTCCAGCTTGATGAGTTCTCCATCCCTGCACCTTATTGTTAAATTCTGAACAATTGTAACTAAAAGCCTTGTAATTGTGTGAGTTTCATGCATGTCTTGAGAGTGGAAGGTTATATAGGTCACCTGACTTAATCCATATCACAAAACCCTAAAAACATTTTAAGTTACCAGGCATCCTCGAGCTACAACCTAGAAGAGTTTCTTGGAGTGATAACAAGATATATAATGCAATATACAGCGGAAGCAAATACATTAATCCAATACATTCTATTCCAGCATTTAACATTTTCATATAAATTCATAACAATATACAGTTGCATAAATAAAATATAAGGGATTAGTTATCTTTGAAAGAAGCTTGTCCCGCAACCAGCTATGTTGCTTCAACGTTCCACCCAACCATAGGCCAATGTGCTCTTAAATATCTCAGCAACACTACCACCCTCGAGCTGGGGATGATTTCCCCAAGGAATAAGGAGCACTAGCACATTTTCCCCATAGTCAAGGATACATTAAGACTCGGTCAAGCCATAACAGTTGGTTTTATTAGTTTAGATGCCACACGAGGATGCACACACATCGATCTTAGTCTGGAATCAACAAAACGTGACAAAGGCCAAGGATTACACATGCACACAATAATTTATGAATCTATGAGCATTGTCGGTGCCAGACCGACTTCTGCAAAAATACTAAAATGAAAATGTTGCTGGTCAATTCAATCAAAAACACCAAATCGGATTCAGGGCATTCTTTTTTAAGAAAACAACTGTCGGACTGGAGAAAAACGTGAAAGAGAACAATGTCAAGCAGGAAAACCAAAATCTTGAAAGAAAATAGATTATCGAACAGGAGAAAATCGTGAAGGGAAAACAAAATCGTCGAACTGGAGAGAATCCCCTAGGGTTCAGACATAGAGTGGTTTTTCTCCCTGCATGAATGAACATTGGGATCCCAAAAAATGTTACCCCCATTCAAAATCATGAGGGTAAGGTGAAACATCCATGCGTGAGGGAAAGGAAAACATTTTTGTGTTTTCTTGCTCAAGAAAATAAAATAAAAAAACGTTTTTTCCAAAAATGGTGCTCTGCCCATTTCGAATTTCTGCCCCACTCTTCCAATCCCTCACTCCTTTATCCTTAGGAAAATCATGCCCCCATCTCATTTAGTTGCGTTGACATAGTTGGCTGTAGGTTTTTAATTAATACTGCAATTTTAACATATTGCACAACTTTTAATGTTCAGCTGGCATAAAATATCACCGGCCCAACCCCAATTGCTGAAGAAATAAACTAAATCAATGGTGGGGATTTTTCCTAGCTCCACACCATGTTTATTTACATCATTTTATTAAATGGAAATGGGGTCAAAACTGGGGTGTTACAAAAATAGTTTCCTAAAACCAAATGTGAAAAATTTACCGGTTCATTCTTTCCTTATAGTTGCGTCACATTATACTTCATATGTGGTTCCCTTAATACTTTAATTTGATTCTGATAGTTGTTATAAGGAAACCATAAATGTGACCAGTCAGTAGCAAAATATCCATCTAGTTTCGCAAACCATCCCCTGCTTAGAATTAGGCCATAAGCCTTGGGTATATCCACTACCATAATGTCTATAAATTGGCACACTCTTTCGTCTGTAGTTAATCATATCAATACATCATTCATTTCTCCCACTACCTTCATGGCTATTCTATCCAATTGTATGATTTTCTTGCAGAAGGTGTGGGTTTCCCATTTATCCTTTTACAAACTGAAAGAGGCATAACATTTGTAGTTGCTCCAGAGTCTACCAAACAGTTCTGCACATTATGATTAAAAATCTCGAAAGAAAGTAAAAATGGTAATATTCTGGATTTGGATTTTCCCCCTATACTTGCTTCACTGATCTCTTCGTCATACTGAATATCATCTTGGGGTTTATTTATGGGTGCATCAAAGGCTTCCAAGAGCTTCTTTCTCTTTTGTGGTAAGTTACAGATTTCAAACAAAGAAATATTTCCCTTAGTCTTCTTGGTATCCTCTATTATATCATACCCCATATCACACTCTATTGAATTTTTCTTGATGCTCTCTACCTTATTTTCTGTAGCCTTCATAGGTTTACTGATCATGGGGGAATTCTTCCTTGTTATGAACAAATCAAGTACAGGTGGATTTTGAGTATTTTTTTTATTTTCTTCATATTCTCCTGAATTTTCTTAATCTTGGGAAATAATGTATTATCCTCGATCGGTGGATGCTTTCTTCTTGTTGTAACATTTACAGCTGATAGTTGTATTTTCTCAATAGGTTCTTCATTCTTTAACCCCAACATGGGTGCACAATCCCACAAAACCATGGCGGTTTCCTCTAGTCCATGAGCCGTTTCCTCTTCAACCACAGTTTCTGTTAATTTAGAATCCAACAACTTATTCATAACCAAATTCATGGAGTTAATCTACTGTGGGAATTTCCTTTCAGAGTGAGGCTCTTGATGAAACGTACAAAAAGTTTCCATTCCAACTTCAGTTAAATTCATAGCACATGGACTGTGCATGGGTGGTTGGGATGGGCCACTTTCATCTCTTCTCTTCTAATAAGTCTTGAATTGTTTCTTGGCTTCCTTTTCTTTCTCCATGTCAATGATTTTGTTGGATAACTTCTGTACTATTTCACACACACTTTGTAATTCATGGGAATGTTCATCCCTGGGCCTTGCCAACAACAAAGGTTTCTTGCTAGAAATTTTTTTTATTTCTACTTCTGCAGAGTATTTGTTTATACTTTCCATCTCAACTTCTATTTTTACAGCTTCCTCATAAGTTTCCACCAAGGAAGGCTTTGCTAATCTTTTAACAAACATTGCTATGTCGGGGCCAAGTGCTGAAGTGTAATATTCAAATAAAGTCTCTTCGGTAGGCTTTATGGCCGCACTGAAATTATTTAAATGTCCAGCAAATCTTTGACTAAAGTCTTGCACTTTCTCTTTCTTTTCCTTCCTTAGAGCAAGTAATTCCTTCATCAAGGAAGTAGTAGTTCTTTGGATACCAAACTTCTTCTTAAAACAAACTTTCAAAATTATTCCAGTCGGTGATTGAATTTTCCTATAAGCCAAAATACCATGATGTTTCTTTAATTTTAAGAGTGTGCGGAAATAGTATGCATACTACATCTTCATGATCTACCGCCAAACCTTCTAAGTCCAAGAAAAAACTCTATAGGTGATCATCTATAGGAATGCCTATTGAAATATTGTAACTTCGAACAATATTCTATATGTATCTTTTTGTGGTCCTCGATGGTCCTACTGGGAGAACCAATTGTATTACATTGTATCCCAATGCTCCTAATCGGAAGATCTAATAAGAGTCATGAGGTAGTCCCCTCTAATTGTAAAGGTGGGTCATTAGCACCCCAGTGTGGTTACCTTAGCCTACATGTGTAACCCAAGCCTACATGATTTAACTCGAGCCTACATGTCAAATGAGTTAACTTAAGTGAATGGATGAATATAAATATAGGTGTAGTGCTCCTCATTAGTGACACACACTCTCACTTGTGTAGCGCATTAGTGGAGAAGAGAAGTAGATGGAGAAGGAGGAGGATAAGGCTTTGATCTCCTTGCTGGTTTTATGTTTTATATTTTTGGGAAATCTATATTGAGGAAGATTTTGCTGGGTTTTTTCCCTTTAGGGTTTTCCCAGGATAAATCTTTGTGTTCCTTTTATATGGTTGTGTTTGTCTATCTTTCAGTGATCCTGTTTATATGCTTTTGTTATGAAATAAAATACTAATGTCTTAGCTAAGCATATGGAAATTTAACATGGTATCAGAGCTAACCTGAGAAGAAGACATTGTGCAGCTTCAGAATCTAGGGCTTCTTAATTTTTGGGTCTCTCTCCACAATCAATCAGCAAAAGTATGACAGGATGACTCTCCATTGAAGGGCGCATCTTTCTGTCGAAGCGGAATTCGATTCCGAGCATTTTCAGTTTTCGATGTGGAAATTAGGGCTTTCTACAGAAGAGGAATTTTTGAGTGAGACTAGAATAGGATTGTTCTCCTCATCACAGCCGAAGTTTAGATACCTGTATCAAAAAATTTGGTTGGGTGAAAATGTGGGAAAGTCAAACCCTAGTTTGACCTCAAGCTAGAAAAACCCTAAATACTAAAACTGCTACGTTTTGGTACATTTTCTATATCCTGAGATTGGTGAAGGATCAGGAGCTGAAAATTGCAGGGGCTGAATATAAATCCTGATGAACACTGTATCCAAAATTTATCCTCATATTCTCTGTATTCCAGGAGATATGTTCTCTCCAAGTTAGGGTTCCAGCCTCTTCCAGAATTCATCCCTAAATAGGACACTTGGGGAGAATTGCAATATCTTGGGCTACAGAGGTCCAAATGGAATTCCTGAAGATGTTCTAGAAATTAAACAGACTGTAATTTCGGTGCTCCGAATATTAGACTCAGAAGATGAACCAGTGACACGTGGCATTCCGTACAACTTCGCTGTTCTGAACAGTCCTGTAATAGGTCACCTTGGGAAAGGATCATAAATCCAAAATGGTGAAACCAATTCTGATGAAACCTATGATGTTGGATCAGGGACATGTGATGTTACCTTAGTACAAAATTTTAGACACATAGGAGTAGAAATTTCAGAGATATCATAGAAACAGTAACAGGCATTTCTGCTGAAGAAATTGGAAAATTAGGGCTTCCTGTTCCGGGAGCTTCTCTCCACTATTTTCAGAAATGGAGTACATTGGACATATACATTTGAAGAGATCTATATTTCTATCCAATAATATCTAAAATATTCCAAGTTTTTGAAATTAGGGTTTCTGTGACAAACCCTAGATCAGCGAGCTTCAGAACCAAGACGGACACCTCAAATCGATAAGATCTAATCCTTTGCTATTTTCATTTGAGGTTCTCATTTCAAATTGATCTATCACATCAGCTTGATGATAAGCTTGGTGAAGTTGACAAATTCCAAGCCTAGAAGTATATGATCTCTTTGAAGAAAATGGTTTGGACACCTACATGA
>LPNX010186752.1:3674-14752 GCA_001517045.1 Pseudotsuga menziesii
CTTTCCGAAGTTACATATACATCAACATAGGGTTTCATTCACATTGTGTTCTACCACACCTGAATTTCATGGTGGTATAGAAAGAGCTGAGGCTACGTGCATGTCCCAGGTGACTGTGGAAAAATAAATAGTCTTCTAAGCATGGCATCTAAACCACAGTAAAAACCGTACTATTCAGTGCAACTGCTCAGGTGTGTTTCTAAGAATTGCTTCCTTAAAAAGAGTAGTAGGAACCTTATTTAAAGAAGATCTGTGTACCTTTTGAAAACAGAGCAAAAATGATTGGTTGTAATGAAGAATATAAATCACATCAGTTTCCTACATTTCATATCTCTGAGATGAACCCAATCTGTCTTCTCTTCAAGGGACTCATAAGTGAAATATTAGGATTTCCTGATATTAACATTCACCTCCAATCGTTTGGAGGAAGATAATTTAGATAGTGTCATAGATCACTAGGACAACTATGAGCAAAATTGGGACTGGCAAAATTGCAATGGTCAAAACCCATAAGCAGTCAATGCAGACCTCCCAATCTATGGTGAGAATATGGGTGCCAATTAAAAAGAGAGTTACATAACTCTCGTGAGAATATGGGTGCCTATTAAACAGAGAGTTACGTAAACTCTGAGTATCACCAACTCAAAATCAAAATCATCTATTGCAAATCTATGAGAAGAACCTATGAGAAATTGTTTTTGTTCTCTGATTGCCATTAGACTTTAAGAGATGCATTGCAATCACATTTACTCAAGCCAGGAGAGTTCGACTGAAAATAACATCTCATGTAATCTAATTTTGTTTTATATACATAGATAGATATGTGTCGCTCAAGCAAGATAATGGATTTATCTCTTCATGACAATGCATTTCATGACAATGTTTCTTAGAAAAGACATCATACTACTACTTTCAGGGAAACATGAGCATCTAAATCAGTTTCTTATAGAATGGCTTGTTTTGTATATCTCTGTCCAGCACTAAAATTTATGAGACTTCTTAAATGACTAATTCATACTGTGAGAAAATCCAAAGTCAGATGTCTGACACATTTTATAGAAAAGACAATATTACTTATTCTATTGGCACAAACATGTTTAGACCTATAATTCCTGGTTAGTCACAATTTCAAGGATAAGCTATCATCCATGGAAAATCTTCCACAAAAAGAACCAAATGATTCAGAACTTGAAATTAAAAAATATAGAAACAAAAAAAAAAAGATATATTAGCTTGCCATGCTTTCCCAAACCTGGCAGAAGATACAGCACAAAACCTAATATTAGCATGCCATGCTTTCCCGTGGTTAGTTTTTTATGGCAAGTAACTGCCAACTGGAATCATTTTGTTGTTACAGCAAGCAACACTTACGGCATAAATTGAAATGGCATTTGGTTAAGAATTTGAACATGACAAGAATTTTGCAACACACTTGTATAATTATTAGGAGATTGAGGATGTGATTAGATGGAGAACTATAGAAGGAGTGTTATGGCCATGTCTAGAATCTGTATCACTCATGTGAGGATGCACTATGATTTAGCAATTTGCAATTTTGCATAGTTTTTCATTTCATGATTTATAAGGCAGAGTAACTAGTAGTCAGAGAGCCTACCTTTAAGGATTATCACACATTAATTGGCAGGAAATTGATATATGAGGAAACAAATATGGTAAGGACTGAAACGTGTGTTTTATTCTTTTCTAAATCATTATTCTTTTCATTAGAAGTATGTTTTCTTCTTTTCTAAATCATTATTCTTGTGATATTTTAAAAAAATGTTAGTTATTCCCTTGTTAGCTTGTTTTAATCTGATGGAAGAGTAAGTCATCTGTATAAATATTTATCTTACATGGAATTGAATTTGAGTTTAGCAATCGAAATCTAGATAATCAATGGGAATATATAAACATGATAATTGTGTGTACAGATGCAGAAGGGATTATACGCATAGAATCTATGTTATGTGTAGTGATTGATAGTATGCTCGACATTGTTACTATGATTTCTATAAATTGTTAGCTTTGTATAACAAAGAAAATATGAAGGATAAGTGTTCTATCTAATGTGTTTTGATGAAGATAGAGCATCTCAGTTTCCTTTTCAAAAGGATAGGTTATGCTAAATACATAGATTCATTTAGTGGATCTTTCAAAAGCTAGGCATTTTGGCTAAATATACAGAGGATCATTTGCAAGTTGTCCAACTTGGGCTTAGAATTCATTGATATATTATTCATTTCTTCGTTGATGTGTTGTCAATGCTTGTTATTTCAAGTTGGTCAATAAGAAATTATAGAAATTGTGTTAAAAATGGGCCATTATATGCCTATTCAGTACACACCATTGGAGACATTTGTCATCATATAAGGCAATGATCCTTTATGTTACATAGAACAAAGTCTACATATTTGTATGCCATGAATGTTGTGATTTTACGGCATAATGTATTTCATGCTTGTTTGAATTCTGTGGATTGTTTGCCAAAAGAATAATGTGGAGCATAATCTCTGATTCTATTAGTTTATTGGTTTGTCAAGATTCAAGTCCCCACATGTCCACTGGACCATTAAGGGATGAGATAACAAGTGGAGTCCCCACTTTCCCTGAATCTAGTCAGTGCAGTTGTGTTTCATTGACACCTTCCAGTTGTATTAGTGTTATACAACCTTCGGGGAAAGAGTCAATGAAAGAGTCAATTAAAAGTCATTGAAATATTCAATGAAAGAATCAATGAAAAGTCATTGAAAGACTCAATGTAAAAACTCATTGTAAGTTGTGTCAATATAAATTGATAATGTTCCATTGTATTAATTTTATATCATTTTTCTCATGCAGGCTTCACTTTTGGTTTCTATATCAATTTGGAATTTCAATTTTGGAATATTAAGTAAGATGTCAAACATGGATTGTGGAAAGAAAAATAAAAAATCAAAACAAAAGGATGTAATATCATATTGTCAAAATGCTCAGTCCAATAATCCACATCCTATTCATGCTTCAACCTCTCTTGAGCAAGGTATCGGTGAGAGAGATGTCAGCACTCTTGACAATTCATCTACAACCCAGAAAATGGATGGTAGAATACATTCCTCTAATGATCAAAGTGAGACAAATGCATTTCCATCGGAAATTGGTAGTTCAAATGTTGAAGATTTTTCATTGCAAGGTGACACAGTGCATTCACGGAAAAGGAAAAATGACCAATGGAATGCAGGGATAAAATTCAAAGCTGATTGGGTCTCAAGATACCCATGTATTGAACCAATACCTCCAACAAATGAGAGTGAGACCTCACAAGAACTTAAATGCATTTCAAGTAGTTGGAAACTTGGCAAGGTAGTGAAATTACAGATGAAGTTAGACACAATCAAGAAGCATGTTGGGAAGGTGTATGATAACAAAACTGCAAATGATGAGAATAAATCTACTGCCAGATGGAAATCTTTTAGCGAATATTGACATCTCCAATTTGAAGTGGAATATAATGAATTATTACTAAATAAGAAAAAACTTGAGGAAAGTGGAGGAACCATCAAATCTCAATTTGGAAAGATGATGGAAACACATTTCTTATCAAAGACAACACAATTAAGCGCTGTATTTCACCTCCTATCCAATGGTCGTCCTATGACAGATTATCCAAAAATGGAAGAATATCTATCTTTTATTCAAGTGCCAAATTTTCCATCTTCTCATTGGTCTTTATCAAGTGGTTGGGAATGGGGAAAATATCTAGCTCAAGTAGAAAAGGACAATATGAAAGAGAAGATTGCAAATACTACATTTTTTTCACTGTCTTTGGATGAAGTTACGGCTATTGATAATACTTCATGGATCCGCATGAGCATTTATATGGTCAATGACCATATCAGGCATTCCTCTCTACTTGGAATTCATAAAATGACCAAAATTTATACAACAGAAAATATTTAGGAACTTGTTATTGATAATTTGAAGGAAATTGGTGGTATGGATCATTCCATGATTGCAAAAAAGTTAGTATGCATTGGAGTAGATGGAGCATCAGTAATGCAAGGATAAAGGAATGGCCTTTGTGCTAGAATGCAACTCTTAGCTTCACTGTATATGCTCAGTATTCATTGTATGGCTCACAGGATTAATATTACGTTTAAAATAGTGAGCAACTTTTCATTAGTTTGAAAGGTAGAATATCTTGTACATGAGGTTCACACATACTTTTGTCAGAGTCCCAAATGATTTTTAGAGTTTAAATTTTTTTCTGATGGTGTTACAAATGGAAAAAAACTATTAAAAGATGTTGATACAAGATGGATATCATTGAAGGGACCAGTTGAAAGACTATTTAATGAATATGCATCCTTGGTAGGGGTGATGTATGAACATCGCTCAAGTGTAGAAAAAGATCAAACTCTTCTATTTCTACTAACTGATATAGAGACATTATTAACATTGGCTGGAATTCTTCCTATGCTTCATGAAATGAATAACCTCGTGAAGATGGCTCAGAGTCGCACGATGTATATTTTTGAATACACAAGAGCAAGAAAATTAACATGTCTTGCATTGGATAATTTGTATATTATGGAAGATTCTTTTACAGATTTAGCATTTACAAATTGGAGGAAGATTATCAATATAGAAAATGATGAATTTTTTTGGAAGTTTGATGAAAAAGGGATGCTATGTATGGAAGTTCATGGGCATATGGTTCCCTTTTATTATAATGAAAAGATAGGAAGATCCACCAAACAATGCTCCGTCTCAAGAGAATGATTTCACGATGTTGTAATTTCAGTGAGAGACAACTTGAAAGAAATTGCAAAGTCACTATCATCAGAGGTAAAAGAATGGTTTCCTCGAGATGAATTGTTGGAGGCCATGTCTATCGTATACCCTCAATATTGGGACCATAGTCAAAATGAAAATTTTTTAGAAGCTGACTTTATAAAGAAAATCAAGATTTTGCAGAGCCATTTTTGTCGAGAGGCCGAGATACAAGGAGAACATATTCATGGTATTTTAGATAAAGAAAAAATGGTAGATCAATATCAATGCTTTGGTACAACAATGTGGGACCAATTTTCTCCTTCGGATAGTAAAGAATATGGTGCAATTACAATATTATGGACTAAGCTCAGTGGTAGCAAAGTGCTACGGGAAAAAATGTCAGAATATTTCAAATTAGCAGATTTATGTCAAACCATGATTTTGGGATCAATGGAGGATGAGAGAATGTTTAGTGCAGTGACATTCTTGAAGTCAAAGTTGAGGAACAAGCTTGATAAAAATGTGGATACATGCTTAAGATTATATGTAACAAAGTATGAGGTTGACAATTTTCCATATGAAAAAGCATTAGCTCTTTGGCGATCCGATTGTGAAAGAAGGGGTGAAAACAATATAACAAATATATATAATGAACTTGATGTGGAAAATGAGGACCAGAGCCAAAAAAACGAAAAATGTCGAAAATGAGGACCAAGGCCAAAATGTGAGTTGGAAATTGGATTTCACCTAAGATTGTATATGATCTAATACACATTAAGGACTCTTGAGTCTTATTTTTGTCCAGATGTTCCATGTACCCTTGCTGGTGATCACTATATGTGAATTTGAGGTCGTGTTTTAGGTAAAAATAGATTCTACATTGTACTTTTTTGTTGTAAAATTGATGATTTGAGCTACATTACCTTCATGCAGCTTATTTTAATATTGATGTTTTGATATTAACCTCTTACATTGTCTATTTCTCGTATTTGACAGGAAGTGATGGTGTAATTTGAAAAAGCTAGGCCTAGGAGCTATCTCTTCACACAGATAGTGTCCTAACATTAAAGGATAAATAACTAAATTGACAACACTTTCGCTAAGCAATAATGAGCCCATTCAAGTACATGAAACCATGTTGGTGTTTAATAGGAATATCTTGACAAATTTTTATGGTTTGTTTTTTGCTTTTGTTTAAAGCATTTTGTTTCTTTTTGAAGTTTGTGTGTATTTTGGTTAAATATTGTGTTAGCCCCTTGAATGCTTATAGTTCTCATTTGATGCTTGATTTAGCCATTTGTTGTAGCTTGAATCAAGATTGGTTTTAATCGGTTTCCATTGATTCAGGGTTTGAGAAAATATATTTTATTGCATTTTAGTTGCATGAATTAATTGTCTTCACTTTTTCAAATCTCGATTCTTTTATGTTGATTGCATATTTTCTTTGTAAATACTTATCGTTATTCAAAAAAATAAATGAGCTCTACAAAGCTAAGCGAAGAGAAAAATGGTCTATGCACTAGGTTCCTATGAATTGATTATAGGATACCTATTGGCATGAGAGCAACATTCATCTAATGCAATAATCAATTGACATAATTACAATGCATAATTGTAGTAGCCTCCAGTGACAAATATTCTTCCAGAAGACTATTATTATCAACCAAAGATCTTGTGAGGTTGTTTGTACTTCATTGATGGTACTGATTCTCTATTGTTTAATTCCTGTATATTGTTGAGGCTGTTGCTTTTATTTTTTTTGAGCTGGGTCATAGTCTTGATCGGGCTGCTAAACCTTGCTAAACCTTACTAAACCTTCCTAGGATGATATGTGACTGTATTGACGATTCTATCTTGGGTCACAACATTTGTGACCTTGCTTGACCTTGTGGGCTGTTGTAGATAGGGCCGTGACTTTTTGGGCTTCTATATATGTCTTGTGAACCTTGTGGGCTTCTAGATATTAACCATGAACACTTGTTAAATTGTTAAAATCATCTGTGACTATTTAAAGGATGTTTGGATTAAGTTGTGATCATTGTGAGACCTCTAAGTTTGAACCGTAAATTTCCTAAGGTGTCTTCATCCTATTAGAAAGGGATGCAATTTTTTTAGGCTTGTTTGGAGTAGGCTATCACTGCTGGTTGTTTTGACATGTTGATATAGGTCTGTCATAATGAATTAGTAGCTTCATAATAGTGATAGATCAGATATGAAGCAGTCCGAAACTGATGTGTGTTCAAGTGGTGGTAGGGGGGTTGATTTTTTATGGGATTGAGACTCCCTGACCATTTGCTAGATGGACAGGCTGAATTTGTCTCTCATCTGCTGTTCTTAGAGTCCCTATCCTCTATGTTCCTCATTTTTGGTCTATTAGTTCAATTATTATGGAGTCCTAAAGAATGCCAAACAGAATCTGAACCCCAATTCATCGTTAGTCTAGTATCTTGTGATTTTTCATAGATTGTGTATTTCAATGAATTTCAAGGTCATACCTGCTTCAATTTATAAGGTATTCATCTATTATGATGGATCTAGATAGAAATTGGAGATAACCTACTTGTTATGTTGAGTTGGGACTTTTATAATTATATCTAAAAGCTAAAAGCTAACAATACAAAGTGGGATCCCAAAAGTAGCTCCTATAAAAAGCTAAAAGCTAACAATACAAAGTGGGATCCCAAAAGTAGCTCCTATAAAAAGCTAAAAGCAGAACTCAAACCTAACCCCAACTCCATATATGAATTTCAGGTTATGTTTTAGGTAAAAATAGATTCTACATTATACTTTTTTGTTATAACATTGATGATTTGAGCTACATTACCTTCATGCAGCTTATTTTAAGATTGATGGTTTGATATCTATCTCTTACATTATCTCTTTCTTGTATCTGATAGGAAATGACGCTGGAATTTGAGAAAGCTAGGCCAAGGAGCTTTCTCTTCACATAGATAGTTTCCTAACATTAAATGATAAATAACTAATTTGACAACACTTTCGCTAAGAAAGAATGGGCTCATTCAAGTACATGAAACCATGTTGGTGTTTAGCACAAATATCTTGACAAATTTTTATGGTTTGTTTATTGCTTTTGTTTGAAGCATTTTGTCGATTTTTGAAGTTTGTTTGAATTTTGGTTAAATATTGTGTTAATTCCTTTGAATGATTCTAGTTCTCATTCGATGCTCGATTTAACCCTTTGTTGTAGCTTGAATAAAGGTTGGTTTTGGGATTTGAGAAAAGATTCTTTTATTAACTTTTAGTTTCATGAATTAATTTTCTTCAATTTTTCAATTATTTTACACTGACTGTATATTTTCTTTGTAAATACTTATCGTTATTCAAAAAAATAAATGAGCTCCACATATCTAAGCAAAGAGAAAAATGGTCTATGCACTAGGTTCCTATGCATTGATCATAGGATACCTATTGGCACAAGACCAACATTCATCTAATGCAATAATCAATTGGCATAATTACAATGCATAATTGTATTAGCCTCAATGACCATCATTGGCTAGTGGAGGCCAAGATCAAGCATAATGTATGATTCTATGAGTTTATCAGTTTGTCAAGATTCAAGTCCCCACATGTCCATTAGACCATTAAGGGACGAGATAACAAGTGGATTCCCCACTTGCCTTGAATCTAGTTAGTGCAGTTGTGTTTCACTGACACCTTCCTGTTGTGACTTGTGAGTCTAGATGTTTTGTTGTTGATGATGTGAATCATGTTATTTGACTAATGTTGTTATTCTTTTATTTTGACAATATTATATAAATCAGTGAAAGATTCACCAAGATTTTACAATATTATATAATAAAATGAAAGATTCGCCAAAATTTTACAACATTATATAATAAAATAAAAGATTCCCCAAATTTTTTATATATACATATTATATTATTGATAAAATTGCCTTCAACGTTTCCTACATATCGCAGAGATTCGCCCAATTTTTATACATATAATTCTGGGGGGGGTTCTTAAAATCATCCCTTTCTTCCATCATTGCATCTACCATGATTTCATTGTGATCATCGACATATCCCAGTCTTCCGCATTCAACCTTGAAGGTTGGAACACACTTTACTCTTGGTAAAGTCTCGGTCCATCAGGAAGCTTTCCATCGTGACGTACCATGTCGAAATAAGAGATATTCTGTAGTCACTCCCCCTGAAGGAGAGCATCATCCTCCCTATGCATATTTTAATCTATGTATCGAAACATTCTGTATTAGATTGACATGTATCATCCTCTTGTACTATTTATCCATCTCAGGTTACTAGAGACCAAGATCCCTTTATCTTGAAACTTGTCGAAAAGTTCCTCTTGCACCCAACTGTGAGCTTGTTGTCTTCTATAGGTTTCCATCATCAACCTTGTAGAAAAGATTAAGATATTAATCACTCTATGTGATATTTCAAGCTCTTGGATGTTCTTATCTATGGGTGCCTTCTGAGCTCATACAAAAACTATTATGTACAAGTAGTTCTTTGCTCAATATATACTTCTACTGGAGAAGTGTTTCTGGTCAATAGAGTATGGTATGTCATAGTCTATTCTTTATGAAACAAAGCATGAACCTTTATTTGTATACTTGTTCTTGTAGATCCATATGCAAGACACTACAAACTTCCCTTTAGGTCTCAGAACCATATCGTAGACATCATTCCCCATGATCAATTGTTACTCTTTGATCGTAGATTCTTCCATAGCTGAAAGGAATTGCATCAACGATGTCACCCAACTATGTCACACAACTAGAGTGTGTTTGAGGCCTCTTAATTTGGTTTGGAAATCCCTCCATAATTTTCTTTATCTTGAGCTATCTGTCACGCCCAAGGTGGTATTCATCTCTTGAGGTGGATCTATCGCTCATCTTATCTTCTTCTAAATTTCTTTCTTCCATCATGGTGTCTCTGAACCTGGAAGATTCATGTTCATGTTTATGGGAGTAAATATTGAATTGCAATCACTTCTTCTTTTGAACAAGTCTTGTCCTCCTTTTCTTGTAGGTGGTTGTACATGACCTTTCCTACAAATCAAATGCACCAGTTGCATGGTTGGAACCATTTCAAAGGACATATGCATAAAGAAAAATATTTATGCATCATGAAACTATTTTAGCCAATACAACATCCATCCACATATCACTTAAACTTTTTAGATACCTTCCTTCTCAACCATGACATTATTGAGATTGTGCACTAATCCAATATGTTTGCAAAGATTTTTCATTCCAGATACGTAGCAACAGAGATTTGTATAACACCATGGTCTCCTAACCCATAACATGCATATTAGTAGCATATTGTCATTAATGCAAAAATTATATCGAGCATAATACACGACATATACAGGAAAGAAAATTCAAATAATTATCTTTGTTTTTTTGTCTGTATCTCCTTATGGATCTGCAACTTCTTCTTTGACTAATGAGATTGCTTCAATCTCATCCTTGTTTGAAATATTTTCTGGAATGTTGCTTACAGTGGACCTAGGCTTTGATAGAGAAACCTTAATTTTTCAACTTTTGTATCTTTCATATCTGATTTTATAGAAATATGTGTCTCCTTAAGGAGAGTTGAGCAACATACTCATTTTCCCAAAACTGTGATCAGAACTACAAAATATCTGATGCCCTAGTTTTTTTCACTTTCTTATGTATAATTTCTTGATATTGTTTCTATGTTATCTCTACAATTGCTTCTCCTATATGTCTGAAAATTCGAATTGAGGTATCCTAGTTTGTCCTCTTTCCAAATCCATAGGTTAGAGAAGAATTGGTTTCACCAATCGGGACTTATGCGTGTTTGCCGAAGGTGACGTATTTTAGGACTATCCAGAATATCAAACTTGTATGGACATCCACGTGTCACTGTTTCAGCTATGGGTTTGAAACTTTTACCACAAAAATTACTGTTCATTCCCTATCTAGAAAATCTTTTGAAATTTAGACCTTCATAGCCCGAGATATAGCAATTTTCCCTAGGTCACGTATTTAAGGTTGAATCCTGGGGGTGGATGGAACCCTCGTTTATAGAAATCATATATCCTAGAATATAACAAATCCGAGTCTAAAAATTTTGCACATGGTACATAAGGAATTTTTTTCATCTTGTAACATTTTCAACTCCTGATCCTTCTCCAATCCCTAGATATAGAGAATGCCCCAAAATGACTAGTTTTAGTCTTTTAGGGTTTTCAAGCATGAAACCATAATCTTCAATAGCTATAGTTGTAGCACTATTTTGGCTGCACGAAGACTTCTTTTAGGGTGGCTATGATACCATGTTAATTTTTTAATGGTTATATCAGATCTT
>LPNX010186759.1:4270-57281 GCA_001517045.1 Pseudotsuga menziesii
CCTAATAGAGCATTTGAGTGAGAGTAGTAAAAGGGTAAAAGTATCAGCCTCCAAGCAGAAAGGTGTTAAAGCTAAAAGTAATGGATTGCATCCTACCCGTGATTTTAAAATTAAACTAAATCACATTTTTTTTTAAAATATGACAAGCCATTTTTTATTATCAAACAAATGGATTGTCCTAAGTTAAATTTAGTTTAATCTTAGGACAATTGCTAATAATAACAATTGTCAATTATAATCGCATCGTTCATTTATAATCTTTCGAAGTGGTGAAATAAGCTCATAAAAATTAGTTGAAAATGATAAAAAAGAATGGATTTCCTAACTTCTCTCTAATCATTTATTTAATATATATCCAATTTGATCAATTAAATAGAGAAATGATTCCGTAAGGGTTTATGCCATTGCATATGTTAATGGGTATCAAGATTCAAGGGGTACACAATGCATATCCATGCTTTTCACCATGACACTGGATCTCTTTACTTTTGTTTTAAACTTTTTATTTGCTTTTGAATTGCATTTTCTTATTCTCATATTTATTTCTCTAATTAGTCTTTATCCCCCAATTGCTTTTCACACTTATGTTCAACATTACTTAAATAAGTCAAATAAAATGGGTTTCGTCCCCATTGTGAGAGAGTATGATGTGTGACCATTACTTAATTATTCTAGAAATACCCTAACCATCATCTTAATATGGATACTAGTTCATTCCATAATAATTGTAAATAGTCCAGTTGTCATAGCCCTGTTTTCATTACCAAGAGCTAAAACAACGATTTAATGAAATTGTCTCTCATATACATTTCTTTTAATTTTTTTAAATATTTTAATTGTTCAATAATAATACATGATCTGATGAAACTCTGATTAAAAAACACACAAAAAAATGGGAATAACAATCAACGACTTAATATGTTCTAGATAAATATTGACATTTTGGACTTCCTGTTGTTTATCCCAAATCTTCAAAACGTGTTGGAAAATAAAACTTTGAAGATTGAGAAAATACCGCTTCAATTCCCAATTCAATGGTTAAAGAGTGTCCAGAAAGCATGATAGAGGCTTCTGCAAAGGGAATACAAGAGGATGGAACTTCAGCCGAGCGTAAGCGAAAAATTGGTTGCTTTACTAAGTACGAAGGGCATGACTACAGTGGAACTGATAATGCACAACGTGCTTTTGTCACAGTATTTACGTAAAATAGAAGATATAATCCCAATTGAATAGCTAAGCATCCTTGTCTCTTGGTCACTTGGATCACACATCTACCTACCATGCGAGGTTTCTCTCTGTCTCTCCTTTCTCTCCTTCAGACCTACCTCATCCGTCCCGACTTGATATGTGTTCAGATGTAAAGTTAATTTGGTGGTGGGTTAGTCTCACTAAGAATTTAGGTGTTTGTCAAGCGTTGAAGCAAGCCATAAAGTTCTTCATGGTAAGCGACATCCTTACATGATGCCTTTTCATCCAAGAACCAAGAAGTGGAGGAACTTATGCAAGCACTTGATGTAGTGGACATGCAAGTAGAGAATTTATCAAGTAATGTAAAGGAATTGGAGTAAACAAATTCAGCAAAAAGAGGTTGCATTGGACAATCTAGTGTCTTCTCGTGGCAAAGCTATGGCCAAACTTTCTTCTACATCAAGCAAACTAAAAGACTTGCATAAGCTTTTAGAAGGGCTCCTTGTAGGGGTTGAAAACTTGCAATCAAAGTTAGAAAGCCGTGATGCTGATATTTCATGATTAAGACAAGAAGTTACAAGGTTAACCAATGATGTTTTGGCCTCACAGGAAAATGTGAAAAGAAAAGCACTAAGCTACAAGAGCTTTCGACATGGTTGGGGGGACTATTCATCATTTTGTAGAGCTTAGCATACCATGAATACGCTTCTGAAAGATGCGATGATATGAAACAAATGTAACCTAGAAAAATTGTTTAAACTTTAGATTTAGGTTAAATTTGGTAAATCGGCAGAGGTAGGTGGCTTGTTCTCCATTAATTGGTGAATCGAGGGGAACTATAAATTAGAAACAATCACCACATCTCCACAACAGTTTGGATTTTCACCTAGATCGCAGACACGTTTCACATGTTATTTTTGTTTTGAAATAAATACTAGATACAGATGGACATCAACCGAGAAAGATTTACAATCCATCATCCAACCTTTACAATGATTCAAGTCGCTGAAGGAGAATCCCAGTAATACGGTAAAGAGGCCATGTTTGAGTTCATCGTAAGCTTAATATAGAAAAGGAAGTAAGTGTGCATGAAGGAATTTATTATTGAAACTACCATGAAATAAGAGATAATTTTCATGAACGATAATAGCGACAAGCTACCAGAAAAAGGATATTTTCCAACACGATAGCTCAAGATCATTAAGAAAGGAGATGTGTCAATCTAATTTGTTGTAAATGCAACGACTTTATAATCACTGCATTAAATAAACATTATAGTTTTTCTCTGCATTCTTGAATCTTGGTTCGCATAGATCCATGAATTTTGTACTATTCATGTGCTTAGATTCAACTCAGCTCATCCCAAGAAGATAAGAAGAGCCTACTACTAGCTGGTGCAAAGATCGCAAGAGATGAAGAGGATCATGGTGTGAAAGATCAATAAAATGTTGTGAAAGAGGGCTGTGAGCTAGTGGTAGGTTTCCACCGTGAAGGATGGAGGAGAAGCTTAAACGCTGGGCGGTGGCTGGGAAACGCAGGCCGTGCAAATCTTTTTCGTAAATTTATTCTCTTGCTACTCATGCTTTCACTATTGCTGGATTTACACAGGTAGGCTGCTAGATGGCTTGAGGATGTGTAGACAGCTAGGGTTTCTAGAAATTTTATTTTGTATTTGTGTGTTTTGTTTTATTTAATTTTTAATTTATTCATTTTTTCTAAATTTTTGCAGGTTTCAGCCTGTACAGATCTAAAGATAGGTTTTTTTGTACAGCTTAGAAGGATAGGCTAAAAGATGGGTCGTTCAATTCGTTGTTTCAATTTTTATTATATTTATTATTTAAAAGTTGTAGATTTTGTATGATAGACTGTTTGGAGGTTTCATATGGAGGGCTGAAACAATCTTTTTATTCTGTTTATTTTATATAAACTTTTTTAAGTATTTTTCTTCTTAATATTAATATTAATGTTGCATTTTTTTAATACATATATATTATAATTATTTTATTTAAAAGTTTCTAATTTATATAGATTGTAGTTTTTAAAAATGTTTAATAAATTTTTTAATGTTTGAAAAATGTTTAGTGTTTACAAAAAAAATCTTTTAAAAACTAAAATAATATATATATATTTCCTAGATGCAAACTAGGTTTGATAAAACTTTTATTTTATTTAGATCTATTTATTTATTTTTGAAAAACTAAAACAAAGGAACATATTAAAAACAAAAACTATATAGATTTTGATTATTGTTTATTTGTTTATTTTATTTTCTAAAAAATAAAAACTTAATTCCTAATGCATTGTTATTTCTAGCATGACTACAAAATTATTGAATGAAAATGAAAAATGAAAAGAGATCACAATTTCATAAATTTTTAGATTTAAAAGATTAAAATTATTTTTAATTCCTCAAAAAAAATAAAATAGTAATTAAAACTATTTAGAAATAAAATTTTAACAAATAGAAACATTAAAGTAAATTAAAACAAAGCTAATTTTCAAAGAAGAAAAAAAAAACTAAAACCTACCTACTCTATTCTAAATGAAAAATTATAATCATCTAAGTGTAGTGAAATTGCGAGTGTAACCATCTATCTAACAAGACTAAACAAAAATTCAACTCTAATTTACAAAATGAAATCTAAGATATATAAAAGCACGCGAAGCTAAGTTCTAAAAATGTAAGTTAATGAAATAAAAGCAAAAACAAAATTGATTTAAACTAATACTTACTTGGATCCATCGTTCGATACAGCTTCCATTTGCAGGATATTCTTCAGGATGTTGATCACCTGAGACTCCTTCTTCCTCCCTTTAAATCTCTAGTTCGAATAGGTGCCCCTCATCCAATATGCATGATTCTTCGAATATCAATTCTTCTTTCACTTTAGGAAGAGTAGTAAATATTTTAGCTGCTATCAAGATCCCCTTTTCTTGAGAAGAGGAGATCCCTGCTTCTGCTAGGAGTTGAGAGAGTTGATCTAGACTTATGCTCATCCTAAAATTATTTTACTGGAATCGAATCAAGTACTAGAAAAAAATGAGTACATGCCAAGGACAAAAATAGTAGCACAAAACGAGTGCAAAAACAGAAATAAAAAGGTGCACAAAAATCTATACAAAACAAAAATGAATAGATACAAAGTTAGAAGCAGGTTAGTATGAAATAAAGGCGAACAAAAATGAAAACAATCGAAACTTTACACTACAAAACTGTAAAAGAAAACTTGCATAAAAACAAACTCGCATTTACAGAAAAAGAAAATACTTTGGAGAAAAAATAAACACACTTACGAAAACAAAGGAATAACAAGGCTTTGGGGCACCCCACTATAGTGGATGCATCTGCTTGTTACACCACGGAAATTCTAGAAATTCCATAGTGAAGTCATCCTTGTGTCTTAATGTTTTCCCCTCCCCCTTGCTATGTAATGTAAAAGTAATCTATCTATCTATCTAAACTTCGATCCTTTTTAGCACCTCCCCGACAACGACGCCAAAATGTTGGAGAAAATATTAAACAAATTATAACATATATCCAATGATTTAATTGTCAACCCGGAGAGAGCATAAACTTGTGAGGTACAGACAAAATATATGCAGGTGCAGAGTATTGCTAACTTAATCTAGGTGACTAAAATTAACATGCAACAGAAACTGAATGAAGCTTGCAAAAACAAGGAATGACATGAAAAGAAATCTAATTGCAGAGAACATGGAATTGCATAAAATAAATTGGTATAAAGCAATCGACATTAACTTGTGAGCTCACATAAAATCTATATTAACAATTCATAAGAAAAAAATTGCTGAAAATCTATATTAACATGGAAGAGTACAAGATTTGCATCAAAGCATAATCTCCATTACATAACAATGAAAAATCCATTCTATGACTAACTCTAAACTATTCTCTACTTCCAAGCCACTAGAGATATATCTAACCAAAATGAAGAGAGATCCCTCCTATTTATACATGAATTCAAGATAACTGATCATAATTACAAATCCACTATTCTCTCAACTTATCCCTCAAAATCCTGAACAAATCCACTTTTCTCTCAACTTATCCCTTCAAATCCTCCAACAAATATTGGATGAGATATTCTCTCCACATTTCCATGATCTTCTCCTTGAAATTAACCCATATTTTGAGGATGAAATTCGAATTTGAGGCTAGGTGGTCACTTTTGAGCTTGTTAAAGCCTTCAAATTCACCTTTAAGCATCACCAAACTCACCTAACTTTAAAGTATAATGAAAATATGTTATTTTTCTCAATAATTAACCACAAATTTACTCAAAAATAAATGATTTGGAAAATAACAAGGTAACCCATATTTATTCATGAAAATGGTGGATATTAATGGTTTATGGAAGGATAAGATAGGAATAAGGTGACAAATGATATATGAAAGGTGAATAAAATGTGGTCATTTTGAGGCTCAACAATGACACTCATGGGTGTAGAAATATGTGTTGGGTGTGTTGGATTATTTTGTCTCGATTTGGTGGTAGCTATACCAAAGGTCTAGTTTAGTGAAACACTAAGCTCCATGAAGCTCATCCAAGAAATCATCAATGGTTGGCCCATAGGAAATTTATCCTTTGTAGTTAACTTGTTGACAGCCCAAAAATATGGACACATGTGTCAAGTGCATTCATTTTTAATACTATAACCATTGGTGACGAATAAGGGCTCGTGGTGTGACAAATTATCCTAGCCTTGAACATCTCATGAATGAACTTTTATATTTCATTATTTTAGGGATAAGGGTGTCAATCAGGGCATAGATTCAAGGGTTGGTTTCCTAGAATTAAGGGAACAAAATGGTTGTGCTCCCTTGGGATGGTGGTAAATGCCTTGCATGTGCCAAAAACATGTTGGTGTTTGGAGATAACCAACTACAATTCAGGGTGAATTTCCTATAGGGTTGTGTCCATGACCTAGATGGAATTTAATTTAGAAATAATACTGAAGTGTCATTTATTTAATAAATTATGTATGTGGCAAGAGATGATAATCTCTAGAGAACACGAAGTAATGCCATTCATATGATGTTGATGCCCTTCCTTGGTGAAGCTTATATATAGGTCCCTGAAATCCATGGTGATTGGTCCTAAATTCCTTAGCCATTCTGTGGAGAACTTCCTACAATAAACAATGAGAATGCATGATATAGCATAAATTATGGATCACAGAAGAGATTTTATTAATCGCAGGCCACTTCAAGGGGGCAACCTCCGTTGAGAAAGCTCAATACAAAATAACTCTTCGATGCTTTCATTAGCCTCAACACATACCTATATGCTAAGTCTAATCTAAACAAATATTACTCCCCATGAATCTGGGATAATGCAACATATTAACTAGACGACTTAACAACTATTACTTACTCCTCATGAATGTGGGATAATACAACATACCAATGGGACGAATTACAAAGCATATGCGTCTGACAAAATATACTAACAAAATAAAGAAGGGGGTTGACACAGGTTCTTAACATCCCCTCCCTCTTAGACAAAGCTTTGTCCTCAATGCTTTAGATGTGGAAACTGCTACTGAATCTGAAGGAGCAATTCCCATGTAGCATCCTCTGGTTGCATGCCGTGCCACTGAATTAAGATCTATGTTATGGATCGAGAGAGAAGCTGAAGAGTTCTCTTATTGAGGATGGCCTCCAGTTCCAAAATGATGGATCCTTCTGTATCCATATCTGGTAAAATAGTTTGTGCTCTGATATTGGTTCCAATCACTTTCTTGAGACAAGAGACATGAAAGGATGGGTGGATGTGAGAAGAAGGAGGAAGTTCCAATTTATAAGCGGCAGATCCAATATTATAAAGAACTTTATATGTCCCATAGAACTTTGGAGCCAGCTTCTTATGCCCTTTGAGTTTCAGGGAGGATTGCTTGTAGGGATGCAGACAAAGAAAAACCATATCACCGACTTGAAAGGTGCGCTCAAAACAATGTTGATCAGCTTGCTGCTTCATGCGATTTCTTGCCATGTGAATATTCTCCTGCAGAATCTGAAGCCTTCTGATTGCGGTTTCGAAGAACCATGTCAATTTCCTGAATTGGTGAACTGTGGGGGCTATGGAAGGAGCACTGGGGGTGGCTGCCCATAAATGGCTTCATAGGGAATCATTTTAGATGCAATATGGTAGGAAGTATTGTACCACCATTCAACGAGAGAGAGCCACTTTGCCCATTGATGTTGTTGTTTAGAGGTGAAGCAACGAAGATAATTTTCCAAGCATATGTTGGTGACTTCTGTCTAACCATCTGTTTGTGAGTGATATATTGAACTCATTTTCAAATTGGTTCCAATGAGGCAAAAGGGTTCGGTCCAAAAATGACTTATGAAAGTTGTGTCGTAGTCTGATACAATGGAAGAAGGGATGCCATGAAGACGGAATATCTGGTCCATGAAAATTTGTGCAACTGGGGAGGTAGTATATGGATGGATGAGAGCAAAAAAATGACTATATTTGGAGAGCTAATTAACCACAACCAAGATTATGGTCTTCCCTCTAGATTTAGGGAGCCCTTTAGTGAAATCTATCAAAATATCTGTCCAAATCCTTGTAGGGATGGGAAAGGGTTCGAGCAAGTCAGGGAGGAGTGTAGTTTCACCCTTATGGCACTGGCAGGTATCACATTTGACAACCATATGTTGAATTTCCTATTTCATTCCCTTCCAAAAGAAGTTACGTCATGCTCGCTCATACGTTTTGAGGAACCCAGAGTGCCCTGCCGCTGGAGAAGCATGGAGTTCATAGAAGACATCTTGGTGAAGATCTGTGCTCTGGGGAAGCACCAGGTGACCCTTGTATCTTGGAGAAGAACCATCCCAAGAGTAATGCGGTACAAGAGAAGGATTACTGGCCAACTGTTGGATGATTTCAGATAAGGAAGTGCCATTGACATAGCCTTGCTGAACAGATTGTAACCAATTTGGAATAGGCACAGAAATAGCTGAAAGAGAAGAATGGTCATCAAATTTGTGGGAAAGAGCATCCACCACAAGATTGTCCTTACCCTTATTGTAAGTGATCTCATAGTCATAACCCATGAGTTTTCTGACCCATTTTTGTTGTGTTGGGGATGAGATTCGTTGTTCCAGGAAATATTTCAGACTCTGGTGATCAGTCTTGATACAGAAATGATTCCCTAAGAGGTATGGATGCCACTTCTATAAAGCATGCAAAATAGCCATCATTTCCTTCTCATATGTAGAGGCGGCTAAATTATTACCATATAGGGGTTTTCTGGTGAATGCAATGGGATGTTCGTCTTGGTAGAGGACAACACCAAGTCCATTGTTGCAAGCATCACTCTCAATAGTGAAGGGCTTGGAAAAGTCAAGCATAGTTAGGACAAATGTGGTACACATATCTTGTTTCAGTTTCTCAAATGCACACTCAACCACAAGTGTCCATGAAAAAGAATCATTTTTTAGTAGATTTGTTAATTGAGTTGCAATCTTCCCATAATCCTTGACAAGCTTGCGGTAGTAGCCAGTAAGTCCCAAAAACCTACGAAGGCTCTTCAAGGTCTCAGGATGTGGCCAATTTTTCATGGCATCTATTTTGGCAGGATTGACACAAACCCCTTGTGATAAAACAATATGCTCGAGATACTCTACTTCCTTCTGCCCAAAAACACATTTAGATTGTTTGGCACAGAGATGATGATCATAGAAAATTTGCAGTACAAGATACAAATGTTGGATATGCTTAGCCCAGGTTTTACTATAGATGAGGATCTCATCAAAGAAGACCAGAATGAAGTTTTTCAAGTAGGGCCGAAATATGTTATTCATCAATGCCTGGAACATGGAAGGAGCATTTGTGAGGCCACATGGCATGACCAAAAATTCATAATGGCCATCATGTGTGCGGAAATCTATTTTAGGGATATCATCCGCATGGACTCGAATTTGGTGATACCCAGAATGAAGATCCAACTTGGAGAAAAAATGAGCACCATGGAGGTCATCCAGAAGCTCATCAACAATGGGAATTGGAAAATTATCCTTGATTGTGATGTGATTAAGTGCTCGAAAGTTGACGCAAAAGCGCCATGACCCATATTTTTTCCGGACTAGAAGGACCAGTGAAGAGAAGGAACTAGTGCTAGGGAGAATAACACCTTTCTTTAGTAAGTCACAAACAAGCATCTCAATTTTTTTCATGTGGTGAAATGGGTAGCAATAGGGCCTGATGTTGGGAGGGATTCTTCTAGGAAGGATCGGAATACGATGGTCCTCGGGTCGAGAAGGTGGAAATCCCACTGGCTCAACAAACACACCTGCATAGCGATCCAAAATTTGTTGGAGATTCAATGACGGTAGTTGAGACTGCTGAAGGTTGCATTTGAATGAAATGGAGCTGAGAGATGACACCATGTGAACTTTTCTTAAGCATATTTTCCATTCGATGTGAACTGATGAGGCTAAGAGACCCCAATTGTAAGCCCCGCAATGTGTGTTTGTTACCATTGATTGAAAACTGTATCCAAAGTTCAACAAAATCCCATAAAATGGGTCTGAGTGTGCATAACCATTGAGTGCCCAAAATCACATCACATCCACCTAAGGGCAAGGAAAACATGTTAGAGCGCAAGTTATAATCCCCCATAGATATGCGCACATTACGACACTTCCGTTTTCAAGGTAAGGTTCCCCCATTGGCAATATTGAATTCAAAGATGGAGTAAGGATGGACAAAACAATCAGCCCGTTTGGCAATCCTCGGGTCAATGAAGTTGTCAGTGCTACCAGAATCAATGAGTATTGTAAGAGGGAGTTTTTTTAAGATCCCTCTGACCCGCATGGTTTGTGGGGTGGTGACTTCGGCTAAGGCATGGAGAGATATCTCTGGTTGGTCGTCTAGAGCAGGTAGTTGTCAAATGTCACCATCATCATCTACTGGATCTTGAGCATCATAAAAAATTTCAGGTGCAGGTGGAGAATCCACATCCAAGAGATAGAGATTTTTCTCAACACATCTATGTCCCCGGGTGAATTTCTCATCACAATTATAACAAATTTCTTTTTCTTGACGTTCCTGCATCTCTGCTTCAGACAAATGCTTGATAGGAGTGGTTTTAGGAGCTGGTGGATTTTGGGTTCTTTGGAGAACCATAGGTATGAATGGAACAAGAATGGATTTGGAGCGTTGTTGAGCCCTGATCTTGTCCTCTGCTAGCTTAGCCAACCCTAGGGCTTCCATCATTGTGTTGGGGTGAAAATTTTTAACCTCGGATCGTATTGCATCCTTTAGACTACTGATAAAACAACTCAGGTAGAATGCATCAGGAAATCCCTCGGTGTGATTGGATAGTTTCTCAAATTTTGCCTAATACTTCTGCATAGTGCCAGTTTGGTGAAGTTTGGTGAGTGCTCCTATGAAGTCATCAAAAGCACTAGGGCCAAATTATTATAAAAGGAGTTTGGAAAAATATGTCCAGTTTGGCTCTGCATGAGCCTTGATGTACCCATGGAACCATTGAAGGGCTTCATGTTCCAAATGAAATGATGCAAGTGGGAATTTATTGACATCAAAAGTGTTATGGAGACTGAAATATTGTTCTACCCTATAAATCCATCCATTCGGATCATCACCATTGAAGCGAGGAAAATCCAGCTTCATCTCGCGGAAGTTGCTAGTCGACGAGAACCTAGTGTCTACAGAAGACTCAGGCTAGCAGCGGTTGTTCATGTGTGAATATTGAAGATGGAGGCTGAGAAATTTTTGATCTAGATCCTCGAGTTTGGACTTGATGGCGGCAAGTACTTCTTCCATTTTTTTGTTTTCTCCGGTGCGGGTGACAACCATAAGCAGTTGTTTTTTTCCAGGGAATGGGAAGAAAAACAAAAATGGAAAGGGTTTTAGAAAAGGAGATTTTTGATTCAGGAAAAATTCCAGGGGGAGGGGGGTGATTGGGGTTTTACAAGGTTTTGGACACTTTCTTAGCGACAAGAAGAAGAAAACGCGAATTTCAGAGGTGGGATGAAGGAATTGGAAAATTTGACGTCAGAGAGGGACAATGAAGCATAAATGGAAAATGAACACTGCAAACAAATTTGAAGGCGATTGGGTGAGAATCGGAGAAGTTATGACAAACCCTAAAAATATAAAAATGTGGAATTTCGGGCTTCAAGAAGTGAAAGTTGTGCTTTATCAACTCGAAATGGAAGAAATGATCTATGATGATTTTGGAATTCTGTGTGTTATCAACTGTAAATAGATATCGACCACACGTATATTCGGCTTCCTAAAGGTTCACGAGAGTCATTGGGCCACCAAGGCTGTCTGACGACTTGCGTATTGGGGTGGTACCCCTCACTCCATGACGCAGGTAAAACTGTTAACTGCTTGGACACAAACAACAACTCTTTGGTTTTCCTCACATATGGGAATCTAGTCAATCTAGTGGGAGTCGTTTCCCTTTTCGCTTGGCAGGTCCTCTCAATGGACAAATACTTCGGGGTTCCTGTGGTACTCCTCACAATGAGTTTTAGGGATATCCCTAAGTACTTCCCATAGTTAAGCAGATAGGGTTTATTCCCTAATCCAAATGAATAATACAGCAGCAAGAAGAAGAACAACTGTAAGGATCACAAGGGCAGGAAGCACTGCAGGAATTTTTTTTTTCTAGAAATTTCACCCAATGAGCCCAAGAAAGTGCTCTGATACCAGATGTGGATAACCTTTTGCAATAAACAATGAGAATGCATGATATAATAGAAATTATGGATCATAGAAGGATTTTATTAATCACAGGCCACTTCGAGGGGGCAACCTCCTTTGAGTAAGCTCAATACAAAATAACTCTTCGATGCTTTCATTAGCCTCAACATGTATACTTATATACTAAGTCTAATCTAAACAACCATTACTCCCCATGAATGTGGGATAATGCAACATATTAATTAGACAGCTTAACAACTATTACTTACTCCCCATGAATGTGGGATAATACAACATACCAATGGGACGACTTACAAAGCATATGTGTTCGACAAAATATACCAACAAAATAAAGTGGGGGGTTGAAATGGGTTCTTAACACATTCTACTCGAGTACTACATCACAACCACCCATCTCAATATAAAACATGTGGGTGTTGAGATGGTAGTCACCCTTTTGGAGCTTCACATTTTCACACTAACCCACACATTTCATCTGCCACCATTTTCTATCATAATTTAAAAAATATATATATGCATAATATAGCAATGGGTTTCTTATGCCACTCTCTTTTAAATAAAGTTGTGGTTGTAGCCTATAAAATTTAATGTTTAGGTTGTTGAGAAACCTAATAAGGCATGGAAATGTTTTTGGGGTTCCTCCCAAAGAGGTTGCAAGTTGTGGTCCTCTACCATGGGTGGAGGAGTCTCCTCCCCTTTTGGTTATTGAGTAATGTCCATGGTTATGTATTCTCGGTGCTCATGTTGTGATACATCTAGTTGGAATAATTTGTATTGTTTGTCTTTATTCCCTCAGAAATATTTTTCCTCATAATCACAACAAAATTTAAGGCATTGATGTTCAACCATCGCATCAGGAAATAACTTTTGGATTCTCAATGGTGGCATATTCGAAGTAATTGAAGTAGGAGCCATAGGAGTGTTGGAAGTTTGAGTTGAAAAGGAAAATATTTTGGGTTGGGTGTTGATCACCATTTCAAATTCTCTAGCCCAATCACAAGCTTCTAACTAGGTTAAGGGTTAGTACATAATGACATGTGCTCAAATTTCCTCCTTGATGCCATTAATGAAGCATTCTAAAAAAAAACGAGTCCATCTATGTGGATTTCTAATTGCTCAAATGTTGTACAATATAGTCCATAATTTTTCCACTTTGGACTATTTTGGTCAATCTGCCTAGGTAGTGAGTGTCACATTCAAAGAAATCCTGAAGGATATTCACAAATAAACTAGATGGATTAGAATGATGATAATATTTCTGATACTAATGCCATCATTTCCAATGTTGTAAACTAAATATAAAACCTTAATTTTTGACTTTTGAAGATCATCCTTAATGGCATGGAGAGAAAAATAGTGTTCCATTTGCATAAACCCATCCAAGAGATCCGAGCCATCAATTTTGCATATGTAAACCTACGAGAATTCATGATACGAATTATTATCTTCAAATGATAGAGGTTGGGTTTCTGGAAAGAGAGTGTGAGAGTCATTTTCTTGATTGACAAATGATTCATTGGTTTGATCCTCTATGGATCCTTTGTTTTAGGTACTATCCCCATATGGTAAGTGATAGCATTCACACATTCTTAGGTATCCATATTTATATTGATATGGTTAATTTCTTGTTGCAAGGTTGTGACCATTGGGGGATGATATTTAGTTTCCTTCGGTGGATCCTTG
The DNA here is from genome assembly GCA_001517045.1 of Pseudotsuga menziesii. Classification (NCBI taxonomy): domain Eukaryota; kingdom Viridiplantae; phylum Streptophyta; class Pinopsida; order Pinales; family Pinaceae; genus Pseudotsuga; species Pseudotsuga menziesii. Next base: position 17,866 of record LPNX010186759.1, read on the forward strand.
GTTGTTCCATTCATATTTTTCTAGTTGTGCAACTCTCAAAGTTGGGATTCTAATTTAGGTTGCTTCCTAATGTCCTCAAGCCATATTAAAACCTAGAATCCAGCCTAGGGAATTTTTCCTCTGAAAGCCATATTAAAACCTAGAATCCACCATTAGGGAATTTTTTCGGAAATTCTTGATGTGTTAGAGTCTTCATTTCTAAATTCCTTGCATAAACTTGTCAGTATTGAGTTAATGTGTCTTTGATCTCCATTTAGGTGCATTGCAGGGTCTTCCTTATGCATGTTTGACGTTTTGGTTTTAAGTGATGATTTATATTAAGGTTAAACATAACAAACAATAAATTCATCAATTACGTCTAAAGCAAACCATCACATCGTAAAAGAGTTAAAGGCATGAATGAGTTCCACTAATCCCTAATTACGACTCTTCAAAGTTTATGATTCCATATTTAATAGAAATCCAACGTGTAACCTAGTTGAATTCATGTGTTCCATACTCCGACAAATAAACCTTATACTTCAAATTCACGTTTGAATTGTGGCAATTTGGTGCACTATCGCTTTTGATCCCTGCTTTGAATATTGTTTGTTGAAAGAATTATATGAATATTCTTTCTCCATCATTGCTCCATCTCCATTTCCATCTCTACATATATTTTTTACGGATCATGATCTAATATGTAGTCACCTAAGCAAATCACCAACATTTCAACTGAATTTGTTGATGAACCAAATAGAAATTTCAAAACGAGTGGTGATAAATCGGTAGAAAAATATCTTATGCAAGACTCTAAACTGGGAATAATATTTTACTTTCGTCAAACGTACAGAGAAAATGTACATTTAGCCTACACATCGTCATCCCATACCCATCATAGATATTATTTTTTCGTGATTTCCAAATCTACAGACAATGATATGGAGAAGGGAGCAATCCAAGTCAACCAAGACTGGAGCGATTTGCTAATATTTTCATTTAGAGATCTCATTGATCCATGGTTTTGATCAAAATATCACTAGATCGTGATCTCATCACGAGCGATCCCTATCTGTGGGCATGATCTACAGTCTTGGGATCAAATATTGCATGATTTCATTCACCACGGATTATCCCAACAATCCTACTTTACAAATCAATGAACTGAAAACAATATAACGCTTCCCACACAATCTTATCTTATACCTGACCTACTTCAAAAGAAATCAAATGTTATTACTTGATTTTCCTAATATTTTGTCTACACGTCCCTTGAATCAATCAAAATATGAAGTTATTACAATGAATGAAGTTCTAGGCAGAAGAGCTCAAGGTGGCAGTGAAGGATATTACATTTCTAAACAACGCAAGAGAGGAGTGATCTGGGAGAAAGCTAGTGTCTCTTCTAGATTGTAGGCTATAAAATTTGGATTAGAAGTTGCAATCCAAAATTGACACAACGTGTCGCTAGCAACCCTAATTGCAAATTATATTCTTATTCATGGTTTATTTAATGTTCCAAGTATTTTGGTATTATTGTGTGTGCGTGAACTATTGTTTGACACATTTGGTATCAGAGCGATACGACCTTTGGTCATTATTTACACTGTGTAAATTTGGTTTTTAACTATTATTTTAAGGTTTTCCTAAAAGTGTGGTCTTTGACCAAGAAATAAAATAGAACATGTAAAACTATAAAAAGAAGAAGAGAAAACAAATACAAGGTTTATAAAAGCTACACGTGGTTTTATAAACAAGTCATAAAATAAAAAAAAGTAAAAAGAAGGAGAAGAAGAAGAAAAGGGAGAGAAAAAAACAACAACCCATTGTAGTATGAAAGCACACTACATTAAAAAAAACATGTTTTATTATAAGGTAAAGATAATTAAATTATAGAGTGAAGGATCAATCGTATTTTAAGAAAATATATTATAAGGGTGAGTCCCAAGGCTTAATATTTGTTTTTAATAAAAAATAATACCAAAATTTGAACTTGGGTGGGGAGGGTAACAGTCCTTCTTCCCAACCACCCAATCTACACACAATCCACAAAGAATTTTTAAGAATAAAAGAAGTCAAAGTTAAAAGAAGTAGTCAAAGGAAGACATGAAATTATCACCGTAAAAGTTTAAATCAAAGGAAGAATATTTGAATAAGTCAAAGCCAATCGAAGGCTCGTCAAAGAATTCAAAGTCATAAGAACTGCTATCTATCGTTGAAGAAGTCAAATACCATAGAAGTTGGTTTGCGACTACAAATAGAAAAATTAGAAACAAAGTTTAGGCATTATTGAAGGGACAATGAAAATTTACGCAACATGAATAGAAAATCGAAAGTACTGATTGAACTACATGAACTACAAGAAAAGTTCAAGGAACAAAAACTTTTCGACCAAAAAAATCATATAGAAAAATTGTTTGCACAAATCAAGGAATTAAAAGACGAAAGTGATTTCAATCAGAGATTAAAAAATCAAGATATAAAAAAAGAAATAAACGATTATGAAGCATAAATAATACGCTTGAACAAAAATTGTTAACGACAAGGATGAGAACTGATGCATATACAAAATAAATTATAAGACCAAGAATCAGAAATCGGCCACTGTCGATAATAGATGAAAGTTCTTGAACAACAAAATGATGACTCTAAAAAGGAACACAAGTTGGAGATTACAAAAAGTAATAAAGTATTATCCAACAATTCTAAACAAATTTCCAGATTAAAGAACCATAATAAGATGTTAGTCACAAAAATTAATAAATTGAAATATAGTTAGAAGGCATAACACTCTACAAGAGACATTGAAGGAACATTTTTAGAAAAGTAGGAAGAAAATAGCCGCACCAGAAATCATAATGAAGATCTTAAGGAACAACTTAAGAAGTATGAAGATAATAGAAAGTCACAAGTAGAATTGATTAAAGCTACTAATGACAAATCAGTAGGAAATCCCAACAATCAACAACAAATCAATTTGGGATGGATTTATTCGTCAACATATCAGAAGTTATGCTCTACACTTAGAAGTTTGTATCAACATTTTTCGTCAACTACAACGTCACAAGGAACGATGCGACAATATTATAAGGCTATGAGGACAAATCCTTTCAAAGAGAGAGGCAATGTTATGAACATAATAAGTAATAATTAAATAATTAGATAATTAATAGTTAGGGTGATTAAGAGACACCTCATTTGGGTGAATAGTCACTATGACAACTCATATATATGGGCCCCTTATTATTGTAAAGATCATTCTACTATCTATTCAATATTCAAATTATATTCTTATTCATGGATTATTTAATATTCCAAGTAGTTTGAGGGGTGGCAGGAGCAGGGGGGATACTATTGGATCCCGGAGGATATGTAGAACAAACCTTCACATGGAGTCTAGGTAACAGAACTAACAATGAAGCTAAGTGGCTGGCTCTTCTCCAGGGCCTTCATCTTTTAAACACTAAGAAGCTTCGAAAGGTTTTGATATTCGGAGATTCTAGGCATGTCATCTATAAATTGATCAACGGATACCCTTCTGGAGTAGTCAAATGTCGTCACCTGTATGAAAATTCTAAGCTCCTCATGTCTAAATCCTATGAGGCTTTTCACATCCTTCGGCACAATAATAATGCAGCGGAGAGTTTGGCTAATGTGTGCGCCACTCTCCCACAAGGTAATTACAGTCAGGATGGAAACCATCCTATCCTCAAACTCATTCCTTAAATGTGGTGTTGGAAGCCCCCTCTCTGATCTCTCCTTATGCGGATCTCCAAAGTGAAGTTATTAACCCTCCTTCAATATTTTGGACGCCATAAAGGCCCCCTTCCTTTTCCTCCTACTCTCTTCTTCACTCCCCCTTCCTTATCTTATTTCCCTTATCCCTCCTTCCTAGTTTCTCAAAGACCCCATCCTCTTTCCTATCCCCCACCCCTTATCCTTATCCCTCCCTCCTCCTATCTACCTCTCTCCCCACATCACTTCCACTCAGCTAGCCTCCACTCCTCCCAGCCTCTCGATAGTTCCAAGCATTTACTAAGCTGTCCCGCCAGCTCTCCTCTCTTTGCCGCATGGAATTTACTCTATCTTCTCTATATCTCGATCCCAGCATACATTAAGACCATCCGGCCCTTGGTTAATTGCTATCCTTCTTCGCACGCTCGTTATCACTTCATCCATTACTCTATGTCGTCCCCTTGCAGCGACATGCTTATTTACTCTGCTCCGGACCTTGGCTCTGGTTCTCCTGAAGCTGTGCAAATTCTCCTGAATGTTGTAGCAGGTGTTGAAGGAGGGAGGCTGTTGGGCATCCCGTGGCAAGCTCTCCCTCTCACTTGTTCCTTTGTGAAGGAGAGGCTTGCTCTCGCAGCCTTCTCCAATTGCCATTACAGTTACCCCTCCACGTCTTGGTCTTCAGGCCTCGGCTCTAGTACAAATCTTACGCATTCTGGTAGTTTGAGACAAAGTTCGGTCTTGGGTTGTCTCTGCACTGGGTGGTAGGAAGGTGCTGTGGGTACTTTGGTGTGTACAGAAAGGCACGAGGGTTCTGTGTTACAGCAGGAGCTTACAATGCTCAGTTGTTTTCTTAGTGCACCCTTGGTTGATAATCAGGATTGTGTTCTCGCTGCTCGTTCCTTGCACAGTCAATTTGCTTGCATTGAGATCTCTGCTCAAGCTGGAAGAATGTCTCAGGCTAGTGAAAGCGCAGGTCTAATGGATATCAAGAAGAACTTGCGGCGTCTGTATGAAATGACAGCAAGTGGAGTCATGGACAACAAAGAAATAGCGCGGGAAATCAAAAGCATGGGGAAACGGTGAGCTACACCTCTTTGCAGATTAGTAACCACGATGCTCAGATTGATGATAATGAAAGTAACCTTCGAGAGATGATGGAAAAAGTTGACAGGATTCAAGAAGATCTCGAGCGCTTGATTACCATGAATCAGGGAAGCAGGGTGAACGGAGCAACTGCAGAAGCTGAGCACCCAATGGAGGAAGAGTCTGTAGTGCAGCCCAGGAATTTTAGAGGCAACCCTTAATCTGTTTTCTTTTCTTATGGTTAAATGTTCTACTGTCTTTTATTATGTAGCCAGTTTATAAGGGTATATACTACCCGAGACATTAGATATTTTGGAAAAACTGTGTGTGTTTTATGGAAAAATCCTAGGATAAACCTTCTATGCAGTAATTTTGATCCGCAGGAATACTTTGTCTTGCCACTGTTGTAATGAATGGCTATGCACAGCCTGTTTTATAAAATCCTTTTTTAGTTTTTGTTAAAAAAATAAAAATAAATATTCCAAGTAGTTTGGTAATATTGTGTGTGAGAGAACTATTGTTCTGCTCAAGGTACATTTAAAATTTTAGATCTAAATGTCAAATTATACAATTTTACTTTATATTAAAAAAATTAAATACATAAATGTTATTCAAATTTAATATTTCAACCTAGTTTCTAAATTTACATACTATTTACTCAATATTTGACATGGATATAATGCAAAACTACTAGATATAGTGAAATTTCACTCGATGTAGCAAAAATCCATAAAGATATATTCACTATGGATATGGCCATAGGATTTAGGTTTAGAAATTTTACTAGAACTAGCATTAATATTCGATCCATACATATTATTCAATACGTAAAGGGTCCATAGGTCCCAGGGTTACAAACCTGGGATCTGATACCAAATGTATGGCCCCGACGGTCTTAAATTAAAAATTAGTTAGAAATTCAATATTGCATAACCAGTCATTAAAAATATTTTATGAACAAGTAGATCTAATACAATCTAACACACAATATATCATCACAATGATTTAAAAGGACAAATAAGGAAGTGTACTTGATAATTTAATGGATTATTGAATACTTTACCCCAATATTCCACAATCTATGAAGGAAAACTGTGGGGGGATGAGTCTCTACCCAATGAGCCCCTCAGTGAGACACTAAGGGCCCTCAATCCCCCAATCAATAAGTTGTAGCTAAATCTATTATCTACCCTTCCATAACATAAGAATTCCTATCTTGCTTCAAATCTAAAAGGAACGAATTCCCTTCCCCTCCAATCTTCCTCCTTTTTATAGGTTTGTTCTCATTTTCTTTAGAATTTGAATATATTATTCTTTATTAATTTAATTTACAATTTCCCTTTATTTATTATTTAGTATTATTATTCATAGTTATATTATTCATGATGATAAGCATTTCCTGTTCTTTTATTTATTTATTATTCCCTACAAGCAGGGAATTATGTAATTGCCCTAGTTTTGATAAATGTGGAAAGACTATTTCAAAATTTTATAATATAGTTTTTCACCATTCATCCAAAGTTTTTATAGCTCAATGTATTGTTGCAAATTTAACTTTTCACACCATGCTCTGACAAACTACTAACACAGTTCTGACTTCTAGCACCACCCCACTCACTCGCCATGAAAAAGGTTTGTATTTTGATTTTTCCATCTGTAAGTTTTCACCATCTCCATCTGTGTGTGCCATGCACCATCTATGTACCATGCAAAAGGTTGGAAAGTCTATTTAACATATCAAGTATGAGATCCATTGCATGCTGCTATATTGTTTAAGTAGCTAATGACCTAGCCTTTGATATTGGGTTGTTTATAATTGTCTAGATGCCACGTTATATGTGCCAGTGAACCTCTATTGCAGTCTCTATAGCTTTCTCTAGTGAGGAAGTGGATCTATATTGTAGTCTCTATCGCTTTCTCTTGTGAGGAACCTCTCTATTATTGTTTTGTCTCAAAACTATATGTAAACTTAAGTTTTAAATGTTTAGTTCTTTCTCTTTTGTTGTTTAAATTTGTTAATTGAAACAAATTTGTTTTAACCATTATCATGGACGTTCAAAACTTTTGCAGCTTGATATTGCTACCAAGGAATCCCTCGGCTACCACCAATGATGCATGAGCTCAGCCTGGGTAGAACTCATCTGTGACTTCTGGGAAATTTACTCGAAACTGGGTATGTTGTTTTGAATTTATAACTCAATTAAGATCAATTTTCATTATGGATTCAGTTTTAATGGAAATGCAAAAATTATTTGCAATTATCTGGAGTCTTCCTTTTGACTTCTCCTAGCTTTACAACATATAAAATGGGGGAAACAACAACAGATGGATTTTCCATCAATCGAAACAGACGATGGTATAGTGATAGTGATGCATATGTTAACAGGGATGAAACTGCTAACTGGTATGCAGTTCATCATGCTAACGGGAATGATGGTTGTTTCCATTGGAGTGCTCGTATTCCACGTCGCACTTTCTGAGACTGACAAGGCAGATGCTTTTTGGTATGAAAGAAGAAATTGAAGACAATCTTGGCTAGTGTTTTGCACTAAATAGGTAAATTTTGTAAACCTGCGGAATTGAATTGTAATAACTTACGGTTGGTTTTAGCACAAACAAGTGTTTTTTTTACTAAATAAATAATGAATATTACTGTCTTTGCAGTGTTCTTCATATATCGTGAACAATTACCACGATACAGTGATGATCAATACAAAACCATTCGATAAGGAAAATAAAGATTGTGAATTACCTTTTGGAGGGAATTGCTGTCTATAATAAATTATTATGCCATTGGTCCAGCCGCACAAGGAATTTTTTTTTAGCATTTGAATCCATTGCAACATCATATATCCCAAGGTGAGGCTTTAATCCTTTTGATAGATATTTAATTAATAGTTTATGTCTTCAGCATTTGACCCGTTATAAAATTATGATTATAGTGTTAAGGCATGTTTACAAGAAGTGCTCTCAAATGGCCTTTGCATGCGTTGGATAGTAGGTTGACGCAACCAGGTAGGTGGAAGCCCGAGTCAACTGAGACAATTCAGTTACGGCCTTTTGTAATTGGTCTCCCTCCTTTATAAAGAAGATCGCATAAAAGATTAATGGGAGTTGGACAATTTAGGAATAGCTCTGTACTCTTGTTCAAGACGGTTTTTCACCTAAAGAGGTTTCCCTTGTAATTCGATGCAGTTAATAAAATAGAGCCTATTTATTATTTGTTTGCTTGCAACCAGTTCGGTCAAAGAATTATAAATTATAGAAACTATGTTTTTTTTACAGTCTTCTTGCTGCGTCACGCCTTACATCAATTAACAAGATTAAAAATAAGCTGATAATAATAAGGCATGCTTCTACCAGATAAAGAATAAGTTGATAATAATGATAAATAATAAGTTGATAATAATAAGGCATGCTTCTAGCAGTACTGTAGTTCCAAGAGTCTCATCGATAATTGCAGCTAAATTCCTTGAGTCCTTCTATTCATCTTTCCATCTCCTCAGTTTGTCAAAATCAATATAGGTTCATTCTTAATGATATTTTTTTACCGTCAATCTCTCTAAAAATTGGCGAAACTAAGACACCTATTCTTTCATTTCTAATAGCTCCATGTATAAGGTCCTTAATGTTGTATTTAAATATTCCCATGTATTTAAATGATACACTCTTTATTCAAATCTTCATTCCATTGCATTGTCGATGAAATTTTTCTACTTCTGAATATCTTTGATTTAAAGTAAATTTGGACATTAAAACGTTTCTTTGTAAACTAGAATTTTGTTAACCAATTGATCATTTGGTAGTCTTATTTGGCCTCATTTCGAGACGAAGATCAATTTTAATTATGCGATTATACATTGCATTCAGTTTAAATTTTACTTATGAGATTATACATTGCATTCGGTTTAAATTTCCGGGTCAAGTAATGCTAAGAAAGACTTAACATCTTAGCATTTTATGTTTGTTTCTTCATATGCTAATTGGCTACTAACCACTACCTTGTTATGCCACCGTACCACTACCTAACAGCCTTGATGTGCTAAATGTGCCATCATGCTGAGGTATCCAACAAAACCATAGGAACACCTATATAGGGTAGTGAATGAAAGCATAATAAAAATCAAAGGAAAATATAGAAATTGGATAGGAAGAATTGTCGAAGAGCTACTGCAATATTATCTGCTTGGTTGTGGCTTCCAAGCTCTCTCATTGCCATGCCAAGTTTTACAAGATGGATATTGTCGATATTAAATCCAACAACATTAGGATGTCCCAACGACCTTACATTTAATGTGAATTCATGCTCGTACTGTTACAGGTATTGTAAGTCTGATAGGGATTGATTTCCTTATACTCTTTAAGCTAATTTCATGCTCATTGGCATCTCTCATCTTACAATAGAAGAGCTAGCTAAGAATATGTATTTATCATCTAGAACTGGCTAATCTATATTTCTCATTTAGAAGAACTAGCTAAGAATATGTAGAAGTCTTTTAGTAAGGATTGGCCTTCCTTCACTAAGAGCTTTAAAATTATAGAACGGAAAACATACAGCCATTGTGAATATGATTTGTATAGGACCATTGTGTATATGATTCGTATAGGGCCAAGGAAAGGCTTGACATAAATCAAACCTTCGTTTTTACAGAAATAAATTAGTTACTGTAAGCTTGTAAAGTGCTCTTAGCACAAAGCCAAGTTCATGGAGAATCAGTGAATCACTATATTTTGGGCATTTATATATTATATAAAATATTTAGTTACACAAAGCCAAGCCCATGGAAATCACTATGTTTTTGGCATTTATATATTCCATAAAATATTTGTATGTTTGTGGAAAGGTGGATAGTTTTTACTTTTTGCAGTTTCTCAGGGATTCCAATTCTGTTTATTAAAGAGATTATTATGGATTATTTATCCTAATTACCTCAACATTAGTTTGAGCCAAAAGCAACCCTTAATGAACTCTTAATCTGGATATTTAGAATCTATTGCCAGAATTTTAAACATTGAAATAAATTGTTGTAACTCACTACCACATCTATTTTGGGCTTTAAACCGTCATTATCTATTTTGTATGGCACAAGCTAAATCTCATTCATTGATGCCCTCAGGTCGCCCAAGGTCTACCCGTGCACTACAGGAACAAATGGGGTCCCTCTTGTATAAGACACGCTGGTGTTATGTGCAAAGCCCAGCCAATATACCATTAAGGCAGCATTATGGATCCCACACAAGGGTGTCGTATTTCCCTAGTATATTTAGTTACACAAAGCCAAGCCCATGGAAATCACTATGTTTTTGGCATTTATATATTCCATAAAATATTTGTATGTTTGTGGAAAGGTGGGTTGTTTTTACTTTTTGCAGTTTCTCAGGGATTCCAATTCTGTTTCTTAAAGAGATTATTATGGATTATTTATCCTAATTACCTCAACATTAGTTTGAGCCAAAAGAAACCCTTAATGAACTCTTAATCTGGATATTTAGAATCTATTGCCAGAATTTTAAACATTGAAATAAATTGTTGTAACTCACTATCACATCTATTTTGGGCTTTAAACCGTCATTATCTATTTTGTATGGCACAAGCTGAATCTCATTCATTGATGCCCTCAGGTCGCCCAAGGTCTACCCGTGCACTACAGGAACAAATGGGGTCCCTCTTGTATAAGACACGCTGGTGTTATGTGCAAAGCCCAGCCAATATACCATTAAGGCAGCATTATGGATCCCACACAAGGGTGTCGTATTGCCCTAGTATATTTAGTTACACAAAGCCAAGCCCATGGAAATCACTATGTTTTTGGCATTTATATATTCCATAAAATATTTGTATGTTTGTGGAAAGGTGGGTTGTTTTTACTTTTTGCAGTTTCTCAGGGATTCCAATTCTGTTTCTTAAAGAGATTATTATGGATTATTTATCCTAATTACCTCAACATTAGTTTGAGCCAAAAGCAACCCTTAATGAACTCTTAATCTGGATATTCAGAATCTATTGCCAGAATTTTAAACATTGAAATAAATTGTTGTAACTCACTATCACATCTATTTTGGGCTTTAAACCGTCATTATCTATTTTGTATGGCACAAGCTGAATCTCATTCATTGATGCCCTCAGGTCGCCCAAGGTCTACCCGTGCACTACAGGAACAAATGGGGTCCCTCTTGTATAAGACACGCTGGTGTTATGTGCAAAGCCCAGCCAATATACCATTAAGGTAGCGTTATGGATCCCACACATGGGTGTCGTATTGCCCTACCATCCATGCCTATATGAGCGTGCATAAATTCTGTGCTACTCACAGCCTAGATAAACAAGAAGTTTGTCCATTTTGTATGTATCATCAATATTTTGTAACAAATTTCTAATCCTAGACATTTATGATATCCTATTTGAATAATTCTTAATATTCAACTTTTATATAATGAGGGCTTTATCACTTTTATGAACAACTGAATCTTCAAGTAAGGGTATTTAATTATTTTTGGTAGGTTATAGGGTTTTCCTTCTCTCATTTATAATCTCATATAATTTAATCAATACAACCTATTTGTTTATTTGTAGAAGTCTTTGAGGGGAAGGAAGGGGAGTGCTGCTCTCTTCAATAGTAGCACTAAAAACTTCACGAACAACTCAAAAACAACCTACAGGAAAGCTGTACATTACTGGTTGCGACTCACTCACAGATCTTACAAACTTAATTTAATTTCTACAAGACTGTTGCAGCTCGACTGCCACTACTAATAGTACCCAACGGAAGGTGTTGCAGCTGGCTGTTACAGCCAGCAACACTTTATATGCTTAATTCAACTAGATGCATCTGCTGCCGTCACTCACAGCTCATGCACAGCTCTATTGCAGCTCACTATTTTTTATTTATTTGATGACCCCTGCATCCAGAAACTTATTACACACATTCTACTGAATAAATAAAAAACACTCACACTAAAACACGAGCTGCTACAACAACCTAACATAAAAAATAAAAATAAAAAACTGAGTTTTTTCTAAAGTAGAGTAAAACACAGAATCACACAGGAAAATATCAGAGTTTCAACTTTGTTTCTATTACGCTCTGTTGTTCATATTCAACGTATCAAATATGGTTTACAAACTACGTATATATAGCATTATGGCTAAGTCAGTCATTAAATACAAGCTGGCCCTTTGTTTATACAAAAACGGGATTCTCTGTGAATAATTTACTGTATGTTACAGTCTGACAGAGTTTAAAAAAATGCACTACCTCTTCAGAAAATAGATCCGCTCAGCTGACATATAAAACTGGTTTTTTATGATTTAGTAATTTGTTGTTTTGTCAGGCATTAAGGTGGTGTGGTGGTGCTGTGACTCTTCAGTGTTGCAGCAGCCACACTCTGAACGGTGATGACTTTTCAAATTTTCGACAACTGATGTTGCCGCTTCAAATTCTATTGCAGCCTGGCGGTGGAGTAATTACAAATTTCCAACATTCTCCCCCTTAATTACTACACCCAAAAAACAAGATTTTGTAACACTAAATTTCTGTTACAGGTTACAAACCCCAAGGTTTTTCCTATGAAGTTCAAACAAATCTTTTCCCAATGGTTTTGTAAACAAGTCTGCAAACTAATTTCTTGATGTGCAAAATTTCGCACTGATTTCATTTTTGTTTATCAGTTCATGAATAAAATGATACCGTGTATCAATATGTTTAAATCTTTTGTGAAAGACGTGATTTCTTGATAGTGCAATAGCTGATTTATTGTCACAGAAAATTGGAGTTGGTTCATTTTGTTCATGCTATAACTCAGACATAATTCTTCTCATCCATACTGTTTGACATGCAGCTACTGTTACTACAACATACTCTGCCTCAACATAGGATAGTGTCACTATGGGCTTCTTCTTCAATGCCCATGCTACTGATCCCGATCCAAAACTGAATACATATCTAGATGTTCTCTTTTTATCATCAATAGAACCTGCAAAATTACTATGAGTGTATCCAATCAACTTAAAATTTGAATTAGATCTATACTGGATACCAAAATTTGTTGTTCCAGCAATATATCTTAGGATTCTTTTTCTAGCTTGCTAGTGGGTACACTTCGGTGTTTCCATAAAAATTGAAATCAAACTTACTGCAAACATTATATTAGGTCTTGTTGCAGTTAAGTACATGAGACTTCCAACCAGTCTCTTATACATCGTTGGATTAATTTTGTGCCAGTTGCTATTGGAGTTACAAGTGGCTTACAATTCAACATTCTGAATCTTTTCAATACATCATTTGCATATTTAGACTGACATATAAAAATACCATATTCAGATTGGATTACTTCAATACCAAGAAAATATTTTATCAATCCTAAATCATTCATCTCAAATTTTGTTTTCATGGCTTTCTTGAAGTCATCTACAGAAAGATCTCCAATGAATATCAAATCATCCACATATAACCAAACAATCAGTATTTTACCTTCTTGGTTTACCTTTGTATACAATGTTGGTTCACTTGGACTTCTGTTGAATCCTTCACCATTCAAATATTCATCAATTCTATTGTACCATACTCTGGGTTCCTGCTTCAATCTATACAATGCTTTATTCAATCTATAGACTTTGTCTTCTTGTCCATCAACCTCATATCCCAAAGCTTGTCTCACATAAACCTCTTCTTCTAAAGATCCATTAAAAAATGCAGACATTACATCCATTTGATGTACATACCATTTATTATGAGCAGCAATAGCTAATACCATCCTTACCATATCAAGTCTGGCTACAGGTGCAAATGTCTCATTATAATCAATTCTAGGTTGTTGACTAAACCCCTGAGCTACAAGTCTTGCTTTATATTTTTCAACATCACCATCAACATTTAACTTAGTTTTATAAATCCATTTGACACCAATACAATTTTTATCATCAGGCAATTCTACAAGATTTCAAGTATTATTTCTTTCTATGGCATCAATTTCTTCATCCATTTCTTTTACCCAAACATCCTTTTTAACAGCTTCATCAAAATCTATAGGATCACATGCTATAAATGCAAAATTTGAAACTTGATCTGCTTCATCATTCTGTTCATACATTTCTCTTAAACTTCTATTCTTCTAATCTCTAACTTTGTTCCTTAATGATGACAATGTAGGATTTGATTCATTGCTTACCTCCGATCTTGTTCCTTGTCATTCACCAACACTTGATGGTTCACCATGTTCATGAGTTATGGGCGTTCTGACATGTGTCCTTGCTGTTGGTGTATGTGGAGTCAACTGTCCTTGATGTGTGCCCTGTTTATATTCTTCATCTTCTGCGTGAGGTGTTACAGCTTCCTCACCAACTAATTTATCAATTCTCCCATCCCATGCTTCTTCTTCTTTAAACACCACATCTCTACTAATTACATACTTCTTGGTGATGAGATTATAAAGTCTTGTTGGCTGCGTGGGCAGACCCGGGTTTACTATAATCAACCAACAACACCCCTAGCTCACTGGCCCTTTCGGCGACAGACCGCAAAGCGGCCTGAAGTCTCACCCGAAGTGATTCTAATGGGTTGGCCAAGGAATCAAGCATCTTGGACCAGGTTCTGTGGTGATCCTACTTGCGGCTCACAGTTCCCCTAGCTACGAGGTCTCTTTCTCTGCGCGTCGCGCGATCTTCTACTCGCGTCGCATGATCTCCTCGTCTCACAGCTCTTCTAGCCGTGGGATATTCCTTTATACCGTCATGCGGTCCTTTTCTACGTCGCGCACTTTCCTTGACTCGCGATATCTCCAACCTTACTGCGTCGCCGTGCACCGTACAACACGCAGCTCCTGCCCAACGCTAAGTCCTCAACCTGCGGTATCGCGCACCGCAGCTCTTCTGCCGATGCGGTATCACCTCTCTGTGATATCCTACCTCTGTGGTTTAGCGCACTTAGCATTGCTCATGTCGACGTGCAAGACTTAACATACAAGGCTGTTCAATACTACGACTAGTGACTATTTCACGCAAAGCATAAATGAACCACATACAACATGCCAAAGACTTCGACTTATATTTATCCTTCTATGTTACTGTGAACTGATTAACACCTTCATTCATTAAACTGTAAACAAAGTCCATGAAATGACTGAGAAATGCATAAGTAAACATAACAAATAATCCAATCACATAACACTTTATTTTAACGTGGTTCACCTCCAGGATGGAAGTTACATCCACAAAACTGTGTTTTCATTATAACTCGGGGGAAGGTAAAACACAATTATGCTGCACTGCATATGCAGCTCAAGATCTTCTCTCTTAGATCTCTTTTCTTCTCTATATTGCTCTCCTACAATATACTCTTCCCTCTCTATCGATCCCTATGGATCGTTACATGCATACTCTATAAGCCAGCTACTGGTTACAGTAAGATTGCTACCGCTAATAACAGAACCAGAGCTCGACTCTATTACAATACAAGATAACTGTGAGCTAACAGACTCAATGGCTAACTATATGTTACTCGACTAGCTGGATGGCCGAAAGTGCCCAAAATGCCAACCTTTTACAATACAAAATATATCCCTTTATAGGCAGCCCGAAGGTCTTGCCATTACAACACTGTGGGCCTGTCCCAATAGTAACCCAAACCCTAACTAGTGACAGTCGGCCATATCTGTACTTGAGGTAGCCGCTTTCTGTCACACCACAGCTCTCTGCAGTCTTCCATGCTTCCCGGCACTGATCATGGGTACTATGCACCGCTTCCCTTTTCTGTCCTTCGCCTTCAATGCTTCAGCCTCGTTGCTCCTTCTCCTTTATGAGGGTCGCTGAGCCCTCCTGTCTTTCGCCGCTGCCTTCAATGCAGTGGGTGAGCTCTCTCTTCTCGGCCGCTCAGGTACCATTGCCTTTCTTGACTTCTCTATCTTAAAAGTCATGGTTTCCGGCTCTGCTCTGCAGCTGGAAACGTGCTACGGCGTTGTAGCTTTGTCTTATCTTCTTTCCGCCAAAACTTATCTCTCCGCTAAACTAGCAGCTTCTTCTGTAGCTGCGGGACCTTGCTCCAACAAGTCTATATGTTTTAGATTCTTCACTATATCCAACAAAATACATTTTTGACTTATGTCTTCTAACTTCCTTCTCAACTCTTCACGTACATGTGCATAAGCTACACTACCAAAAATTCTTAAATGAGATATATTGCTACACTTATCGCTCCAAGCTTGCTGAGAAACTCGATCCGTCATCCTCTTCATTGGGCTTCTGTTTAGGATGTACACTGAACAAGTAACAACATCTCCCCAATATTCATTTGAAAGATGTTTCTCCTTCATCATACTTCGAGCCATGTTCATTATGGTTCGATTCTTCCTTTCTGCTACACCGTTTTGCTATGGAGTGTAGCATGCAGTAAACTGCAAGTTTACTATTCCATGATACTTACAAAAATCCATAAATTAATTTGACATATATTCACCTCCTCCATCTGATCTCAAGAGTTTAATAAATTTGTTACTCTCGTTTTTAGCCATAGCTTTAAAACTTTTAAACACATCAAATGCTTGAGATTTCTGATTCAACAAATACACCCAAGTTTTTCGACTGTAATCATCAATGAAAGTCATAAAATAAACATTACCAGTCAAAGAAGGTGTTTTCATCGATCCACACAAATCTTTGTGTACCAGCTCCAATGGTTCCTTTGCTCTATTTGATACTCCAGAAATAAATTTCTCTCTATGATGCTTTCCCAACATGCAACTCTCACATGAGTTTGATGGCTACTCAATACTCAGCAATCCTTTTACCATGTGCTTCTTTTGTAGCAATTGTAAACCACCAAATTGTAAATGACCATATCTCAAATTCCATAACCATGATTGATGTAAACTCTTAGCTTTATAAGCATTTAAAGAGTTAGTCAAATCATTTCTCATAGTCAGTGGAAACATTCTATTCTGTGTCATCTCTACTCTGGCAATCAACTGTTTACTTGGATATTTATCATAAATAGTGCATACCTTTTTCTTAAAGAATACTATGTACTCTTTCTCTAACAATTGTCCAACACTCAATAAATTACACATTAATCCAGGAACATAATAAACATCATGTATTGTTCTTCTTTTACCATTTTTTGCATACACAGCAATCACACCTTTACCATTAACTTTTACCTTGCAGTCATTACCCAACTTTACTTCAGATTGTATGCTGGTGTCTAGACTTGAAAATAATTTCTTATTTCCAGTCATGTGGTTGCTGCATGTACTCTCCAAAAACCATATATCTTTTGAACTTTCCTGGGCGACATTGCAAGTCAAAAACATAGGTTGTTCTTCATTTCCAGTCTTCTCTGTCATGTGTGTAGACAACTTACTAGCATCTGCTTGTTTCTTCCAACACTTGTTAGCAAAATGCCCAAATTTCTTACAATAAAAACATTGAACTTTATATTTATCATACCTCTGATTTCATGACCGTCCTACTCTGCTGCTACTCCCCCTTATGCTAAGAGTACTTTGCTGTAACTTCTCTTCATTTTCAACATCATTTCTGCTGTCACTATGACCAGCACTTCGTCCTCCTCTTCCTATGTTACTAGATATTCCTTTGACTCTACCTCTAGTAACATTTAAGTGAGATTTAAAAGCATTTTCTAAAAAAGTATCATCATACCTATTCATTCTTGATTCATGAGCAAGCAATGAACCAGTCAGCTCATAAATGTGCATTTGACTGATATTTTTAAACTCTTCAATTGGAACAACCACTGCTTCAAACTTCTTCACCAAACATCTCAACAATTTTTCAATCACATGCTTATCTGGAAGGTCTTCACCATACTACAGTAGCTGGTTTACAACACTCATGACTTGTGTCATGAAATTATCAATAGTCTCACTGTCCTTCATCTTGAGATTCTCAAAGTCTCTTCTTAAATTCTGCAACTTAACATTCTTCACGTTGGTCACACCTTGATAGCACGTTTCAAGAGTGTCCCAAGCTTTCTTTGACGACTCAGCACTTGATATCTTCGGAAAAATAAATTCACTCAGGCCTTGTTGAATAAGACCAAGAGCTTTATTATCCTTCTTTCGATTTTCCTTTAACAGAACACGTTCAACATTTGTCAGAGCCAACTTAGCTGCTTGATTAGTTGGTTTAGGGTAGCCAATCATAACAAACTCCCAAAGATCTTGAGCACGTAGGATAGTTCTCATTTTAATGAACCATGTGTCATAATTTCTTTTAGACAACACTGGAATTTGTGGTTGCACTACACTATTGTTAGTAGCCATCTTAATTAATTTCAAAAACAAATGAGCAATAAAAATCAACCAGGCTCTTCAACAAGAGATGAAACTTAACCAAGCTCTGATACCACTAAGGGGAAGGCAGGGGAGTGCCGCTCTCTTCAACAACAACACTTAAAACTTCACGAACAGCTCAAAAACAACCTACAGAAAAGTTGTACATCGCTGGCTGCGACTCATTGACAGAACTTACAAACTTAATTTAATTTCTACAAGACTGTTGCAGATCAGCTGCTACTATTAACAGTACCTAGCGAAAGGTGTTGCAGCTAACTGTTATAGCCGGCAACACTTTATATGCTTAATTCAATTAGCTGTGACTGCTGACATCACTCACAGCTCACGCACAACTCTGTTGCAGCTCACTATTTTTTATTGATTTGATGACCCCACATTCTAGTGAATAAATAAACAAGGCTTACACTAAAACACCAGCTGCTACATCAACCTTACATAAAATAAAAATAAAAAGTTGAGTTTTTTTCAAAAATAGAGTAAAACACAAAATTACACATGAAAATATTAGAGTTTCAAGTCTGTTTCTATTACGCTCTGCTGTTCATATTCAGCGTATCAAATATGGTTTACAAACTAGGTATATATAGGATTATGGCTAATTCGGTCATTAAATACAAGCTGGCCCTTCGTTTATACAAAAACAGGATTCTCTATGAATAATTTACTTTCTGTTACAATCTGACAGAGTTTTAAAAAATGGGCTACCTCTTCAAAAAATAGATCCGCTCAGCTGACATATAAAAATGGTTTTTTCAAAAATAGATCCGCTCAGCTGACATATAAAAATGGTTTTTTATGATTTAATAATTTGTTGTTTTGTCACGAGGAGGTGTGGCTGTGACTCTTCAGTGTTGGGGTGGCCACAATGATGGATTTTCAAAGCTTCGGCAGTTGATGTTGCCGCTTCAAATTCTATCTCAGCGTGGCGGTGGAGTAATTACAAAATTCCAACAGTTTTTACTGAATTACTTGGATTTGTAGGTGCAAACAACCGTTGGGTGTGCAGGTTCCCCATTGTTTTATCTGCTTTTAGATCCATTTTTTACATCTCTTACTTTTTTATTATTATTATCAGTTCTAACATTCCGTTGTAACCTAAAGGGCTTCGATCGAAATAGCGGCCGCGTGCTCTGACTCGTCTCACTTGGTTTTCTTGTTTACCACAGACAGTGTGTATGGAAAGCGAAGCACCCTATAAGCGGAGGACAAAAGTAGTGATAGGGAGCAGGCAAGCTTCCTTATTCCTGATTAAAGCAGTAGGCTTCCTTATTCAAGTCGAGAGATTTCCCTTTTTTAATACTTTATTTCTTTTAGTCGTCCTTGAGTCCCCTTATGTTTTGGAGCATAACCAGATGCATAACTAGGGGGAACATACTAAGTAGCAGTTTATTTTCTGTTAGATCTCGAGCATACCCAATAGCGGATCCAAATTCAGAAGCATAGGCAGGAGCAGGAGAGAAGAAAGCAAAGGCGGCCAGAGAGCTAGGTTCATAGACATACAAGAAGGCATTGGTTCACAGAAGGAATAACAGGAAACATGGAGGAAATTAAAAGCATCTAAATCAGTTCGCAATAGTTAAATGATTATGGTAGTAGTTCCATTTTGGATAGCAGTACACTACAAGTTGGTATTGGTATCAGAGCTTCAGTGCAGTTTTGTTCCCGTTGTGCAGTTCAAAAAGAAAAGATGCTAAGGTGCAGATCACAATACTTGATTAAGGCAGAGATATATAAAAGAGATTAGTGAGATTTGCATAAGAAATGTTGCAGCTCCTGCAACTACGAACCTTAGGCAATGAGCCATATCCCTCATTGCAAAGCCCCAAAATATTTGAGGATGAAAAGGAGGATGTATACCATTGGGGAACAGAAGGTAACAGTCCTCCAAACTTGTTGGCTGCATAGAACTTCACTTTCAACCTTCACATGAAGATCCCACAATATGCCTGCATGACTAAGCAAGATTAAGACGGTCTTCAAGGTGCAACACATTTACAACCAGAGGGATAGGTTAAATGCGGGCTTACAACATTTGGACAGGTCAAATCACCATAGGGGACTTTGGTCAGTTTGCAAATGTGTTAACCTAGAGACTAAAAGGAATGAGCCCTTGATGTGCTTTGGCAATTTATATCATAGTTCACATGTGTATCCATTATAATCTGTGTCATTTTTACCTCTGATTACATCTTTGCAGGCAGGAAGTCCTGAACTAATATTAATAATACTAGCAAACATCAACAATTGTGTTAAACAAAACAGTATATCAGAGCTAATCAATTAGGTTAACCCTTAGAGCTCAATGAAAACAACAGTCTATAGACTCATGATGCATTGAGACAACTTTTTTTAAGTAATTGGTATTATTATCTCTCGTTAGAACAAACATAACATAATTAAGAGTTTTCATTTAAAAAAGATCATAATGAATTGATTGATTCACGTCCTTGCGCACATATTATTTGAGACGTTTCTCATCAGTGAGATGGATTAACACTGTTTTTCCACGTTGTGGACAACTGTTCCTTACCGTTTCAGTTTGCCCAAGTTTTACATCGTTCCCAGTTGCCGCAGAGAGATTTTATATATGGGACAACGCGGAAGTTGTGATCTGTGAGATCTGTGAGAGTGAAAATACACTTCAAAATTTCCATATGTACCTATGCTATTTTATATTATTTTAAATTTTTTATATTATTTTACATTTTCATGAAAAATAGTTAAGAGTTTGTTTTGGTTTCAATATTTAAAACATTAATAAGTAACAAAAGTTAGAACAATTCAATGTTAGAACTGATTCAGTGCAGACCAAAAAAATTCTATTACATTCCAACAAAACTAGTCTAATATTCAATTCCAACTATGAAAGTCATAATCCATATCATTCAGTCCTTGTCCTTGCTAAAATTTAGAAACTTTAATCGAAATTATTCCACGCAGGCCTGAACTCGACAACAGAGATATTCAATTCCGACTTCGAAAGTCATAATCCGTATCATTCAGTCCTTGTCCTTGCTAAAATTTAAAGCTTTAATCGAAATTCTTCCACGCAGGCCTGAGCTAGACATCAAAGATGAACGATTCGACGTCATAATAGGAAGCAGGTCCTTGTTATCAATTGTACACAAAATATTTCTATGCGCTTGCTTTAAATCCAATCACATAGGAGTGTTCGTTACTCAGATATAACATCACAATAAAATAGCTCAAATTATTATAAAACTATTTCTTTACAGTTTTCTCTTGCTGCGTCATGCCCCCCATCAATTAAGAAAATAAAGAATAAGTGATAATGATAAGGCATGTTTTTAGCAGTACTGTAGCTTTAGGAGTCTCACTCACTTCACTTCGAGGCTTGAGTTTCATAGACAGTTCTATCTATTTAATTTAAAGTCTTAAAAATTATCAAGTTAGAGAAGCAATTGATTTTCTCATTCACCGAAGTTTCTCAAATCAGCGCGACCCAACTAATAGTTCTTTAAGAGTATCAAGTTAGAGAAGCAATACTGTCATAAAAGGCCAATTCTGTTAGAATTGGACATAGCTATTGTCCAGAAGCTTTTTTATTTCGTTGTTAACATGACCAATAAATTTATTTTGCATTTCACTCTATCCCTTACACCACAATTTTTGGTATCTATTTCAATTTTGATTTAATAAGATGATGGTATATATATTTTCTTTTTTAGCAATGGTGATTACTTAATTTGGGGCTTATTTTTTATTTGTAAAACCTCTCTCTGAATAGTTTGATCCATTTCTTGACTTTAGGTTTGGTATTCTCATATTTTAATTTTTTTTTTTTAAAGATATACAGTGCGTCAATCATTTGCTTTTGGGATTCAGCATAAAATGTTAAATTCATCGTGGAACATTTAGCTCTAATAATTGTTATAAAGATACCTTTTAATATTTATTTGAAAATTACAAGATTGACATTTCAATAAAAACAAATTTAATATTCATTTAAAAATTTAATGCATTGAGAAGTTCCAAGTCTTACCTTGGAGTGTCAAACTATTTGCAAATTTGGTGTGAAAGGTCTACATCTCAAAACTGAAGTGATAAATCCAAACTAAGGTAAGAATGTAAGAATGTTTGAGGTTGATCCTTTGGAAAAAGCCAATATTGTACTTAGAATCACAAAGAGTCATGTTGAAGCTATAAAGAGAAAGGACTTGGTCTAGTAAAATAGTAAAAAGGGTTCTGCATATGTATAGAGGATTAAAAAGAGTTATTCATATTTATGGAGGACAAAAAAAGGTTTTCATGCACTTCAAATTCTTGGGTAATTGAACTTTTGAGAATCCTTTGTCATTTGCTTTTCAAGCTGATTATTCAAATGAATAATTTTTGAGAATTTAACATTACCAGAAACTTGAACTTAATGAGAAGTTTTTGAATTCTTTTAAATCCACCTTTCTAAAGTGTTAGAATAAATGATAGAAATATATTACTTTTCTAGGTAATAAAAGTAAAACTAGCACAGTTCAAGAATAAATATTACTTTTATAGAGTAATAGAAGTAAAACTAGAAGAGTTCAATCCTAATTCCATGTTATAAGAATTTTATAATTTATTAAGCATCTAAAGCAATTGATGAAAAATTGAGATGCATATTTTTCTTAGCTTAAAAGATATAGAGTTTTGAATCTACCTTGCTTTATAAGGGTTATAATATTATAGAGTTTTGGAACAATTCATTGTTAGAACTCATTTAGTGCATATCAAGGATAATAATATTTAATTAAAAGTAAAACTGATAATATTTTATAATATTAAGCTTTTATAGGGATTGAAAAATTGAGATGCACAGTTTATCTATTACATTTGAAAATGCAAAATCAAAATTAATTTATAACACATTTATAAATTTAATTCCAAGCTTAATTCAATTTGCATAGAATATGTAGCTCTGCTACTCATCCACCTTGTTTATCTTAATATTAATTTAGTTTTCCTATACTTTAACTTTTATTTAATTTAATAGTATTTTTCGGTTGTTACATTTTGGTGTAGGGAAAATAGTTGAAAACGTACAAAGGTATTACTTGCCTAGAATGCAAGAAGAAGTAGCTTGGTTTATCAACTGATGCATACTTTGTTGTACAAGCAAGTCCAGTAATAGGACGCAAGGTTTACACCACCCCTTACATGTTCCTACAAGACCATAAAAGACCATCTCCATTAATTTTGTGGGTGGTCTTCCAACCACTAGGAAGGGACATGACTATTTGTTGTTGGTGGTTGATATATTCAACATGATGTGCATTCTTATGCTTGTATAAATAACATAAAAGGACAAGAAGAAGCAAAAATGTTCTTTGAACAGGTCTGGGTTCACTTTGGGATACCCAAGAGCATCATCTCATACATGGATACCATATTTCTTAGTGCCTTCTGGACTACAATTTGGGAAAAAATGGACACAAAATTGAATAGTTGATCTATAACATTCCATCCGCAGAAAGATGGGAAGACAAAAGTAGTCAATATGGATTTGGTGCAACTTTTGAGGGGTTACGATTAGAAGTATTCGAAGACTTGGGATGAAAACTTCATCTACATTGAACACTATTATAACATAGTAGTCCACACTTCCATTAGTAAGTCACATTTTTAAACTTGTTTTGGATACTTGCCTCTTTCACCTCTATACGGTGTTTATGCACAGGAAGGGGGAGTGAGGAAGACACCATTAGTGAAGCATTCAAAGATAAAATGTTCATTGATAAGATTAGGCAGATCAATTTATAAGTATAGGAAGTATTGAAGAAATCATAAGAAAAATAAAAGGTTGGGCATGACCAACACAGAGTTAAAAAATAATTTAAAGTGGGATACAACGTATGGTTACCCTTGAACAAGGAAAGACTACAGGGTCCTAGTAAGAATATAGAGGCTTTGAGGTATGGCCTTTTTGAGGTATTGGAGAAGGTGGGAGATAATTCCTACATACTCAGTTTAGCTCGATACATGCACATTTACTCCATAGTGAATGTGGAAAATATGAAACTCTACGAACCTTCCATGTTAGATGAAGAACTTGAGCATGTCTTACCTTCTATATGTTTATTGTACAACATCAAGAGTCATTCTCTATGACTTGTGTTGTATCAAATCGGTACTTTTGTTGTATCAAGGCCTATATATATCCTTATGTGTTGAGGTGCGATGCTAGTACTGTAATCTTGTGTTGTATCAATATTAAAGTATTGTGTTGTATCAAGGATATTGTATAATTGTGTTGTATCAAGTCTGTACTTAAGTTTTAGCAAATCATGATCCTAATGACGTCATCTAGAGAATGGGTGCTCATTGAGGTGGATCTCCATTTTTTGAGGTGGAATGCTTTACTTGGTAAAGAGGAAATACCATGTGATGTATTACTAGTCATGGTTACTGACTACTACTAGTCTCATTTAGATATTAGCTACCTCTTGTGTGATTTACTTTAGCATTGACTAGATTACATGGGGTAATATTACATGATCATCAGTATCTGTGACAATTATTCTGGATATAATATACTAAGAAGGATAAATCATAAATAAACATGTGGACCATGCATTAAATGATAAATGATAAAGAGATAAGCATAGACAAAGAAAAAGAATTCAAATTTCCTAAGTATGCCTCTAGCTGCTAAGGCTTTAGTGAAATCCTCGGATGTAATAAAGAATGTATCAGTTAAATAAGGAATCTCTCTGTGATCCATGTAAAGATAAAAATATTAAATAAAGTGATTGCATGGATGGCACTAAGAGTGAAGCACTATGACTCTCAGTTAGCCTCTTAACTTTGTGGTCATACATTCAGTTAATGATTGAGTTCAATTCAATGTCAGTTAACATTTAATTAAAGCTAATTATGGAAGGTATGGCACATGTCTTATGTATAGTGGTGAATCCAATGTACCAACTTGGTACTAGGCGCTAATTTTTTCATGGAGAGAGTTTGATGCTCTCAATTAATGCTCCTCCAAGTCTGTTTGTAGTTTATTATGCTCTTAAGATCATTCATGTTGATTCTATTCCCTACCTTGTACATGCCAATGACTATTGACTTGTTATTTATGTGATGGGAACACGACACGTTTATTACAGAGTTTTAGTGAATCTCTCTTCTCTACTACTAAGTTGTTCTCTCTTATTAGGAAATATGGTAATTTGTTGTAAACCATTTTTTGCAAGTCTATCAATTATACTCAAAGAATTGTTGGTTTTTGCATCCTTTGTATTTGGAGGGTTTTCCCACGGTACATCTTGTCTCATATGGTTGAATTATTTATTGGTTTTTTTTTATGAGATTCATATGTGTGCAGTGATTGATTAATAAAAGTTTTAAGATTCAAGTATCTCCATATTTGCTCAAACATTCATACTATAAAGGACTTAACACCAGAGGCTCGAGAAGAGTTAGTAGAATATGCAGTGTTTCAAAACAAGTCCATAACTACCAAGAAATGATAGTATGAACTATGAAGGTGGGGTTGAAAGGAAAAATTATAGAAGGCTAAATCGTACTCCAAAGAGAAGGTAGAGGTAAAATTTTCTCACCTCATTCAGTAAAATATTATGGGGACCAAAATCCTCCAAAAATGGGGGGGTGTGATCTGAAATGGATTAATATTTAGTTTGTCACCTAGGTTGAGATAATCATGTGTGGAGTTTGAAGAACATTCTAGAAATTCCAGAAACCTAACCCTATTTAGTAGTTGGGGTATGCAAAAACCCTAAAATTAATCCTAAATGACTATTAGGCTATGTTCAATACTAGGTTGTTAGGAGAAGGCATCCCATTCTTTCATTTCTATTGTATTGATCCATAGGTGAGGAAAGGAAACGAGAGTGGATATTATAGCATAATATAGGAGATAGAAGATCCTGTAATAGTCATTATGGCCATAAAGCCATACGTAAAACCATAGAGAATGACATTTCCTTTGTATTTGCATTTTGATATGAAGAGCAAGGCAT
Organism: Pseudotsuga menziesii; assembly: GCA_001517045.1. Lineage (NCBI taxonomy): Eukaryota > Viridiplantae > Streptophyta > Pinopsida > Pinales > Pinaceae > Pseudotsuga > Pseudotsuga menziesii. The sequence continues at coordinate 43,950 of LPNX010186759.1, forward strand.
AGACCTCGTTTTTCCCTATAGTGGGTTTTCCAAACGTATATCTTGTGTTATTGTGTAGATTGCATACTTATCACATACTTATTTGCTCTATTTATTTTATATTCAATCTTTTATGGAATTAAATCAACACAATGAACTAAGTTGTAAGTTCTATTGCGACAAGGTGATCCAGTTTGGCTATTCTTTATCATGTGTAACTTTAATGAATCATGGTAAGTGAGGCCCTTATATAACAATGTATAGTTACCCCTTGATTTGAGCCCGAGACCTTTTGCTCACTATTTACAACACTCCAACCACTTGAGCTAGCCCACCAAGCTTTGATCTTATTATATTTTACATGAAAATTATACATTAATATTATTTAGATATCATTTATTACCTATTTAATTATAAATCATTTCAAAATTAGTTTTGAAAATTTACATTGATTAAGCATTTAAAATTAAAATATTAAAACTAGACCTATGTATAATGATTATATTCTTTAAAGTCAAACCATTATTTTCACGGTGATATTGACTATGCTATGTTATTTGTACTCTTAATTATTTCCACGGTGATATTGGCTATGCTATGTTATTTGTACTCTTAACTAATTAAGAGATAGATTTTCACGATAGTGAAAATTTAGAAATAATTTTTTATTAAAATCAATTTTAATTTAAGAAATATAATGAGATAGATGAAAAATAAAAAGATATTCAAGTTATTTTTAATTAATATAAAATGAATGCTAAACTTTGAAAAGGTCATAAGGTTATTTTTATTATATAAAATGAATGTTAAACTTTGAAAAGGTCATACTGGTTTCAAATCTTTATTGGTCAAACTATGATTTTTTTTCTAAATAATGAAATATAAAAAGAACATTACAGTTCTTATTTGTTATTACTTTTTAAATAGTAAAATATAAAAAATTATATTTAAAATATATATATAAATACAAAAATAGCATTATACTTATATTAAATATTTAATGGTATATCTTTAAAATAATTTAATATATTGTTGAGAATTATTATAAAATCAAATCAAATCTAAATGAAGTAGTATGATCTTTAAAATATTAAAAAAATTAATATATATATATTTTTTCTTAAATAACAAATTAATAACTTTATTAAACAACTATATTAGCATTGATTTATTTATTTTCTATAATTAATTAATTATATCTTCCTTAAGCTTGATAATATTGCATGCATTACTCCATAATCTTTAGAGATCTTCATGTTAATATTATTAAACTGCAAAATTATATATTTAAGCCTCATAATATTACATCCATTACTCCTGAACATAATCTATACAGATCTTCATATTAATGTTATTAAACTACAATAAAAAAACACCATAAAAGTTTTAATATTATGTTCAACAGACATTTACTCTTGAACATAATCTATACAAAATAAGTTTATGCAGAGGTATCATAGAAAACCTTCATAGAAAACTAAGTTTATGTTTAAAATTTAAAATTGGTTAGGTATCGTGTACTAAATCTAAATAAAGTATTACACTTATAAAAAAAGATTTAAAACATAATACTAAACATATCAGTATCTCATTAAAAATGTTGAAGCTTTATTAAACAACAATATTATTAACGTTGACGTTGAATTACGTCCAGCTACAAAGTTGGAGCTGGATATTAAAGCATCCATTGCTCCCGAACATGTTATTGCCAGGCAACCACCGCTTTTCATAAAATCACAGATCGAACGGCCTCCTTTCCATGTTATACATAGATGACATAAGAATAAATATGACAGGCAGCCCTTCTTTGAAAATGAAAATTATAGATGGGCTTACAGTAACGACAAATTACACTTCTTTGAAAATGAAAATTATAGATGGGCTTAGAGTAACAACAAATTACAGCGTCCATTGAAATTAAAATGATTGAATGAAACTATAACGTCATGCCAACTCAAACGAAACAGACGACCACATTAAGGTCTCGCACCTCATCAAAACCGACGACGCCCCCGAAGTGACCCAGATCTGCCCAGGAATTCCAAGTGCCGTCATAAACTGCACCACCTCCTTTTTCAATTCGACGACCCATGCCTGCGCTCCAAACTTCTTTCTATGTGTCACCCAGGCTCGAGTGCGGGAAATCTGTGGAAGTTGAGATCTGGACCATACATTTGGCGACTCTTGGCTGATCAAGCCGACTCTTTCCTGGTCAATCCGACAAACATTGAAGACCGCATACAATCCAAGAGGGTTATGTAATAGTTATAGTATAAACGTGTAATTTATTGCAGCCGCTTACAGAGTGTGAGTATATACACTATCTCGCGCATGCTGGGTTTGTGGACAGGCTGCAGAGTAAAGCCACGAAGAGCAAATGCATGGCCTCCTCCATAGGGAAGTTGCTCAGCTTGGGATCTATAATCTTCATAACTTCTCGTCTGTCAAAGTTGGTCATCTTGATCTTCACCCAACCTGCAATGTTCATGCCCTCTTCAAATTCCAATTCTTCTCAATTCAATAATTATAAACACCAAGATGATGACAAATGAAGTGACTATTAATCATTTGTCATACAATTTTCTATTTATATTGATCGCTCGGTTATAATCGAATCAAGGTAGAATTATATTGATGGCTAGGTTATAATCGAATCAAGGTTAGAATGGGGAATAACAGACCATAAAGCTTCTCAAAAACTGCAATATACTCTGTAGCCTAAAACTTTTAGAAAACCCTCTACTCAAGTGCTAATCTGTACCTAAATTTTCTTAAGAAACCCTGTGCTAAAATTGGCTATCGAAAAATACATATGACACAAAAATTAAAAGCTGAGAATGGTTGAAACAACAAAGTGACAACAAATTACCTGGAGCTATGTAGCCAAAAGAGCCTGCAATTGAAGGTATGCATTCCCTAGTAGCTGAATGACGCAATAACTTGGCAAGGCCAAAATCCGCAACATGGGCTTCAAAGTTGGAGTCCAAAAGAATATTGTTAGATTTCACGTCGTGACGGTGAATATAGCATAACCTCTTGGCAACCTCTATTGCAATTTTGTATCTCGTATCCCACTGAAGATGGCTTCCATTGTTTCCATGGAGCAGTTCCCCTAAGATTCTGTTTGGCATGTATTCATAGAGGAGAAGATTAGTGTCATCATTGGAAAAAAATGACACAGGTCATGAAGAACCTCAGCAATGAATATCTTATTAGGTAGATGGGTATTACATATAAATGAAATCAAAACATTAACTAGAATTTACTAACTAATAACTGAAATATTATTTACAATGTAATCCCGAAGTATTATTCAACATTCCCCCTTAATCCAAAGGGAAATATGACATGCCAAGTTGCATTCTAATTTTTCAAACTTTTGAGGGTCCAATACTTTAGTAATGAAAAGGCCAAATACTTTAGTAAAGGTTTCTGCAATTTGCTCCAAAGTAGAAGAATGTGTGAGATGAATATTTTTGGCTTCAACATGGTGTCAAATCAAGTGATATTTGGTGTTGATATGTTTGGTTCGATCATGGAATTTTGGATTCTTGGCCAATTGAATTGCATAAGAGTTGTCAACAAACAGAAGCATTGAAGTCATTTGTTTCTCCTGCAAGTCTTCAAGTATTTTAAGAAGCTAGATGATTTCTTTTGTGGCTTGAACTACTGCAACATATTCAACTTCAGTTGTAGAATTAGTAGGAACAGATTGCTTTCGTGATCTCCATGTGATAGCTGCTGATCCAAGGTTCATCAAATAACCTGAAGTAGAGACCCCATGCTCTTTATCTCCATCAAAATCAGAATTTGAATAACCAATGAAATGGAAGTCTGCAACTTTAGAATATTTGATGCCATAAGATTGAGTATCTTTTAAATATTTGAGCACTTGCTTTGCTACATTCCATTGACCTTCACAGAGATGATACATAAACCTGGAAAGTATTCCTACAATAAAAGTTTTGTGAGGACGAGTACATTCCATGACTATCTCTCGACCATTTGATCCCTATCTACATTATCCAACCACAAACTATGTGGGTGTGCTAGTTTAAAAGTTAATATAAACCTTAGAATAAGCCTTATGCACATTAACTCGACTCCCAACTCCCACATGGAGTTCAATTGTCACATAAGCTACACAATACCTAAGTGATTGTTCTTGGTGCATGGTTTCACTGCAATTAAGGTCAACTTCTCATGCTAAGAGATGGAGTTGATCTAAATTTAATTTAATAGTTGTATCACTATTGAAATAATATAATACTTATCTAATACTTATCCAATATAACGACAATTAGAGTTGAAGTTAAATTAATAGTTGTAGAATCATTGGAGTTAAGATAATCATTGTATATAATAGTTAGTCTAATATTTATCCAATATAACCATGGTTAGAGTTGAATTTAAACTAATAATTGTAGAATCAATGGAGTTAAGCAGCAAGCTAGTAGTTGTATATAATAGTTAATTTAAAAGGTAATATATCTGCAATTGCATTCAAGTAAAAGTCATTATAGGAGTTGAAGCTAAGCTAATAGTTGTATCTAATAATTGAATAGTTGAATATTAATTTTAATTTTTACAACTATCACTAACTGTACTTATCACATGTTAATTAAGCTATTTTTTATTTTTTTGAAATTATTAATTATTAATTTTGGATGACGCACATAGCATCAATATGGATAATACACTTGTCTCATTCTCGTTCAATCTTGGACAACGCCCATAGAATCGATCTAGACAGTACACTTGTCTCATTCTCATCCGTAGATGAAAAAGCATAGATGGTAGTCCACCTCAAAATTCTAAGCTATATATGCCTATCAACGTAAACATAGAGTAGTCTAATGTCCAAAAAAACGACAGGAAAAAAAAAGAGAAAACGTCGAACGTTTGATCTACTTCTTTCTTCTTAAAATATTGGCTTCTCAAAGTGAATCTGCAATGACCGTTAAAATCAAAACCGTTACCTTAAAAACAAATGCATTTTTCCTTTATATAACCAATACGATTGATAATTCAATCAATGTGTCGATAGTATGAGGTGTTGTCACTCGTTTAAATTTAATAAAAAATTAATAGATGATAATGATTAGCGTCCACCAAGATCAACTTTGGTTTATCAAACCTTAGGAAGGATAACACTTGGTTTACTTTATTTTGTGCTAAAAAAGCTTCAAAAACCTTGCAAGAAGCTTTCCAAATTGACTATAGTTTGGGAAAGTTGGGATGTTATAAAAATTTTCATAATTGTACATGATCCTCAATATTGATAGACATTAAATAATTATACATATAATCTTCACTATTGAAACTGATTGTAACTCGTTTTTTTATTATTTAAGAAAGGGTACTATATATACATACATTTAGTAGAAAGGATCTCTATACTTTTTCATTAACTGAAAATTATGACACTTTCATAGGTGTCATGTACTTTTATGGGTTTTGAAATTGGGTGGGGACAACCTCACCCAAGGGTCTCTATACATATACACACATGTAGTAAAATGCATGCCATCTTTTTTTCTTTTTAAATCTTGATTTGGTATTTACACTTTGAATGAGTTTTAATAATTAATAATATGATTTATAATTTGGGTTTAATATTTAACATATTAATGATGAAGTAAAGTTCTATACTTATCTATAAGTATGTATTCACATGGATCTACATGAAATTATCAATGAATTTTATAATTTCTAGTACTTGATCTTTTATGGCATCTTCCCAAACTCCTCCTTGTTGTCCATATACAACATCCATGGGGAGGTTGGAAAATATTTTGTTTATGCCACTTTGTATGCACTATGGGTGAAAATATCAATGTACATAACATTAACTAATGTTTTGATCATGGATTTGACTTACCATGAGGAAATTTGTACCAGAGTTTTAGTGTTCTCTTTATTATATTTGATAATATTAACATGAAACTCAGATAAAATTCCCATCTGCTAGTAGTTTCATGTTTGTTAAAGCTAACTCTATGCCTATAGATACTGTAATCGCTAGCGATTAGTTGGAAGAATGATATTCTTACCCATAACATAGTTTCTACATTTCATAATAGCATGAAAACTATAATATATTTCCTTGCAATATGTAGGGTGTTTTAGTACTCTACCATGGAACATCTCTTAATGATAGCTTATTGGCATACCTCCTTGAATCAAGGTCACTCCCATGGCATATCCACTCTCATTTGTCTCCACTTCTAAGGGCCTCTACGAATTGAGTTATGCAAAAATTTGTGCTTGAATAATATTTCACTTCATCTCTTCAAAATCCTCCATTTATCTCATTTTACATTATAATATATTGACACTACATTTTATGGCAAGGGGTGGTGTATCCATAGCTAAAAAAATGTTATAAACTTATGTAGGGAGTGTGTTGTATATCCCAATATCAATGAAATTAATATATTTTATCCAATTGATGATGCCCTCCATTTCTGTAGGATCAATATTGAGTTAATTTAATTTTCTTATGATAGAAAAATACAGTGAAATCAATTTGTGAGAAGGGTCAAATGTAGGGTTGTGGCGCTCTCACTACATGCCTCTCAAGGTATTTTGGTAGGTCATCAATCAGTGCCATATGAATCCTATGATCCATACCCTAAAGACCCTTTAGATAGTGTGGATCATCCGCTCAACGTCAACTTGCTTTCTCCCTTGTCCCTCATCTTTGGCCCTACATCAAATATTATGGTATCTTGTCAATGGAACTGGACCTAGAATTACATCATCAATATTTGGTTAGTCACTTTGCACACATTAAAGAAAAATGGTATGCCTCTTAGAAAGAAGAACCATATATGAACAAAATTTATAAAAAATGGAAAATTGAATTTCTATCATGAGTAGTTTTCAACTATGAGTGCATAGAAATGATAGCTAGAGATTGTTCAATAAGACTATATTGATGTAAGGATAATTATATATGGTGATTACCCACCTAGAACACTAGTTAAAGAATTCATTATTGAATGAATTCATTATGTGTCCTCCTCCAAGTTGAAACATCATATTGGACCATATGCACAGATGAGGATTGTGAGGCTCGGTTTGTGGATAGTTAGTGCATGGGATTATGATTGAGACTCTAGCCATGTCGAATGAAACTAATAACGTCCATTCCAAAAGTTTTAATGGCTATGTAATCTACAATTAATTAGCTAAGCCTTCATGTTGACAAGCACAATTACGTCTGAATCAAATATTGTGGGTCTCAAGCACTCTACTGCATAGTACATGTGGGACCTATAGGTTTTATGTAGTGAAGATAAACCTACCAATATATGCAGTAATTAAAATAATTCTTTTGAGGCTAAGATCCAAAATATTCTTCACGGGGACTTGGAAGCTCACTTTTTATGCATCAAGATCATAGTACCAATTAATGTACTCTTCAATTGTTAGGATAGCACTCCCACATCCTCCTCCTTTAAGGATTTCCAACTCCATGCATCGAAAAAATCCCATGAGTAGGTATATGTATTAAATGTTAATATTTAAGATGGAATCATCAATCACACATGAATCATGATCCAATTCCCATTACCTTACTAGCAATTCAGGTAATTATTTTTGAGACCACATTTTGGGAAGCATAAAGAACATCAAATGTCCACAATTTCAAAGTGAATTCAAGGTTTCAAACTAATTTATAGAAACATTGTCAACTTCACCATATTTTATTTCCCTATGGACAATCACCTAATGGTGAATTAATTTAATTTACAAAGAAATATAGTGAGTTAAAATTTCATTTCTTTTATAACTTGAGAGGGCATTGTGCACTTTTTATTTAATAAAATAATTTGACCCCCCGTGATTTCTTCTTGGAAAGCATGGGGAATGATGTTCCCTCATTTTATATGAAAGGTAAATCTGTAGGTGTGCAATGGGGGATGTTTGTGAGGTTCCCCATCATGTAATCCTTTTACCAATTGTGTCCTCTTCTCAAAAGCATTGAATCACTTCTTATTTTAAGGAGGCCCCTCATCATCTTTTCTATATTATCTTCAACATAGGAACTACCTTATATGTACAACTGCTTGAATAGTTCAAGATTTCATATAGAGATAAAGGGTCATTTGATGCTATTGTTATGCTTATCTTTTTTTATATAAAATTACATAGAAATTCAATTAACTATTACAATCCTTGTTCTACATTTCAATATATAGACTATATTATATATCAACATTACAAAACTATTCATGAAGTGTTAATGTTTTTAGATTTAGAAGTATATTTTTCGTCTCTTTCAACTTTATTTCATTATTTATTTCATCCCACAATAATCACATTATTTATTTTCAATAGAAGTAAAATCAAGGACCACTGAAAGAGAACCATGCACAAGAGACACAAATATTTTATGCAGTGGTTCACAAACCCCCTAATGGGGATGCTATGTCCATGGGAAGAAATCACAAGGGACCCACCCAAAGGTGTCACACCCCATTCACTCTGATTATGGAGCTAACCCGATGGAGACATCAAGTGAGGTCCTTATACAAAAATGTATAGCCGCCCAAGGATTTCACATTGAGACCTTCTGCAGTGACTTACAACACTCAACCACTTGAGGGAGACTCAGTTTGTATGTGAGGGCCTCATTTGCATGTGAGGTGTAGCAATCATACTAATTTATGGAAGATCCAACGAGGATTTTATGTCTACAGAAAAAAAATCACAAGGGACCCACCCAAAGGTGTCACACCCCGTTCACTCTAATTATGGAGCTCACTGGATGGGCACATCAAGTGAGGCCCTTGTATAGAAATGTATAGCCAACCGGGGATTTGACATTGAGACCTTCTGCACGACTTACAACACTCAACCACTTGGGAGAGCCCTAGTTTGTATGTGAGGGCCATAGTTTGCATGTGAGGTGTAACAATAATACTTATTTGTGGAAGATCCAGAAGTATATAAAAATGTTCAAAATAAGGACCAATAAACTACTATAGTTGATAACTATGGAGATCTAATTTGTGAGCTAATGTAAAGTTCATGCCTCCCAATTTAAGAGTGTTTCTAGGGAGTTTAAGACATGTTTGATTATAAAATTAAATTGATAAGTTGTGTCCTACAACTAGACCTAAAACCTAAGGGATTATCAATAGAGTGACAATAGTAGGTCATATGAACATGTAATTACTTATGTGAAAAGGGAATAGGTTTGTGATTGGAATTTGATCATGCATGTTTAAAATGACAATGGTATTGAGAAATTTGGTAGTGGGATGGATGATAGTTATGTTTATGTCTATTGTAATCTACAATAGAGTGTGCACCCGAAAAATGGAAAACAATTATTGGAAAGAGTGTTGGGTGTACTTGTATTAAACATTAAAGGTGTAGGAGATACCCAAAATATGTTGATGGTGTTATTGAATACGTGTGAAGTAGATACAAAGTGTTGTGATAATGTTTAGTTTGAAGATGACCAAACAATTGTGTATGAGACTATCTACAATACAAAAATAGAGCTAAGTTTTCTCTGACTAAAAATAGTGATGAAATAAATGCACTACCTTAAACTAGGGATCAAGAGACAAGTTCAAGTAACACAATTTAGAGACTAAAAAACCATGGATATGTGTAACAATGACAGGTATGCATGCATAGTGTGCTTGTTCATATATGAAAAACTAGAGAGAGACTAGTATACCGGTGCTTCTTAAATGTGAAAATGGGGTTTGGATGTTCTAAAACTAGTATTTCAATAGAAACTATGTAATCTTGAGTGTTTGTTCCTATGGCTAAAAGAGAAAAGGTAATGTTTTCCTCATATGATGTTATCACTTGCTACCTTAAGAGTGCTAATCATGTGCAAAATAGAATAAATTGAACATGGGGCTCTTCTTTTATTGATATGAGGATGTAATCATCTAGTGTTGGCACTATCGAAGATCATAACCAATAACCATAGAAGTGTGTTATGTTGTTGTCCGTGTTTTTTATATCATTCTTTATTGTAAATATTGAGAGAACAAGGGAAAAGGGTTGTGAGGAATAGGGTGAGAGGAAGAGTGAAATGATAATATGGGTGAGGTAGGAGGTCCAATTGCATATCATGTTTTCTAAAGGAGGGTATAAAGAATAGGTTGTGAGAAATATGGTGTCCTTCAATGGATCAACCAATATGGTGCATGGTATAAGTGAGAGGGAGAATGGTGTGTGTAGGTTGATCTATTAATTTAGACCAATATTGGGAAAATGTTTCCACAAAGGTAAGTTCATTTGTCTTGTTTTCTAGTGGTAAATTCTTAAATTTGTGATTAAAATTGTCAAAGATAATGTGCTTAGTACAAGGTATTATCTTGTGTGATCACTAGAGAGGCTAATGTTGGTCCTATTTATGTTGTGACATTGATGAGGGGATGTGAACATGGATTAAATAAGATATCTTAGCTAATGAGGGGTGGACATGAGATAGATGTACCCTAGGATTGGGAAGTTTAGATGTGGACATGATTTTCCACTATTAGAATTTATAATATTTATCATCATGATATGGGATCTTATGGTGATGGCATCATCATGAAAGATGGGGAGTGCTAAAGTGGATGCTAGGGTTTTAGAATTACATTTTATAAGTGCAAAAATATTTTTCAAGGGAGGCCTTATTACTAAAGGTAAGTGTATTGTTATGGAAGGGAGGGAAATGAGGTTTCTTCTATACATTGTATTCTATATTGATGGCATGGAGAAATTCTTGGTCTAGGATTGTTATGTAAAACAAGGAGATCTCATTACAAATCATAGTAAGCGCACCATATTTGAATTTGAGAAAAAGAACTTATTTAGGATCTTTGACGTGATACTAAAGGTGGAGTTTAGTCAATGCCTTATCGATTGATAAAGAAATTATTTAGGATCTTTGATGTGATACTAAAGGTGGAGTTTAGTCAATGACTTATCAATTGATAGAAACATTGTTATTTAGAGTGCTAGTCAAGAGTCCCAATACTAGATCATTATTAAATATCAAATTATTAAAATATCCACGAGATTAAAATATCCATGATATTAAAATCATTTCTAATGGATTTGCAAAATGTATCACAAGTAGTAATAAAGTTTCAAATATAAAGAACAAATAACAATGAGTTTTATAAAATGAGATTGCAACCATAACTAAAAAATGAGGTGATTTCTTATCATGGTGGGACAAGATTGAAAATAAACTGTTAGATTATGAATCCAAGACTCCTATAGTTCCCCTTTCATTTATCGGTTATAATTGGAAGAGAGATGTTTGTTTGTAGCTGAAAAGAAGGGAAGGTAGACTTGATGTAATCCCTATTGACCCCAAGGAGTTTGGATTTTGGTTATAGTATCTTAGAAATGTAATGAAGAAAAATAAACCCTTATGTATGAGAGTAGCTAAGCCATTTACTCTTTGAATGTTTTATGGTGTGATAACTAATAAGAAAGATATCACATATAAAAGCTCATACAAGCACAATCCTTTTAAAAAAATTGGTGTACCAATGTCATCAAGACAGAAGATATGTAATAACAAAGCTTGAAAATGTTAACTAATTTATAATTTCCAAACTAATAGCCATGCCAATGAATTGTGTCTAGGGAGGAAACAATAGTGCTTATAACTTAGTTGCCATTCGGACAGGAACCACTAAAGGATGAATGACACCTTTGAATTCAAGACATTCATTAAAATAACTTTTATATTTTATATTTTATGATGTTGCAATCAATTAGTAAGAAGATTCAAAAGCATATTTTATGTTGAAACATTTTTTTGTTTTAAGGTTGAGTATTTATGTTTCTAGTTATTTTTAGACTTCATTAAATCAATTTCAAGCTTTATTAGATCAAATAATTATTTGTTCATGGTAAATATTATATTTACTAGTATAGATCCATTTTAAAAATGATTTACCAAAAGCTTGAAGGATCTAATTTCTCCAAGTACAAACCCTTTTTATAATGGAAATGTTGAGGAATTGTGAATGGAATGTTTAAGGTTTTAATTTGTTGTCTTATATAAATGGTTTTATAAAATATTTTAAATTTGTCATGTTATTTTTTATAAAGGACATCTGTCAACTAGATCTAGGATGAGCACGGAAGGACTTACACATTTTCCCCTATTGGGCTATAGAATGGTAGCCTCTTTTGGACAAAAATATATAAATCAAAATATTTAAGTACATAAAATTTGAAATTAAATGCCGAGTGCTAAAAAATTTAAATAGTAAATATATAGAAGGTATACCTTTCATTACATATATGCATCAACTATACTTAAAAAGGAATAATGACAATTTGGAAGTTGCTTTACCAAGTAGCTGGTTTCTGGAACAAATTAAAACAATAAGAAATAAAATTAGAATAATCAGCTGTAACGTGTAGCCCAAAAACTAGATTTGGTAAAAAATTTAACTATGTAAATTGTTATTCAAGGAAAAAGTTATAACATAATGATGGATAACTGACATTTTGAGTACCAAATTCCAACCTTAGAAGGTGTAGCTGCTANACTGGGCTGTAGAATGGCAGCCTCTTTTGGACAAAAATATATAAATCAAAATATTTAAGTACATAAAATTTGAAATTAAATGCTGAGTGCTAAAAAATTTAAACAGTAAATATATAGAAGGTATACCTTTCATTACATATATGCATCAACTATACTTAAAAAGGATTAATGACAATTTGGAAGTTGCTTTACCAAGTTGTTGGTTTCTGGAACAAATTAAAACAATAAGAAATAAAATTAGAATAATAAGCTGTAAAGTGTAGCCCAAAAACTAGATTTGGTAAAAAATTAACTATGTAAATTGTTATTCAAGGAAAAAGTTATAACATAATGATGGATAACTGACATTTTGAGTACCAAATTCCAACCTTAGAAGGTGTAGCTGCTAAAAATCAAATCATTATAAACATGAAAAGTTATAAAAAAATATTTTGTGCACCAAATTTCAACCATGGAAAGTGTAGCCGCTAAAGATCTAATCATTATAAACATTTTAAATTAGCCTATGACTTGCATTTTGCTCATCAAATTCCAACCCTGAAAAGTGTAGCTGCTAAAGATCTAATCATTATAAACATGAGCTATTTTCAGGTTATTGAGAGTATGTTGTGCAAAAAAATCCATAAGAGATAGCAAGGAACATATCCTATCAATAGAATCTATAAAAACTTCCTATAACTTTCCCCTATTGGGCTGTAGAATGGCAGCCGCTTTTGGACAAAAATATATAAATCAAAATATTTAAGTACATAAAATTTGAAATTAAATGCTGAGTGCTAAAAAATTTAAACAGTAAATATATAGAAGGTATACCT
>LPNX010186759.1:61345-157249 GCA_001517045.1 Pseudotsuga menziesii
TCATGTTAATAAAATTAATATGTTTGGAATACCCCGAGAGGTATATATATTTGACATATTAATATCTATAAACTATCACTACTACTTAATAAGTGTACATCAGGATTCATTTCATGGTCGTCCTATCTTGTTATGCTTAAATGCATCTTTATTCAGATTTAAATAACTTTCAGTTAAAGGATGGTTAAAAAAACTAAAAGGTGGTTAAAGAATCTTGTAACAATTTGTTTTTATTTTTTCATATCACTTTTTTTAAATAGTATTTGTTTTGTGGTTCTATTTAGTATGTAATCTGGTATGGTATTAATAATGGATATAAAATTATATATTTTAACTTTTGTTTAATTGGGAGCTATCTTCACAAAACTAAGTGGTTAGTTGTACCTATGAACATTCATTGACAACCTTACAATTAGTAACATGTAGATTTACATTATTTATAGATTGTTCTATCACCATGAAGCATATTTACTGAGCACTTTAAATCTTTATAATTTTATTTTCATCTCTCCTCACTTTTAATTTATAATTTTATTATTAAGAGTTGTCTCTCTGGAAGCTTCTGAAATCGCAATGGAAAGACGTTACCCAACAATCTAAGAATGTTTGGAACATATTGGCGATGTCGTAAATCTTCGAAATCTGCACGTAACACGTATGTCAAGTAGGGTTTGGTCTGGAAACCAAGCCTTAACAATGTAGATTGTTATCCATTTATAAGACATAAATGGATATGAGAAGTTATAAAATTATATCAGAAATATGATCGATTCTCCTAACGCCAGAAATGAGAGTTAAAATTGATTTGACTGAACATACAGTTTAGTTTCCAAATTATTCGATTTATGCTTCTCACTTAACTTACAAACACACAACACAAAGCTTGATCTATACAATGCCATAAATAATGTAAAATTTTAGCGTTCTATGCATTAAAGCGATCGTCTTGAGAGAAATTATCCCACTTATCAAATTACAATGCCATAAATCATGTAAAATTTCAGCGTTCCATAAATGTGGTCTATGCATTAAAGCTCTAGTGCCGCTAGTTCTGCTGACAATTGTGAATCAATTAATAATAGTTGTCGTTTATCAAGTTCTTCTAATCTCTGTGATAACTGGACATTAGTTTGACTAGGGATTAATCGTTCTCGCACACCAGGTTCTTGTAATTCATATAAATCCACATTAATTTGTCTCGACATAAATCTGCGTGTCCAAAGCTCTATGTCATAACTTCGGCGTGTTGTGCGTCGGAGTTCAGGAGAAAGTATGATGTCCTGCCGTTTCCATCGTTCAGGTTCCCCAATTTCTCTTAGAACCGCCTCCAATTCAGCTAATTGTCGTCCTTCTGCTTCCATTTCAAGATTAAACTAGCAATCACCATATAAATTAAACTAGCAATAACAATATTAATACGTTTGAAATAAGTGGAAAGGTATGTAGATAATGTTTTTTTACTAAAGAATGTGTCAATTACTTGTAAATAATAGTTAAGTTAATATAACAACCACTAAATTTATGGTTGTTAAGCTCATAGTTGTATTATATTATTGGAATTAAGCTCATAATTGTATCTAATAGTTAATTACAAAGTTTATATATATATAATATGACTGGTAGTAATGCATGGATAACATATAGCTCATGAATGGATAACCCATAATTCATGGAAGATAACTAATAGAATGTTTAATAAAAAGAAAAAGAATATAAAAAAACCTAATAGTTGATAAATGGACAGCACGAAGAATGTCACTGATAACATGTAGCTAGGCATGAATAACTCAGAGTTGAACACCTTTAACTATAATAATATGACTAATAAAAAATATTTCCAAACTGTCTTACATTCCATAACTATCTCTCAACCATTTGATCCCTATCTACGTGATCCAGCCACAAACTATGTGGGTGTGCTAGTTTAAAATTTAATATAAAGCTTATACTAAGCCTTATGCACATTAACTCAGACTCCCAACTCCCACATGGAGTTCAAGTGTCACATAAGTTGCACATTACCTAAGTGATTGTTCTTAGTGCAAGGTTTCACTGCAATCAAGGTCAACTTAATAGTTGTATCACTAGCAACAATCATATTAATAAAATTAATATGTTTGGAATACGTCGAGAGGTATATATTTGACATATTAATATCTATAAACTATCACAACTACTTAATTTGTGGTTGATAAACTTCCATAAATCACAAATTAAATACCACCAAAATATATTTTATTTATGCTTCAAGCACCCATCCACCTTAAATTATATGTTATCCTTACCAACCATCAATTATATATATATATATATAATCTCTCATACATTTTAATTCCAATAACTTTATTTATGGTGCACTTTAATATAATACCAAATGGTGATTAGGTTGTTTAACATGTTAACTCATAATTATGCCCATATGCATGTAGATATTATTAAATAGTTTGGACTTCCTTTGCTTGAACATATGAGGATTTGAAGACTTATGATACCCGCATCATCCAACATGTTATTCCTATTAAAACGGTAGTGAAACCATTTCAACAGCCATTGAGAAAAATGCATCCCAAGTTGGAACCCCTGATCCAAAATGAAGTAAAGAAGTTACTTGATGCGAAGATCATCTTCAGAGTTAGGCAGTCAAAGTGGGTGGAAAATCTAGTACCGGTAACAAAGAAATCTGGTTAAATAAGACTATGAGTAGACATCAGGAATTTGAACCATGCCTCAAACAAGGATAATTATCCAGTCCCACCAATGGAGAAAATATTACAGATGGTTTCAGGTTCTAAATTGTTCTCCTTATTGGATGGGTTTTCACGCTACAACCAAGTATTGGTAGCAAAACAAGATAGGCTGAAAACCACATTTTGTACAAAGTGGGGAACTTTTGCTTATAGAAGAATGCACTTTGGTCTCATCAACGCTGGAGAAACTTTCCAAAGGGAAATGGATATATCTTTCGAGGGTTTAATTGGCCACAATGTCGTAATTTATCTGGATGACCTAACGGTTTTATCCAAGAAAAGAGAAGAGCATATGTTTCATTTGAAACAAACTTTTGACCGCTATTGAAAATACAGTATCTATTTGAATCCTAAGAAATGCATCTTCGCAATATTAGAAGGAAAGTTGTTGGGTCACATTATTTCTAAAAAGCTAATCTCCATAGACGCAGAGAGGATAGAATTTATAGCACAAATTCCCTTACCCCATAATAAAAAGGGTATGCAATCCTTTGTGGGGACTATAAATTTTGTTCGAAGGTTTGTTCCTGATTTTGCACAAATAGTAAAACATTTACAACAAATGGTGAAGCAAAGTGTACAGTTCAAATGGACTGACATAGAAAATGGTGCGTTTAACAATTTATCAAAGAATTAATAGCCCATGCACCTTCATTTAAAAGTCCTGATTTTGAGAATGATTTTATCCTTTACACTTTTGCTTCTGATAACTCACTCGCAGCAGTGCTTATACAGAAGGAAAAAAGGGGAGATGAGTACCCCATATCATTTATGAGCACTGGGTTGTAAGGTGCTGAATTGAATTACCCTGCTATTGATAAATATGTGTATGCACTCTTTAAAGAAGTAAAACAATTCAGACCTTATATTCTTAAAAATAGAACCAAAGTAATTGTTCCTCATCCGACAGTTCGATCCCTTTTCGTGCAAAAAGAATTGGGCAAAAGAAGAGGGAATTGGGTGACAACTTTACAAGAATATGATTTGGAATTTAAACCAGCCACTATTATCAAAGGGAAAGGGCTTTACAAGTTAATGGGAGAAAGTCAAAACAATGAAGATGATGATTGGGAAAACGAATCTGAGCTACATATGATTTATATGTGTCCTAGCTTCACAGCTCCAGAGTCTTGGTATAGAGATCTGATACATTACCTCCAACAGGGATATTTTCCTAAACATTGAAATTCTAAACAAAGAAGAGCACCTCATTTGAATTCAACATCTTATCAAATAATCGATGGAGTTATTTTCAGAAAGAACTATGATGGAGTATTTCTGAGATTCCTGGAACAAGAGGATGCATCTAAAGTTGTTAAAGAATTGCATGATGGTCTTGCTGGAGGAAATTTTTCAGGAGACACTACTGCACACAAGATTCTAAGGGATGGATATTATTGGCAAACCTTTTTTAAAGATGCTCATACTTATGTAAGAAAGTGTTACACATGCCAGAGAAGCGGTGGGAAACGAGCAAAGGCAGCTGGGCCATTGCAACCGGTCATTGTTTCAGAGCCATTTGAGCAATGGGGAATTGATATCATTGGAGAAATCAATCCAAATTATTCATTGCAACACAAATACATCCTCATAGCCACTAATTACTTCACAAGATGGGTGGAATAAATTCCGTTATGAAAAGTGAACGAGGACACAGTCATAGACTTCTTACAAGAGAATATTATGATCAGGTTTGGGGTTCTAATTTCCCTGGTTTTTGATAATGCGTCTTACTTTTCATCAATTAAATTAACTGAATTTTCTAATGAAAAATGAATGAAATTGCATTATTATGCTAATTGTTATCCACAATGTAACATGTTAGCTGGATCAGCTAATAAAAACCTTATCATGAATTTTAAAGAAGCATGTCATAGAAAATCATAGAAGTTGGCATGTAGCTCTTCCAAATGCACTTTGGGTAGATAGAGTCACATCCAAGAATTCCTTAGGCATGTCACCTTATACTTTGTTTATGGAAAAGAAGTTATTCTACCACCAAAAATTTCACTCCCATCTTCTCAGTTAGCCCAAGCATCTCGAGGATCTGGTAGTGAGGTTTTACAAGATAGAATTAATACCTTGCTGAAGCTAGAAGAGTCTAGGCTCAAGTCTAAGGAGAGGTTTAAACACCAGTAGGAAATTGTTAAAACGTGGTTTGATAAACATAAGTCTAGGAAGGGGATTTTTGAAGTTGCAGATTTGGTTCTCAAGTGGGGTCACCCGCATGATGAAAAGGGAAAACATACAAAGTTTCAACAGCTATGGGTTGTCCCATTTCAGATTGTTGAAAAGTTAGGACCTTCGACTTATAAGCTACAGGATTTGCAAGGGTGGGAAGAGAATCTTCCTGTCAATGGTATGATTCTCAAACCTTATTTTACCTAGTACCTTAGAATTCATTTGTACATAAATAAACCTTTCCTTTTTCTTTTTGTTTCTTTTAGTTTCTTTCTGTTGATTTTCTTTTCTTTTTTTTGATTTATTTCAGTTCTTTTTTAGTTAAGTTTTATTCTAGAATAAGCCAACTCAATCTTTGGTGCTTGGACGACATTGGAATCTAGACTTACTACAAATATTTTAATCCAAGAACTACTCATTGGAATTTATCTATGAAAATTTTTTGATCAAAACAAGATTCTTGAATTTGATAGACTACTGAAGGGGAGTTACTTTAAGAACACATTGAAGTCCTATTTTAAACCCTATAAAATAACCGAGGTAGATGAAGTCTAGAATACTATTTTGGGGCTCCATCCACTTCACATTAATATCTCTCCTAGGAAGCTCGTCGCTAAAGACCCACGGAAAGGAAGCAAAACAGACAGGTGTATGGTATTCAAAACAACCTCATGCCACAAATGAAAGCCAGAAGGCTTAATATAAAGAGTTAGAGCTCCAAGAAAGAAAATATACATCAAAAAGATATACTTAAGACATAAATCAGTAAAATGATTTCTCAAAAGGTTCTTCTCCATATGTGAGATGAAACAAGTCATCACTCACACAAAAGGACACCATGGATGGAAGAACCTACATCAAATTTTAGATACAAAAGGAGCAAATCTAGGAGGACCCAAAAGACAAAAGTCTTAAGCATCAAAAGAATGAAAAAGGAATGGGGATGAGAAACAAATGAATACATCAGTCAAAACTATGTTACAATATTGTGGCGTCACAGTCGAAAGTAACCAAATACAAAGGTAAATGAATCTCGCATTTTGGTCTCAAAAGAGTTATCAAGACTTTTGAAAACCTGGTTACCATACCCAAGGGACTACAATCACTGATATGTTCTAAATCTTGCATTCCTAGAAAGGTCTGTACTTTTAAATAATCTCGAAAAGAACTGGGACAAGTTAATCTAATGAAATGCCATGAAGCAATTCTATGTTTTGAAAGATAGTTTTTCTAGAGATCTATGTTCACCAGCCAGTCGCCAATTGTTGTTGCTGCAACCACTACCCCAAATTTATTTTATTTTTTTAGGGCCCCCTTTAATTTCTTATCTTTTGATCTTTATTAGACACTTTTTTCCCTTTGAATATTTGTCATCCATGACTTTGTTTTTCCTAAGCAAATTTGAAATTTTTTACACCAAGTAGTAAGCTCTTTTTGATCCGATGTGTCGAAATAATTCCTAGATTTTCACTGACACAGCAGAAAATATTTTTCCTTTCAACCCGACGCTTTCTAGTTGATTTTATGTTGTTTTTGGCTCGATGTGTCAGGAAATATTTCTAAATTTCTCTGACACAGCGGAGAAATTTTGGACTTTCATCTGGTAGCTTGCCAACCGATTTTGCGTTTTTATGTTCGGGGCTTTCAATCTTTGTCAGAGAGATTGTTGATTTTCATCCGATATAGTCAGTAGAAATAGGTTTTTGAAGTAGACATTCTTTGTTGGGTTGTTTCACCAAAGCATGGTTGATAGTGGGGGTTATCTTTTTCCTTTCGTAGCGGATGCTGTCAGGTCGCTTAAGTTTTTGCAGCCGATCATTTCACTGCCGAAGCTGTCAGATGAATTGCATCGACAGTACTACGGTTGAGTTTAGATGAAGCTAACCAATACTTGTGGTGGAAACAAGTTTTTGGAGCCGAAACAGTCGAAGGTTTTCTCCTTACCCTCACCGATGTAGTAATTCACCGACAAATTTTAAGTCAGGCACCAAACGGAGTCTGCACACGCTTGTGCGACGTAATTACCCCACCAACCACATTAAGTGTTTTTTCGTAGATTTTCTTATATAAGCTTTGGGGTTTCATTACATTCTATTACGTTTTTTTTTACAATGAGTTGTTTCCCCCCATTTGAGCATGCACCTATAGGATTGTGCCATTTGGAGCCTACGAAGCATCGTGTGCTGAGCCCTTCACCAACCTTTGAGCCAGCCTTTCTAGGTAGAATCCACTCCTTATCCTAACTCTTTTGGGTGGTAGAATCACGGTTATTTTTTGGCATTCACCGATTGGATGAAATAGGGCGTTTAGATGTTCAAGGGTAGGGTTTTTATCTGCCTCATAAGTTTTGGAAATTTAGGTATCGCGACCTCTTCGTTCTTCTTAGACCTACTCTAGAAATGACCGCAGGTTTTACCTGCTCCTAGCCTTTTCTTGTCCGAACCGCTCATACTGTTCATACATGGGTGGCTCAAGTCCCTGGTTATGTAATGATGAGATTGAGAGGGCCTGATTTTTTTGCTGGCCCTTCCTCACCCGGTTTGTATTTTTATTTGGGGATAAGGTGAGCGAAGCTTGAACCCAGAGGTCGTGGTTCCTTCAGTTTTTAAACCTAGGCTTCCCATTAGAAGGTGTTGTCCCTAGTGGCCGGCGCCATGGAATCACCATATTTTTCTCTGGATTTTTGTTTTTGTAGGCTATGAAGTTTCATAAAGGGGTCATGCATAGGGTTTGAAAAGTTGTTTTGATCGATCCCTGACTTAGAATCCTAGATGTTTGAGAACACGGTAGTTCAAACCCGCATGCTGATTAGGTTTTATCATCCCTATTGTTGACCTCACCTTAGGTTTGGTTTTTTATGGGATGCAAAAAAATTTGCAGTACAGAGTTGTTTTCCAATGGATAAGGACGATATGGTAAAATAAATATTGGTTAATCTTGTTCTAGAAAGGAAATGATTTGTTAAAAAAAATAATAATAATAACTTTCTTATATGTCTTGCAAGTTTTGCAGTAGTTCTTCATCTCCTTATGTACATGAATACATGTGGTTTATAATCATAGGGATGCTAGACATGTTTGGTTTGTTTTGTTACAACCTCAGTCTGCATCCAATACCATGCCCAAGAAAGGAAAGAAGAAAGATAAAGTTGCAGAGGAATATTTCGACATAGAAATCATTCCTAGGGTAGAAATGATTTATGAAGACACCGAATTTGTCACCGGATTCGAGCCAAAATTCAAATGGGGGAAAATATAGCATATGCTCTGGGATCAGAAGGTCCCAAATGCAGTTTTGGAGGATTTACCCCTGTTTGGAAACATATTGAGATCAAGGATTACAAAGGTGTGCACGCGACCAGAGTTGTTCCCTTGCGTCGAGGTGATCGGATGGATTTTTCCTAAAACAAATAAGATGGATATGATTATGTTTAATGTTGAAGAAAAGGGTTTTGCCTCCTTTATCCCCGCATACATAGCCCATGCCTACAATCTTCTAGTCTCAAAAGTCAGTCTGACTGATGATTGGATAAATAGTTTGACTATTGATTATATTGGATGCGCAAAAATGATGATGACAGAAGGAAAGTCATTCCGACAGATAACATCTAGTGAACATGAAAACACCAGTCTACGTACTCCATACAAACTTGTAGAACTAATGATTAACATGATTTTTGGCAGGGCTGATGGAAGATCTTATAAGATTGGTTGGAAACCACTAATGTATCATGTGACCATGGAAGGTACTGTTTTCAATTGGGTAGACATCGTAGCTAATAGCTTGTCTTCCTTTATATCTATAGCATTGGGAGGATTTCTCCAGTGAAAATTCGAGTTCTACATGGGATCATTTTTTATCGACTGTATATTTTTCCTTCACCCATTCGAGAAGCTGAATTGCATATGGAGGGAGGGAAAAACGCCCATTTACACTGCATACCAAATTTTATGGGATCAAAAGTATCACAACTCTTACAAGCTCATCTATGAGGAATTCCTAATGCCACTTTATCAGTTGATTTTTCTAGAAGAATGTAAATCTATGTCTGAGGGTGCTTTAGAGGCTATCAAGAAATATGGAGATTATTTCTTCTCTGAAGTGGGAACTTATTTGAGAATGTACAGAGGAAATAAATCCCAAGTATGCCACTGATTATATAGTGGATAAGGAAGTAGTAAGACAACTTTTTTTGGACGAATTCAAGAGTTTTATGTTTGATATGAAGAAATCAGTCTTCCCGCCAATGCCTTTCTATTGGCAGTTATAAATTTTCCAAAGTTAAAAGCACACCAAATTTTGTGAAAGACCTAGAAAATTTCCATATTGGTGAGAAGAGTTTCCATAGAAACAATTCTTAGGGAAAAGTTGTTGCACACTGAGCACTTGTGAAGGTGAATTTCAAATACTCTGATCCCATGGATAAAGATGAGTAAGTATACCACAATGCTTGTAATATGACTGCTCTGAACAAGCCTCTCAAGAGGAAAATCACAATTTTAGGAGGCAAAGGCAGCAACACCCGCACCACCACTGAACTGAAAAGACAGGAAGAAGAAACTGCTCAAAACTAAAAAGAAGAAGAAACACAAAGGTTAGTCGAAGGAGAAAATAAATTGTTGGTTGAATAGGTTTAGAGAGAAAAGGAAGAAGAATATGATAAAGAAAAAGAAGAAGAGGAGTAGAAGCAAAAGGAAGAAGAAGAAAGAATACAAAAGGATTCAACTGACCTAGAAAAAGAAGAAGCAGAGAGGATAGCTAAGGAGCTGAGACATAAGGAGCAAGAGGACAAAGACGGGGAGAATTAGGAACAAAATTCTTCCCAGCACAATCCAGAAAATATTCCTTCTACTTCATGAGGTATATTAATAGGAGGCTACCTCCCTATTGCTGAGTTAGGATTAGTACCCTTCACTCCATCTGAGCAGCATGCGGTTGCATGTTTGGATAAAGTGTTTTTCGATCCTAAGCGAAAAACAATTGTTTGGATATCTGAAAATAAGTTGACAATAGGTACCCAACCTGAGGTGACGACAATTACTGAAAAGGCTGTCATTAAAAATATAAATGAAGATCTAGAAAAAATGGCCTCAATCAATGTTGTAGTGGCACAAGAAAGTACTTATAATGTTGGCAAACTGAAAGGAGCTGTAGACCAATACAAAGAAAAGATGGAAAAAATGAAAGAGACCTTGAGGAAAGTACAAGGGGAAGGCCGAGAAGTGAAAAGGAAGCATGAGGCCACGCTTACAGATTTAGAAAGGCTCCAGGAGGCCTACCAGGTCTTGGAACCAGAAAAGGAGGCCTTGGTATTGTCAAGCACTATTATTGAGGGAGAAAAGAAAGACCTAGAAGGTAATATTTTGGGACTAGAGACACAAAGATCTGCGGTTGATAAGCAAGTAGAGGAGTTAAAGGCCCGAGTTGCAGAACCAGAGGCACAAAATAGTTCTTTGGAGGTTCTGTTTAAGGAAGAAAATGAGCAAAAAATGGATATCACACTTTTCTGAGAATGCGCTCTCTTACTTAGAAGAAAAATATATCAAGTCCAGTTAAAAATTGTAGAAGAGGTCTACAAGATTAAACAAGCAGAAACCAGATTACAAGAGATCTCGGTAATATCCACTGAATTCAGAACAAGAACTCTAGAAATTGCAGAAATCATTGAAGGTCAACTGACTTGGATGGATACTAATGAAGAATTTCTAGAAATTTCTCCTCAAAAGAGTACAGGTAATTTGAAGATCAAGTATGAAATCATGGATTTCAGAACCAAGGCTACTGCAAGACTGACAACCGCGGTTGGGAAAACATTGGATAAATGCATGGATTTTTACAAAAGGGTTCTTACAACACATAACAGATGCCAGAACTCTGCAGCAAAGAGACTTCAAGAGTTTCCAGGTCAAGAGGAGCATTTGAAGTACCTTCATGACAGGCTGCAAGAAGATGAGCTTAATATACAACAAGTTAAAGGCCTTAATGACAAAGTGGTAAAAATATTGGTTGCACAAGTTGTAGCCAACAATTTCCTGCTAAAATACCAACTCAGAGTCACTCCACAAAGAGAAGCAGAGATAAAGTCCCAATTGTCTATACATGAAGTAACAGTCAGACTATTGGAACCTATGGACTTCAGGACCATAGCTGTAGATGTTGCTACATGGAAACAATTCGTGGATGGATTGGTGGGGCCCACCTAATATTTCTTGTTTTATTCACATGTGGAAAATTTTATGTAATATTTTGTATTTATTCCAATTTTCCTAGTGAGCGCACTAGAGGAAAAAAATTTGTAATCGAAAGGTTAAGGAAGCCTAAGAGGCTAGTGTAGCTGAAAAGTCATATGTAATTTGTATAAATAGGGGTAGAATAGAGATGAATAGGGGACTTTTTTGGCACACTTATGCTAAAATTTTTTTTAATGAGAACTACTTATTTTTATAAATAAAGAAAACCAAGATTTTGCTGGAGGAAGGATTTTACGATTTTCAAGATGGATTATGTGGATTGCTGAATGTGAACTACTTTGGTTTTAGATTGCTGCATAACTGTGAGATCGTTCCAACCTATTGAATTATTTCTGCAGTTTATGAATGGTTTTATTTTATGTTTCGAATCTTGTGCAACAAATGAGTAATGGATGTTTCAACTTAACAAAGCTATATTTGTGTTATTTTTATGCTGTATTTATGTATGGAGAATTTAACAGCTATCCGTAGGATTCTATCTGCAAACAATACAGTATATTACTCATTCTAAATAGTTAGAATAGATTAGAATAGATTAGTTGTTTCTTTTCTTTCATAGAGTGATTGTGGGGCATGAGTGGTAAGACGGAGGGAATACCTAGGCATCTCTAGTGAGGTTCTTACCCACTTATCACTTGCATTTAGTTTAGGCACTTGCATTTCATTCCTAAAATATAAAATTACATAAATGGCAGGCTGGGCCACAATCGGTAAAACCGATTTAAAACTTTCTTAAATTCTACAGTAGCTGGGCCGCTAATAGGATGGATTACCCATACCAAACAATAAATGATCTAATTGAGAACGGTTATTGGGGATAATCCCTATTGTCGGTACCTGATATTTTTCTAGGCATGAACACCATGATGATAGGTATAAGTTGTTGGATGGAATCATCTACTACAAATAAAGAATCTATTTGGTCTCTAGTTTGAGCTTGAAGCAAAAAGTTTTGAAAAGTGCTCATGATTCTCCTTTAGCAAGCCACCATGGTTTCTTCAAAACATATACAAGGTTGAGATAAATATTATCTTGGAAGGGGTTGAAGAATGATGTTATGAAATATGTGGATGAACTCCCAACATATCACAAAACAAAGTAGAGCACCATCATCCGTCTAGTCTCTTGCATCCCTTCCCTATACTGGAACAAAAATGGGAAAGCATTTCCATGGATTTCATCATTGGTTTACCCAAAGTGCCTGGTAAGGATTGAATATTTTTAGTGGTGGATAAACTAAATAAATTTTCTCATTTATTTTCTATTACTAGATCCTTTACTGCTTCACAAGTGGCTGAGATATTCTTTAGATATATTTTCAGATCGCATGGGCTTTCCAAGATCATTGTTAGTGATAGAGATAGCCGATTTTTTAGTGCATTTTGGAAAGAACTCTTCAAAATTGTGGGAACAAACTTCAATCATAGCACCAACTATCATCCACAAACTGACATCCCAACAGAGAGGTTGAATAAATGACTGAAAGTCTACTTGAGAAACTATGTTAGTGCGCAAGGAAAACCATGGATCAAATGGTTGCATTTGGGTGAGTTTTTCTATAATTCTACTTTTGATATGTCCATTGGCATGTATCCTTTAAAAGAACTTTATGGTTATGATGCATCCACTTTTATTGACCACATATTTGGTGATAGTAGAGCTTCAAAATTTAAGGATGAGATTGAAGAAATTTAATATATCTTGATGGTTTTAAATGATAACTTGCAGGTTTCCCAAAACCAAAAAAACAATATGCATATCAACATAGACTACAAATAAATTTCCAAGTGAATGACTTGGTCTATTTTAGGTTTCATCCCTACAAACAGCCCTACTTAAAAGGAAAAGGTTCATAAAGTCTCCAACCAAGGTTTTATGATCCCTACAAAGTGGTTCAAAAAGTTGGAGAAGTGTCCTATGAATTGCAACTTCTAGAAGGAAGTAAAATCAATAATTTATTTCATGTTTCATGTCTTAAAAAGGTGATAAGGAAACATATTTCAGTTTTATAAACATTACCTCCCTTGGATGATTAAGGACAAATCATTCTCATTCCAGAAATAATAGTGAAGATAAGGGAAAGAAAATCAACATAAGATAGCTAATCAAGGGAAAGAATAATATAGTTTTCAAAATAAGAAAATCAAGAGTTTGTGGGAAGAGTTATTGAATTTATCGGTAATTAAAGGGATTTTGTCAAAATTAAATCATAAAATCCTTAGAGAGCTAATGATATGTCTGTGAGACCCTTTCATATCCTTGAGGGACATTAGATAAGTTCAATCACAGACAATCATTTACCTCCATATATGCACTTGTACACATCGCACATAACAAAAACAAATATTGTATTATTATTGAACCAGTGAACTCACGAGTGGATGAGAACTAGTGAACTTTCATTGAGAACTAGTGAATGATGGATACCCTTAATGAGAACCAATGAAATTTCACTAAAAACCAGTGAATGACGCATACCCTTCTCTAAGGGCTCCAATAATAAGTTTGTATTTACCTCGGTTCACCTCCTTAAAAATTCTCTCCTAAGCTAATTTAGATGTAAACTTTCAAATTTCCTACACAAGACCAATATCTCTTTGAAAATACTAACCCATACCCTTAGGGACAAGATGACCAAGTGAGGAAAAATATTAAATAGGTATGAGAGAGTAACAACCTCCTCCCTCTATGAAAGAATGCCTAGAATGTTGACAAAACCCTTTCTAAGATTACTTTAAAATCCCCCTATGCTATGAGGGATTCTTCAACAAATAAAATTCAAAATTACCTTTATATACCCACAAAAAATCATAGGGTACCAACCCTACCCTCTCCGAAGGAAGGATGACTAGAACAACTAATCCCAATATCCCCTTTCAAAAGAATAGTATTATTCTTTAGAGAAGGAGAAATAGTATTGAACTTACTTGAAGTTGAAGTTCCTTCAAAGCAGACTTTGACAATGGTTGCACCTTCAAATCCACTAGAGAAGGAAGACTAGGATATTCTCGAACCACAGTAGCATAATCACCACATTATTTATCTCAACAATGTTAGGGATTGGCATATCCCCAATTTTTAAATAGGCTTTCCTAAGAACTTCAACAAGCTTCATAATCGCCTCCTAATTAAAAATAAATAGAATTCAATATTCATCTAGAGATGAGAGTGATGCTACAAGAACATTATTTTGATCACAGGTTCAAATCCATTGAAGCGAACTCACTTTTTCAGAAGTTGAAGAAGTTGAATATAGAGATATTGTAGGTGTTGAAGTTGGATCCTCTTTAGCAGAGTAAGAGGTGTGTTACCATGTTGATGTTAGTCGTTCCCCTTGAATAGGGATAATTAGTCAGAAAATATATTCCAAAAAAACATGGAAGGAAAATGGAAGGTGGGGAGGGAAGGTGGATGCCAAGGAAAATTAATTTCATTCACTATTGTAATTATTTGAAACATTATTAAAATATTATTAAGATAGTAATGCAAGTGTCGAGGTAAAATATACAAGGTTATTATATCTAGTGATAGTGGAACCTCAAATAATTTGGTAAGAGGCATCATGGTTCAAAATTCGATCAATGTGGGATATTTTCCTAATATGATCAATTTTCCTAATAAGGACCATCCCCAATGTGTAAAATCTTTAACATTTGTCTTTGGGGATCATGGGACATTCCATGGATCAAACCTATGCCACCACATATACCATATGCAACAAATATATGTACTATGAGTTTGCTATGGTGGCCATTTCAAGGTTTCAACATAGCTTGGATGGTTCTCATAACCCTAAATTTATTCATAAAGGGGAGTTTTTTAATTGTGAAAATAAAGGAAATATATTGTAGGTATTGGGAGGGTGGGGAGTAGGGTATGGGGATTTTATACGTATTGTGGGGTATAAAAAAGGGTATCTAGTAAAAATAGGGAATATCTTGTAAAAATATGGTTTTTTAATTAGAACTATGTATTAGGATGGGGCCTCAACAAAAGAAATTTGGTAGATATTTATCAATATCTAGTGAAACTAAGGGTATTCTTTAATATCCCATGAACGAAGGTGATATGGCATAGTTTCACTAAGCGAAGACCGAGTGGTAAGAGATATAAAAAATATGTTGATGAGTATGTGTGAGCAGGATAAAAAGTGTTGTGATAATGTTTTATTTTGAATATGACCAAAAATATATATATGAGACTATCAATGATATGCAAATAGAACCAAGTTTCCACTAACTAGAAATAGTGGTGAAATAAATGCACTACGTTAGACTATGGAGGGATCAAGGGACAAGTAAAAATAACACACTACAAAGACTATGAAAAAACATTAATTTATGTAACAATGATGAGTATGTGCATAGCATGCTTGTTCATATTAAAATAGAAAGAGATTGTTACGGAGAAAACTTCCCATGGATTGGGGTGGACCACAACAAGCAGTATGACACCAGAAATCGATCCATTTCCAATATGCTAAAGAAATAAACAAGTCTAACACTAAGATGTGAGAAGTGCACCTTATTCCATACATTCATAAAAGATCCATGTTGAGCTTTCAATCATACTTGTACCTACATTCCATTCTCAACAACTACAAAATACATAAGCATGATAGATATTAAACTTTAGAACCTACTCTAGCACATATAAATCCAATATATAATCAAGGAAACTACATCGATGGATAAAAATATTCATAGTTACACATATAATGGAAAATAAATGGATATTTATATTAAATATAAATAGATATATAAGTGAAAAAATATGTCAACACCTCGACCAAATTGAGAAACCGAATCCTCCACCTGGTCCTCCACCACTTGAATCCTCCATATCGATGGAAAACTCACCAGACAATGGCAAGCTTGGGAAAGAGAATCAATGGTTGCTCAAAGGACAAAGGGATGTAGACTCAAGTATGCAAGAATGGGGCAAAAATCCACTATAGTCTCTTTTCTCTCATAAGTTCTCCTCCTATAATGCCTCCAAGTAGCTCAATATACAGCCCTTCAATAGGAGGTGAAGGGTCGAGGCGGGGTGTTTCCAGGTATATGGAAGGCCAATAGTTAAGTTATTCTTTACTCGATGAAGGAAAACTCCAAATATTTTATTTTTGAGAACATTTCCCAATGTACATAGGTCATAGTGGATCAAGTTGCGTGTACACGCGGTGTGTAAGTTGGTAACCCATGTATACCCATAAATAAGATTTTTTAAGGGGAATTTTTGGAGCATCAAAATTATGCCGAGCAAATGGGATCCAAAGAGTCTACATAGGGATAGGGATAGGCCATAAAAACATGATATACCAAGTGTGGTAAAATCATCTATAACAGATGCCCCCTAATGCTTGAGGTCAGAGGGGTAACATGATGGCCTAAATACATTATAACAATCCCAGAAGTAGAGTAGTAAAGACCTAGGTGGAAACAATAGCCACTCACCAGTACAATACAATGATAGAAATCAACATGTGACTGCAAATGTGAAGTGTAGCAGTCCTTGGATACATAATAGTACAATGGCCATGAATAGGCATAATAGACATATGTCACATGTGGTCATCGCCACGTACAATATATAGTGAAACAAGATCTTCATACTGATGGTACACTAGAATCCGGTCATGAGAAATAGTATCTCATAGATACTGGCACAATCAAGGTGGTAGCATATATGGAATGCGACCAACCTCGGAGGTATTCTACACAAATCGTCGTTAGTACATATCCCATCACACGAATAAAGGTGTCGAGGTCGAAAAAGATGGATCATCATCTGATTATTAGTCATTGACATATACTGTTAACAGACGCAAGGTATCCCATTGATAATTATAATGGGAATCAAGGTACAAAGTGCAATCAAATAAGTGTGAATAGATGTGTTGAATTCAAAGACTTGAGAGAGTCCATCAATTAGGGGACATTGATGTATTCCCAAATCTGTCGACGGTGAGAGAACTTGCCACTCATGACTGCAAGTCTCAATTTTTTCAATGGAATCTAGATCCCTATTCCAAAATAAATGATATGAAGTTGATGGATTGTAATCCATAGGAAGGAGGAAATTAAGGAATCCCCCATCAAGCAACACGAGGTACAGAACAATGCTAGATAATTTGGAATAACTCAGATGAATAGGATGTGCAAGAACCAGTAATTGTATCGAGGATGGTCAACATATAAAGACAAGATAAATGAGGAGTGGCCGAATCAAGCTAAAAATTCCTTCGAACAAGAGAATAAGGCATATGGAGACTCATATGCAACATAGACTCAACATGGAAACTGGTACAACTCTGCGACATAGGAGGCATCGATAGAGGCTCCATAGGGACTGGAAGAATAACCAGTCGATGGAGAAAACTCAGAGTAACGAGTACAGCTCCTAAAGTTATACTAATAACCCAACCAATGGATAGAATATACAATGCTCTGTTCGAAGGCAACATGAAACGACAACTACCAAATAGAAATTAATATCATTTCCCATCTGGCTTTTTATGTTTTTTTATTTTTTTTGTATTTTTCATATTGGAAAGCTTGAAAAATAATAAAATTGTTTATAATACAAAACTAGGAGGAAACGAGTGTCGCAGGAAAGCAAACTAGTTCTAAGAAGTGGAACATACCTATGCTCAGTGCAAGGAAGCATCTGCAGGATAAGGACACTTAGGGGGATGTCTCATTTGGGTATGGTATAATCAAGACGCAAAAGATATATGGAAGGCTCTACTCGGCTAGGGTTGAAACAAGCTCGAGCTATATGGCTCATAAAACTGAAGCAGGGAGCCAACATAAAGCTCAATACAACAACAGGATGCATGAAATGAAATTACAACTTGATATAAATGGGAGTCTCTGCAGGAGATGACAAACATAAATTTCAAGAAAGAATATGAGGTTCTTTATCAAAGACATGGTGTAACTATAAGGGACTCCCAGACCTAAGGAAGGACACTCAACATGGGTACCAAATGGAAAAGTGGGATCTATCTAGGGCACCCATGAGTAGAAAGGCCCTACCACTTACATAATGTCAATTCTAGAAGCAGTGTGATGGTTTTGTAACATCATGAATTGGGTTCGTACCTATGGTTAAGGTTACAGGGTCATAGGACAATGCATGATGCATGCAGAAAAGTGATCATATCCTATATGCCAGTTCAAAGTTATACATGTCATGGGAATGAACGAGCCAAAACTTGATGAGAGTGCACAAAAATGGATCCTACATGACAACAATATTAGTCCAAAAAAGTTGGAAACTATTAGTAAAGAGTCCAAACTATAGGATATAGGGAGGATTGATCATGACAACACATTCAAAGGAAATAGTGCGGTGAATGATGGAACATAAGAAGGAATGTAAGGTGTAGACCCAACGTTCATGTATCCAGTACCACCCATGTGAGAACGAACACTAGTGTTAATACCGGGTAAAGGGAGCGAAAGTCCTCCATAAATTGAGTAGAGGGTGGAATATGACCACTCCTTAATCTATGAGCAAGGTAAGGGGTTGTGGTGCCCCCCAGTCCAACATCAGGGTCTGCACTAGGACCTAGAGCGGGTGACAGGATACTAGTAGTGATGTCAGGCATGCCAAACATAAAAGGACCCAAATTCAAGAGAACATAATGATACTCAAGTAACCACAATCCCTAAATCCAACTAGTGCACAAAGAGCACACCCCTAAGTAAAGCTAAGTCAGATGCAAACAAGCCAAGAGGGAGGATAAGTGAGGTGTTGAATGCAGCAGGTATGCCTCACCTAGGAGAGGCCTGAGACTCCCATACACTACAAGCATAGGTGTGTAACCAATTATAGTGTCCCTTAGCTTCAACGCATATAGTGACTGTGTTTTCCGACCCCTACCTGGACAGGACACTCACAGAATAACCTCTACAAGTACCCCCTTCGATACCTAGGAAAGGAAACTACGGTCACCCCAATATAACCAATGCGTAGGAGGAGAGTCTTAGAGAGATCTACCGTATAGGCAGGGTAACAAATCTCAAAGCTTGAAAGCACCAAAGGTGTCTCAAAATCCCCCATATATGAATAAGATCCTAGAAATATATATGGAACTGCACAAAGAGTGGCAAGGGGCTATCCACATCAATAATGTGTACGTTGCCTCGTTCTTAACTCCTGTGTAAGAAGAGCCTCCTGAGAACACTAATTATATCAAGGATTTCTCTTCTCACCTGGATAAACACCCAATTGTTTTGTTTTGTAGTCTTGAAAAAATTTACTCACGACACCATATTCCAAGACTCTACAACCTAAGCTTGTTGGTGCACCTCTATCAAATAAAAAGTGTAACCAATTTTAAGTTAAGTGTTAATTTTAATGGTTATGATTACTCAAGGGTACTGAACGTGCAACTAGCACTATTATGACTTAGCAGTGAAATAAATATGCACATCTAAAAAACAATGTCAATTGCAACTTGTTTTAAACATGAAAAAGGGGGTATGGCGCTACATGAAATGAAAAAATGTTCATTCCTATAAGAAAGTATGAACACTATTTCATGTAAGAAAACCTATTGCAAGAACCATTTTCATGCAAATGCATAATGCAAAAACATGCCAAAAATAAGATATTTTTGTGTTTTGATTATGAATGATATGAAAATGCAACAAACAGACTCTATAAATTCCCAAACCCTGCAACAAGTATCAGACACAATCCAAGCAAGTCAATGAGACTAAGAAGTCTAATGCACTAATACCGAAACAAAAAAGGAGATAAATGACAAGAATAAATATTAAATAAAATAAAATAAAAAGAAGTCTTTGGTCAGTACATAAGCAACAAACAAGCATCACAAGCACCTAAGAAGGCTCCGCAACACTCACAACCCACTCAACATCTCTCAAACATCAAGATCTCACTCACAAAGAGGGGTATACACGATTGTTCACAGAAAACCTGCATGTATAAATGACTATAAGTACTACAACACACGTGTATATGCGACTGTTACCTCTATGACCAGCATATAACAAGAGAAAGATGGTAAAATGGTATTCT
Organism: Pseudotsuga menziesii; assembly: GCA_001517045.1. Lineage (NCBI taxonomy): Eukaryota > Viridiplantae > Streptophyta > Pinopsida > Pinales > Pinaceae > Pseudotsuga > Pseudotsuga menziesii. The sequence continues at coordinate 81,576 of LPNX010186759.1, forward strand.
AAGACTCAGATTACTTCAAAGGAATACCAATGGGCTAACAAAATCTTGAATGAGACACAGAAAACACAAAGAAGCAAAGAGCAAATCAAGCACATCATGCACCCAAACCCCAACAAAAAGGAAATTCCTCAGCGGAGTTGCCAATTCTGTTATGGAGAAAACTTCATATGGCTTGGGGTGGACTACAATAGACATTATGACACCAGAAGTCAATCAATTTCCAATATGCTAAATAAATGAACAAGTCTAACGCTAAGGGATGAGAAGCATACATTATTCTAGACGTTCGTAGAAGATCCTCGTTGATCTTTTAATCATACTTGTACCTACATTCAATTCTCAACAACAACGAAATACACAAGCATCATAGATATTAAGCATTAGAACCTACTCTAACACATATAAATTCAATATATAATCAAAGAAATTACATCCATAAATAAAAATATTCATAGTTACACATATAATGGACGAGAAATGGATATTTCTATTAAATATAAATAGAGATATAAGTGACAAACTCTGTTGACACCTCATCGAAATCGAGAAACCAAGTCCTCCACCTGGGCCTCCACCACTTCAATCCTCCATATCGATGGCAAGCTCACAAGACAAGGGAAAGCTTGGGAAAGAGCATCAATGGTTGCTCAAAGGACAAAGGGATGCAGAGTAAAGTATGCAAGAATGGGGTACAAATCCATTATAGTCTCCTTGCTCTCACAAGTTCTCCTCCTCTAATGCCTCCAGGTAGCTCAATATATAGCCCTTCAATAGGAGGTGAAGGGTCAAGTCAGAGCATTTCTAGGGAAATGGAAGGCCAATAGTCAAGTTATTCATTACTTGATGAGGGAAAACTCCAAATATTTTATTTTTGAGCACATTTCCCAATATACGCGGATCATAGTGGAGTAAACTATGTGTACACACAATCTATAAGATGGTAACCCATGTATACCCATAAATAAGACATTTTAAGATGATTTTTTGTAGCATCAAATTTATATTGAGCAATGGGGGTCTAAAGAGTTTGCATAGGGATAGGGATAGGCCATAAAAACATAATATACCAAGTGTGGTAAAATCAGCTATAACAGAGACACTAGTACAAGAACGCTTCTTAAATTCCAAAATAAGGCTTAGATGTCCTAAGACGAGCGTGTTTGTAGAAATGATGCACCCTTAAATATTCATTCCTATGGCCAAAAGAGAAAAACAATGTCTTCCTCATAAAATTTTATACTTGCAAAATCTAAAGAATACCAGTATTGTGCATTTGAGAAGAAATTGAATATTAAAATGTAGGATAATAATTACTTGTATCGCTAATTAGTGGCTAAGTTGTCATACCTTGTTTTTGTAGTTGACATGTACCTATGAGTTCAAACTCTCCTTTCTTATAAATACAAAATTCCTTTTCTATTTCAATATAGCAATATATAAATTTAGTATTTTTTTTGTTGGCCTAACTATATTGTATAATATAAAGACTAAGCTACTTTATTATTACCTCCAAACTCGCGTTTCTACAAATAATAAATTGAATTATCAAGTATTTGACTCGGAATGAGCTTTTAAGCACCTTGATATCTCGAATCATGATGTGTTTTTATAGCATATTTATGACCATCATAAAAATTTGTGACAATGAAGAAAATATTTTTCATTGTGGTGTATCTCTCCCATGATCCCCTCGACAAATACTATTTTTATTGAATCCACGACAAAATATTTGTTTCACTTTCGATATGAATATTGACCATAGGATTGAACATGACCTGAAGTTGGCGAATAATATATAAAAAATTTCATTCTAATCCTCATACAATATTGGACATGACATGACAGGGAGATTTTTGAGAGGCATGTAGCTAAGAGGGATTTGGGTAAATTGCGGTAGAATGGTCTTATAAATGTAGAATCATCTACAAAATCAATCTAATGGGTGACATGATGGTGATTTTGAAGAATATCATTAGAGCCAATAACATAACCAAATGCCGTTGTTCTTATTACTAGTATATTGTTTTCAATAATTCGGGGCAAGGAACAATGGATTGATTGTGGATCTTGAAATTTACAAGGGTTTATTTAAAAGGTGAGAGGATATGATGTAGTGTATGTTAACCAGCATACATCCAAGTCCTAGGCTCTATCAAGCGTCGAGAGTGATCAAATATCACTAAAGGAGCTATAAGCTTTGGCATGTCCTATATATAGCCATTGATTTGATTCAAACTAAAAGACACATACTTTTATTTAACGTGGACGTATAATAATTTTATTATTAATATTTAATATTATTTATGGCTGACATATAATATTTTTTATTATTTTTTATCTGGTTAGGAACGAACATTACAACATCTCCCCCATACATGGTTTTAAAACCATGTGCAAGGCCCTCCTAAAACCATGGGTTCTTTAAGAGGCCTTGCACATGGTCTTAAAACCATATGCAAGGCCCTCCTAAACCATGTACAATAAAACCATGGATTGTTTAGGAGGCATTGCACATGGTTTTAAAACCATTTGCAAGGCGCTCCTAAACCATGTACAATAAAACCATAGGTTGTTTAGGAGGCTGTGCACATGGTTTTAAAACCATCTCCCCCATATTGTGTTGTTTTTCTTATCGACAATGTTTTTTTGTGGATAATTAAATTTTTAATTTTTAATTGTTTTGTTCGGTAGGAAGATTACAACATCTCCCCCATATTAGGTTGTTTTTGAGGCCGACATTTATTTTGACGGATAATTAATTTTTTTGTTTTTTATTATTTTGTTATTATTTTTGGCCCACATAATATAGACAAACGTTACAATAATGTGTAATATCATTGATAGGCTCACTAGGGTTTGTGGTTGTTAGGGCTTCCTGTTCCACGGGTCCTCTCGACCTTCGTGGCCTCTCTGGTTATGGATCGCCTAGATCCTGACCTCACCAGTTTCAATGACTGCTTTCAGAACATTGTAGCCTCCCTCGCCCCTCCCTCGTCAAGTGCCACTCCTCCGTCCCGTTTTGTAAAATGATTAGAAATTCCAAAGGTTAAATTATCCTTAGCAGCTTCAAAGAAAAAAGTAGTCACATTATCAAAGAAAGGACTCATTGGTTTGTTCACAGGACTATGGCCATCGGCCAAATTGGTGGAAACCTGGATCAATAAAAATTGGAGATCTCTCATCCAAGGAGAAGTACAACAAATTTTATGTGGAAAGGTCTACTTTGTCTTCATTTTCAAGAAAAAAGAAGATTGGGACCTCATCTTCAGAAATGGCCCATACTTCATGGGTCCAAGAGGTATGTATCTCAACAAATGGGATCTTTCCTTCGACCTAGAAAAAGATATCCCTAAGGCTGTTCCAGTTTGGGTCAATCTTCCCCACCACCCCCTCGATTATTGGAATGATCAAGATTTTCGGGCAATAGGCAATACCCTAGGAAAATATATTGACAAATTGAAACCAAAAGCTCCCATTTTCTCTTGTGCTAGAATATGTGTGGAGGTTGATCTGGAGAAAGGTCTTCCAAAAGCCATTAATCTATCCATTGAAGGATGGAATCATCTCTAGATAGTTGGCTATGAGCAGATTCCCTTCAAATGCAAATACTATCATGAATACGGACATTTCGCCAAATCCTGTCCAAAAAAACTAGAAAAACCTAACTCCTAAGACGCACAAGAAGAAGGGTGGAACATTGCAAGCAGGAAAAGGAGTGCTAAATATTCATCAAAACTGCAAGCTCATTTGCCGGCAAAGAATGCAGCTGGAAACAAGTTTGAAGCCCTCACCACTGAAGAGCATGAGACAGAAACTCCGGAGTAAAATCAGGAAGAAATCATCCCTCGGGATCAAGAGATCCTAGTAGAAGCACCATCCCCAAAGAAAAAAGAATCTAGGGTGGAAGACTTTGTCCATCCAGCAGCTAGAAAGGAAGGAGCAGTCAATTCTGAAGGCTCAGCCACTTATTCCAAGGCCAAAGAAATCTCTAAAGAAACCTCATAAAACTCCAATGAAGAGCAAGAACCTCAATCCGAAAAAGGTAGACAATCAAACAAGACATTAAGGGAGCAGGAAGCTATAAGAGAAAAAGCAGCAGGGAAGCAATCCAATCTTGATTTCCTGGTAAAAAAATCACAAGCTAGAAAATATCTCCTCAGCGCCAAAGAAGAAAAAAAGGAAAGGGAAAAGGTGTTTCATCAACTTAAGAAATAATGAAGTTGGTCTCCTAGAACTGCACAGGGTTAGGAGGTTCCCAGAAATCAGAAGTGATTAAAAGAATCAATTCGATGGAACACAACTCAATCCTTCTTATCCAGGAGACTAAAAAGATTGTGGTTGACAGTCTCTCATCTATGAAAAAATTGGGGCCAAAAGGAGAAGGTTTTGCTATCAGTGCAAGTGGAGCCTCTGGTGGTCTCCTTACTTGGTGGGATAATGAGAAGTTCTCTTTGCAAACAACCATTGAAAATAAAAGTTGGTTGTTTGTTACACTCGAAAACAAGGAAAATAAGGAAGCATTTTGGGTTGGGAACATATATGGACCCACAACTCAAGCTCAAAAGGAAACGTTTTGGAACTCTTTGGAGGAAAAAACTAAAGGGAAAAATTAGACCCTTTGCTTCATTGCCGGTGACTTTAATGTTACTATCTCTGCAGATGAGCGTAGAGGAGGAGTCGAAGTTAGAGATCCCTTTGGAGAAAAGTTAGAGGATTTGGCTTCACAATGGGGCTTAATAGATATCAAAGCCAAGAATGGGGTTTACACTTGGAACAATAAAAGAATCAAACTAGGACATATAGCTGCTGGGTTGGACCACGTGCTAGTAAGCACTCATCTCCTCAGGAACCTTCCCTTTTCTGAGTCCAAGCTTCTATGCTCGGTGGTATCAGATCACAAGCCTTTGTGTCTCTTCTTTCCTCCAGTGGAGAACTTGGGGCCCCTAGGCCTTTAGGTTTAACCATTTATGGCTTGAATCAGAAGGAGTTCAAGATATCATCAACAAGGCTTGGAAATGCTTCATTCCAGGCTCGCCAGCTTTCATATGGGAACAAAAACTGAAAAAGGTAAAGTCTGCTCTTAAACTTTGGGTTAAGCATCATTTTCAAGAACCATCTATCAAGAAAATAGAAATAGTTAAAGAGACGGAATCTCTTCAAGAGAGTATGGAAAAAGTTGAGATAACTAGAGATATTCTCCTCTGGGAAATAGAGCTGGAAAAATGCTTGCAAACCATCCTAAGGAAAGAGGAAGAAAGATGGAGACTACGGTCTAGAGTTCTCTAGCTCAAGGGGGGCGATCAAAACACAAACATTTTTCAAAATCAATGCAGAGAAAGACAAAGGAGAAACACCATGAGGGAGTTGAAAAAGGAGGATGGCACTGTTATATCTGGACATGCGGCAATTAGCACTGAGTTAAGAGGTTTTTTTGAAAATATTTATAATAATGAATAAGATGCCTCTTAAGAAAATATGGAGGAAATGACTAGAGACATCCCCTCTCTGATTAGCCCCGAGGACAGTCAATTCCTAGAAAACCCTATATCCGAAGAAGAAATCAAGAAGGCTATTTGGACCCTCCATCCTGACAAAGCACTTGGACTAGATGTTTTCCCCATTCATTTCTATAGGATGTTCTGGTCTTTAATTAAAAAGGATCTCCTGTGTCTTATTTCTTGGATGTCTAAAGGGAGAATGGGTGGAGCCACCAACTCCACTTTTTTATCCTTGATCCCTAAAGAACACATCCATTCTTCAATTAAAATATTTAGGCCAATCTCCCTCTGCAATGCCTCCTATAAAACATTTTCCAAAGTCCTATCCCTTAGGCTCAAGGAAATTATCCCTTCCTTGATCTCTCCTAATTGAGGGGGGTTCATCTCTAGTCTCCATATTAGTGATGACATCCTTCTGGTTCAGGAAGCGATTCACTCTAGTTCAAAAAGGGGTGAAGCAGGCATGGCCATTAAGCTAGATCTTGCCAATTCCTTTGACTGCATAAGACATGCTTTCATATTGCTGGTGCTAAAAAAATTGGTTTCCCTTCCATATTTATAGATAAAGTCCAAGCCTGCATCAACTCTCCTTGGATAGCTCCTTTAATCAATGGAAGATCCAATGACTTCTTCAAAACCAGCCAAGGGATCAGGTAAGGTTGCCCCCTCTCTCCTTTTATTTACATCCCACTCGTTGATTCCCTGAGTAGAAGGCTAAATAGATTTCAAGAAGAAGGACTTCTCCCATGCCTCTCCTTTAAAACCAGATTCTAACCAATCAACCATGCTCTTTTCATTGATGACACTATACTCTTGGGTAGCGCCTCCCCCCAAATCGCTAGAAATTTTCTTAAGCCCCTCGACGTCTTTCTCCGAACCTATGGAAGTGCATCAAACTTGGATAAGTGTCAACTTTATGGCTGGAACAACAATGTGGTTAGTCTTTGAAACATATCTCAAATCCTTCATATTTGTGTCAATTACGACTGGACTCACTTCATTTACTTGGGCATCCCCATAGCCAAAAAATCCTTTGCTTCCACCATGTGGGCTCCTGTCATTCAAAAGATCAAAAAAAGATTCATTTGTTGGGATCAAGATGGTTAAACCTAGCTGGAAAAGTAACCCTCATTCATTCTATCCTCTCTTCGTACCCCATTTACACCAGCTTGATGATCCTGGCCCCTCGGCTGTCATAAATAATAACTACATGGAAATTAGAAAATTTATTTGGTAGGGAGGAAAGGTGCAGAACAAAAAATTTCATATGGTAAAATGGACCACTGTCAAAGCTTCAAAATATAAAGGAGGACTTGGCATTAGAGATCCAGAGCAAATGAATAAAGCTCTGAGAGAAAAATTAGTTTGGAGACTAGCTACTAGTAAAAAAGATTGGTGGAAAGAAGTAATAAAGAAAAAATACATCAAGAAGTCAAAATCCAAGATCTTGTGTGACCCATGGGGTGGCAAGGGCACCTCCCTTTGGATTTTGTTTAAAGATTCGTTAAATTTGATTCAATCAAGCTATTACTAGATTCTAGGAAATGGAAAAAAAATTAAGATATGGGAACACAGGATTTTGGGGAATCCCTTACTATCCTCATTTCCAGAATTGGCGAAGTTCTCAGAATGGGCACATGATAATGGTATTATTTCCCTCTTTGACCTCTCATCCTAGAATTAGAATGGAAGTTGGAAGGGATGGAAATCACTACAATCTTCTGAGCATTTAGAGGCTGCAAAAAAATCCTCTTTACCTCTCTGCATGGAAATGCTCCAATCAGTAAATCCTTAAAGGATGTCCTCAGTTGGGGAAAAAATAGCAACTACACAGTCATAGAAGGACACAATAAATTGTCCGCTGACTCTTCAGCAGCTGGAAGCATATGGAAAAGGGTCTAGCATTCTGATTGTATTCCCAAGCTAAATTCTTTCATTTGGCTATTGGTGCACAACAAATTGCTCACATGTGAAAATCTCAAGAAAAGAGGGATTGCTGGCCCCTCCAAATGCGCTCTATGTAACTCTGATTCAGAGTCTATGGTCCATATTTTTATTCAATGCAGTGTCTCTAAGCAAGTTTGGATGTCCATCCTCCCCCTTGGTACTTTGTTCAGGCCTCCATATGCCTTCAACCAGCTCCTTGTAAATTGGAATAAGCAATTCCCAATCTCAAAAAGAAACCCATTCTAAAGAGGCTCTAGAACACCATACCAAAAAATCTTTGCTGGCAATTATGGTTGGCCAAAAACAGAGCAATTTTTAAAGGAGAGAAAGTCATTCCAAATAGAATAGTTTCAAAAATAGTGGGTATGATATCAGAAAATATTTCCTCGAAAGGGATTGACTATCCAGATTCTGAAGATTTATCGGAACCGGTATCTTCTTGGTGTAGCATGTTTCTTAAAAGGAACTCCCCTCAGTCCAATTCTTCTATCCCTCGCCCAAATCTTTCCACTAGTTACTTACCGTGGGAAATAAGGAAAACTCCTATCGATTTTTGGAAATGTTTTCAGGAAAAGAACTCTTATGCCTTATTCTTTGATGGTGCCTCAAAAGGTAGTCCATGGATGACAGCTGCGGGGGGGGGGGGGGGATCTGACTGGATCCTAGAGGACAAACAAAAAACAACTTCGTTTGGGGGCTATGCCACAAGACAAATAATGAAGCAGAATGGATGGCTCTCTTGCAGGGTCTTGACCTCACAAACAAAATAACTATCCCCAAGCTTACAGTCTTAGGATATTTGAGACAAGTCATATACAAAATGATTCATGGTTATCCCACAGGATCCATAAATTGCAGAAGGCTGTATGACATAATCACTCCCCTTCTCTCTAGTTGAGTTGAGTTTTTTCACATCCTTTGAGTAAACAACGTTCTCGCAGACGCTCTGGATAATCAAGAGGCCTTGCTTCCTCAAGGTCATATCAACATAAATGACCTAGACATTGTCATTAAACCTATCCCCTAATTTCCAAATATACACCCCAAATTTTATTTTACCTATCCTAAGTTTTATCTCACCCCTTCGCTTGAATTATGGTCAAATGTTTGATTATTGTTTTGGAAACACGTGGCCTCCCAGCTCCTCCACGCATCCTTCCTCCTTAATTGACCATCCCCTTAGGCTTAATTACGGCTTCAGTTGGCACGCTTCTCTTCAGCCTCAGCAGCATATCATGGCTTCATCTAGAAGCTTCATTTGCCCCTTCTCCCTTCTTGATAGTCACTTTGGTGTTAATATTCATGCTGTCGCGCTGGAGGAAACTCTACTAGTTGACAGGTTTGACTTTGAAGACGGTCCTCTCCCATAACTTGGTTCTTTGTAGGTTTTTCCTTGGGAAGATTTTCCTCAGTTAAGGGGCTTCGTGAAAGAGATATCAGCATTGGCGGATTTCCTGAATTGTTATTGTCCTTCTCGCTGTGTCCCTAGCTCCTTTTGGCGATCAACTATAGGCTCTGTGATGGATTTCCCCTTTGAGCAACTTCTTTGGAATGTAATACATTGACCCTTGGTTGTGATTATACTGGATGGGAGGAAGATGCGATAGGAACCATCTCTTGTTGAAGCTTAAGGGAATCTGAAAATCTACAGCAAGAATTTTCCATTCTCAGTTCCACTCTCTCTAATTTGTCTCCTAGAAGCCGTTCTTGTAGTATCTATCATGGACATGTTTTAGTTTCGTCTAGCTTGGTGCTCAATCGGTTGTCAAGCCTAAGCATTCACATTCACAATCTTGGTCAAGTCTTGCACCAAGTTCAGGAAATGGAATGCGCAGGGGATAATGAAGGTCTTGCAGATTTGAAGGTGAATATTCGATGTTTGTATAAGTGGCCATAGGGATAATGGATGCTAGAGAGACTACTAAAGAGGTAAAAAACCTTATTGATGTAGTGGGTTACACTTATTATCAGATTAGCAATCATGATGCCAGAATAGATGATAATGAAATGAATCTGAAGGAAATCATGGGAAAATTCAACCACATTCAAGAGGATCTGCAACACTTGGTGCAGATGAACCAGGTAAGTCAAGATCATGAAAACCCATCAAGTGCAATTTAGAATATGGAAGAGGAATCTGTCATTCAGTTTGTGGGGAACCTAGGCAATCCTTAATGTGTCTCTTAACAGTCTATGTTTTTTTGTATCTTCCTTAACCAACAGTTTGTTAGAGTTTATACTTCATATGTAATTATTTGAAACATAAGAACCTTCTGCGACATACTAAGGTCTATCTTCTGGCCTAGTTTTGTTTCTTTTTTCTTTGATCTGCAAGAATACTTCAGCAGTAGTTTTTTGTAATGAATGGCTGTCCACAGCTTGTTTAATACTACTCTTCTTTCAGTTTCTATTAAAAAAAATATAGACAAATGTTACAAGATATCCCTCATACTAGGATGTAGAGTTCCTCCTGGCGCAATGAATATGATATTATGATGTGTGTAAAGAAATTTGGTGTTGAAACACTCAATGGAAAAGTGGTGTAAATTTTGGTGCACTCCCACACAATGATCACCTCCCACATCCTCCTCCTTTAAGATCACTCCTATTATGGAGCACTCCCACACAATGAATACACAATGTGATTTATATCCTACTACCATTCTAGTCAACATATGACTATAGAGGCTAAGTATTCGAGCCCTATATACACATCATCAAGAAATGACTAATTAGTTAACACGTGACTAATTAGGTCTTCAAAGGGTCCATCTCTCCATGGGTCATGAACCTTTAAGATAATAATCTTCCAAGTCAAGTGTTTTCCCAATGCTAGAACTCATGAGAACATCAACACTCCCTCTCAACGCTAGAGACATTCTACATAAGCATTCATTTCACATGAATGTCTATTTTCTCATCTAGATCATTCATTTAACATGAATGTTTATATACTCATATGGATCATTCATTTAACATGAATGCATATCTTCTCATCTTAATCATTCATTTAACATGAATGTATGTCCTCTCATCTGGATCATTCATTTCGCACGAATTCCCTTCTCCTCATATTCACAATGTTTCATATCCATCAAAGCTCCCTCTTCCTCATACCAAGCTTGTCCCTAAAGTATACAAACTTTTCCTTAGATAGAGGCTTGGTGAGAATATCAACTTTTTGCTGATCTGTGTATATGTATTGGAGCTTCACTACTCCCGTTTTTGCATATTTTCTTGAATGAAGTGGTATTTGATATTAATACGCTTCGATTTTTCATGGAAAACTATCACAGTGTATCATAGTTGTATCTATATCTTGATCAAATACTCCTGCAAGAAGCTTCTGAAGCCCCACTCCTGCATAATTTGTAAGACTAGATATATAGTACTTTTCTTCTGCTGAACTAAGTGTGACAAAAGTTTTCCTCCTTCTAAATCAAGATATCATGGTTGATCTTAGGCTAAGTAACACCCTATGGTATTAGTTTATGTATAATTCACTTTTCTCAGACAGAATATTCATAAATATGATACTTTACTTATCCTCCTAAGATACATTTCAATCCATATCCAATTATACCATGTAGCTACCTCAAAAATTGCTTTTCCACAACTCAATGGAAGATTTGGATAAACAATAGACTATCTTATTAAGCATCCAATCATCTATCTATACATCATAGGATCCACCAATGCTGAATAAGAAGTGAAATCAACCAACTTATTTAGATTGTCCTCATAGGTATAGTCATGGACTTGTAGTCCATCATCCTTAATATCTCAGGATCTCAACTATGTACTCCCTCTATCTGAGGAAGGCCTCATATAGTCTCTGCCACAATTCTAATATCAATAAGTAATGCATCAGGCTGGGACCCTTCATCTTCAACTTTGAGGCCAACTCCCTCTTACACTCGAGATTGAGATTCTTTGTTCCCATAATGGAATAGATCATTAATCATATAGCACCGAGATTAAATCAATAACATTGTAGTAAATATTGTAATCCATGTCCTTCATCAAGTACAACTTTATCCCTGCATATCAAATCATGGGTTCCGGTTTGAGTCCATATAAAGTCTTCTTTATCATCAACAAGTTACTCAATTGGTGTTGGAGCATACTACTCCCTTTGCATCTAAGTATATTTCTCCCTCTTGATCTGAACACTCCACACTCTCTGCATTTGAGTATCCTACACGGAAGACACTTGTTTCCTTCTGCAATTATTGATATTGTGCATTCATCTATGTCATCTCTATCAAGTGGGTTTACTAAGACAACCCTCCCACACTTTCAAGGAAACTAAAAACTAAGCATGACTCCCTCTAAATCTGCAAAGTATCTATCCTTGATGAGTCATCTTTAATGCTTATCATATATACATGTTTGATCTTGTATATCGACTTTGATTCATCATTGTATTCCCTTCAAGTCTAAGTACTATATTTCACACATCATCTTTCATGATGGAATGATCATGATATACTTCCAAACATGTTTTATTATTGCCTCTTCATCATTGAAGGGTTTGGAATCAATATCGTGAGTCATCAATGTTGTATATAGTATTAGAACTTATGAGGTATTTTCTTCTCTCTCTCTTAAATAATTACTAGGAGTTGCATGCCTTCTTACATCCTGCAAGGATCATGAGGCCATTATGTCTTTTTCTTAATCACTACATCATCTACTAGTTCTATTGGCTCATCTTGATAGTAAGAAGGATGAATAGATGAATTTGTACCCTCATCCTTTGAAGATTCCTACTAGAACCAATCTCCCCACACCATATACTTAGGTTAATGGGAGATTGTTTACTCATTGTTTGACCATTCACCTCTATAGATATGATTTAGGCACTAAGGATGAATGTCTACCCAAGTAGATACAAATCACGAGTCTTTGTATCCTTATTCTTCGGCACATGAGTGTATGATTTTCAATTGAGAGTTCTCTCTGGATTCACTTTTGCAAATGCTTCCTTAATAGTATTTATTCCAACATTGGTGAGGACACTTCATCCGATCATAATTTGTCATACTAGATGCATCTACCCATAATAAAATGGATAGTTCTTGATGACAAATCATCATATCCGCAATATTCACAATAGATGTATTTTGTAACACATGGCATAAATGTCCATATGGGTTAACCAGTTTTAATTTAAATATTTATGTTATTCATCAATAGAATAACAAATCAAATCAAGAAAATCAAACTTATTACACAAAGTATAAAATATGTATCTTTGTTTGTTTTGTTAGCTCCCTCTTGATTTTTTCCTCGCATAAGTCACAACTAGAGTTTCTAGGAGGGGCCTTTTCTTCATCGTCAAATCTAGAGACCTTAATCTTCTTCTTCATCAAGTTTTGAACTTATGGAACTTTCTGAAGTATTCATCTTATGTCTTCATTTATTCTTCAGAGAAACATATATAGTACAAGGAAACATCCAAGGATTCCACTTTCACTGGTCTTCTTGTATTTGAATGTGCTAGGTCCAAGATCCTTTTTGGACATATTATGGAAATATTTCCTTTAGTATTCTTGAATTCTCTGTCAAAGTTGAAAATTCACAAAACTGAAATATGTTTCCATATATAAATGCACCCTCCTAGGGAGAGTTACACTATGTTATTTTCAATTCCAATCTATGGAGAGAATTTCTAAACTTGGCATCCCTAGTTTAGAAACTAGGGCACAAACAGTCTCTGGAAATGGAATCTATTCAGAACTGCTCCGATACCATGTTAGTGTTTTTAGCTTTAGTATTATAATTTTCATCTATTTCCATTTTACTTAATTATTTACTTAATCCCACAATTATAGAATTATTCATTTGCAATATAAGTAAAATAAAGGGACAATTAAAGATAATCATGCACAAGAGACACAAATATTTTATCCTAGGAAATCCAAATGAGAGAAAACCCAACAAAATTTTCTCTGGATAAAATCAATCCAATACGAGAATAATACCAATCATGAATTTTAATCCCTAGCACAAGAATGTGCTCTCCTCCCATAAGAAACCCTAATAAGGGTGTCGAGTCTTCAATAAAATAAGAGAACCCCAAACATTGCTCTATTTGATCTTGGACAAACTAGCTAGATGATGCGCACTTGTGTGAGAGAGAAGTGTGGTGTGAATGTGTCAAATGAAGTATGATAAAACTTATATTTATATTCTTCATTTGACTAGAAATTTCCATGATTAGCCCAACTTGTACTTTTACTTATCTTTTATTTATTATCAAGATGAATGGTCATTTTTGTCTTCTATGGTCTATTTACCCCTTTTACTAGGTTAGTTATGTTCTTTATTTTATTCCACTTTCTTTGAGACTTTTTCAATGGATTTTATTGAATTCATGGAAATTTATTCAACATGGAAAAGATATCCTAGTTGATGTCTCACCACATGAAGTCATATTCTTCCATAAGAGCTCTAATGTTGATTTGAAAATACTCTAAGAATCTTGGACACTTCTTAGATCCAATTATCAACTTTAAAACTATATTAGACTTTGTATATTATACAAGGAGATAACATATTCATGTAACTTAGACAAGTCATTTCACTCTATTCAGAATATATCACTTTTACTACGTAGCACTCCCACACAACGAGTATGAAATGTGACCTCTAGACTACTACCATTATAGTAACCATGTGACTAGACTAGGCTAAGCATCTGAGGCCTATATGCACATACTCAACACATGACTAATAATGTCTACAAAGGGGCCATTATTTCATGTCCCCATCCAAATAAGACTACTTGCAAACAATGTTTCACCAACCTACTAGTTCCCAAGGTTGAGGTAGAGACATCAATTTTGTAATAAGGGGGCTATAAGAACAAAAAGGACCTTATTTTCCATATTCACATTAAAATGGGTCACATGAATAATAAATTTTAAGAAAATAAGGTGGCATTGATTCATGAAGACAATTGTAAGCTTGTGTAGTCTTTGGATGACTAGATTCCCCAGACACTTGGAATGACCTTCATCCAAATTCAAACCCAAGGGGAATCTAATGTTCTTGGAGGACGATGTGGTGTCACATATGTTGGTTATTTGGTCAATACTGAGAGCGGGGGGGTGAATCAGTATTGTTATCTTTTCACCATCCTAGCCACTTTTAAATCTATCATTAGAAACACAAAACAACAAGAATACACAGAACATAATTTTAATGTGGAATCCGAATAGGGGAACATAAACCAACAATACATCCTACTATTGCAAAATTGTTATTTACAAATAGTTTTTCCTAGTAATACAAACAAGGATGGTATTACACCCTATTTACCAACACCAATTGCGAGGAGGCTACGACCCCCTGGTTTATCGGCTATGACTAAAAGGATGCTACAACACCCTATTTACCAATACCAATTGGAAGGAGTCTACGACCCCCTGGTTTATTAGCTTCTACTGAAAGGATGCTATGGCACCCTATTTACCAATGCCAATTGGAAGGAGTCTACGACCCCCTGGTTTATTAGCTCCAACTGAAAGGATGCTACAACACCCTGTTTTGTTAGCTAAGACTAACAGGATGATCCTACACCCTATTTACCAGCTTCTCTTGGAAGGAGGAAACATCCTCATGCATGCTTGTTTCCTACCCTAGCTGCACCCTGCCACCCTAATATGTTTTCTATAACATGTTACATTTTTTCCCTCCATTCTCTGTCACACCCATTGGTCTCTGTCTTATGCTATGGCTACATCGATCTCAATGACACAAACACCTTTTCTCATTCATACTTCTACGTATAAGTATCTTCATGTTTCCTATGGATGCATCTCTTTATTCTATAAACATACTCTTTCACAATCATGTCCTTTGAAATCTGATTCTCACACCTTTTCAACAATCTATGACTAATGATTTTTAATGAAATAATTAATTAAAACCTTCTTGATCACTTTTGATCTGCGAGCTCCCTTCTTCTTTGATCGTAGGATTTGTCAAACCAATTCCTGTGGACTTCCTCACCTCCATCAGTGGGAATACTCTATCTTCAGACCTTCGAGCTTCTCTTTTCCTCATGCATGTGGGAATCTTTTCTTCCTCTGTGAGATATCTTCATCACAGGCTCATATGTACACATTTCTCTTACAAAACACAATCTTCCACTTCCATCTATGATTTTCATGTTGGACATTCTTCTTTACCATTTATGGATGCACCTCAGAATTCATTTCCACAGCTCAACTTAACATTTTTTGATGCTTCCGCAATCTCCTTCTTGAGAATCAATCCAGGCCATTTGATCTAATTTTGAATCCTTCCGATCTGTCGATGTAGCACATAGATTTCCTCCTCGAAATCATATTTCTGCACCATGCTTTCCTCATCAACAATTTCCCATCGTTTATCTTCATTGGGCATTTTGCCGACCATCGATCTCCATATTGTGCGATGCAGAATGTCAACTATCCGCTTTTTAATTTCCAAAAACTCCTTTCCGCAAGCTTCTTTCTGCAGGATCCTTTCCGCAAGCTCCTTTCTGCAAGCTTCTTTCCACAATTTTCCTTTCACACCGTCGATCTATTTTAACAGAACTAATTTCCTCCATCCGATCTTTCCAAATTGCGAGATGCGGGATGTGAGATGCAGAAATGTAAAATTTTGACTTTCTGTAATTTTTCATCCACAACGTTGATATTTTGTGGAGTCTTTCCTAACCGTTGATCTTGCAGATTGCGGGATGCAGGATGCAGAATCACAGTTTCCTATTTTGGACTTTCACAACTTTGTTTCCACATTTTTCTGGACCATTGATTTCCTTGCAGATTTACCCTTGACTATTTGATCTTGATCTTTTGTGGAACTTTGTATTTTCCTCCTATATTTTTCGGGATTCTTCCTATCTATCGCATCTTGTGTGGGATGATTCCTAACCGTCCATTCTAGAACTAATGCAGATCTGCAATCTGTCTTTGTTGATTATACAAAACTAATCCTCATTCATCGGATCTCATGCAGATAACTATGCCACCTCATCATTGTGCCATGTCATCACTACCTTAGTATTTCACTGAGTTTTTCATCATGAGGACACCATCATATTCCATGTCATGATATGTGTCATGCCACATCCTTAACTATGCCATGCCATCTCATCACTACCTTAGTCTTTCACTAAGTTTGTCCTGCCATCATATCCACTAGTTATTCCTTTATCATTCATGAACACCTTTGACATCAATGATAACTATACCTCAAATTTTCCAACAATATGTTAGGATTATTAATCCTCACCTGTCTCATTTGGTCATATGTCTAAATCAGTAGTCATGTATAAATCGGGAGTCCGTCGAGTCTATTTTTAGTCACTAGCACCATCGGGTCCACTTGGCCTAATTGGGGCACATGTTCCAGTTACTAAAGTGTGGGGAACACTAATTGAGGCATACTGCCACTGATTGCACTTGCATACACCAGTTTATTAGCCTCCTAAATCAATCCCTACAATTGAGGAGCCACAGGGAGTGCCAACACCAACCTTCAGCAATTGAGTTCAGTTAGTGACTAGTCAAGCTAAGTTAGGAGTCAGTTACATTCAGTTCTAGTCCTCTACATTCGGTTAGTGCCAAGTTTGCATGGATACATGCAGAGAGGCACATTTCTCACTTACCATGGTCAGTTAGCCTTAGTTAACATTGAATTAGACACTTGAGTGTGTTTTAGAACTCCCATGAACTCCGATAATGATTTAGACAAGGTCAATTAACTATTGAGTCCTTCGATAATGATTTAGACAAGGTCTTAGTTACCTATAGTAAAGTAGAGTCTAATCAATTTGAATTTCCTCATGTGGATTTGAATTGCATGTGGCTATTTATCCATTGTATTACATTGTAATAAATTATATAATTACTTTTTTATTATTGAAAGCATTCACAATTGCAAGACATTTTTTCACTGTTTCATTCTTCAATTGTTGAGTAAATTGTGTGATCTATCTTATGAGTTGTGTATTTGTCCATATATCTATGTGTGCAATTTAATATGGTATTAGAGCCTCGATGGGCAAGGCACTTCTGCTCCTCAGATCTCCTACTGGATCATTATTTGAGGAATATTTTCCCTTCCTACTCTGCACTAGAGGCAGAAGGTTTACCACTTAATACCCCATGTTAAGGAATTGTTGATCAAGCTTGCTTGATCAATTATGCTGGGTGTGATCAAAACCTAAAATGTGCAAGTAGTCGACCTTATTTTGTTTGTTTGATTGTGTGATTTACAGGTTATCAGTTCTTCTCACTACATTCTCTATAAGAAGCTCATTCTCCTCACTGCATTCTCTACAATAGCTAAATTTTCTTCACTGCATTCAAAATGGCCTCTCCAATAAAGCCTCTCACTTCTTTCAATTACCACCAGTGGAAGGAGGACATGGAGATGAAGCTTCACTCCAAACAAATTTTCAGGCTCATAATGGATACAAAGGCAGATCCGGTTCTTAATCATGACAAAGAAAATTATTCAACATGCTTGATGCAGCATATGGATGCTTGTTCCTCTCAATCTCTTGATATCTTCTTTTCCACATCAAAGGATTGAAGACTCCCAAGAAGGTATGGGATAATATTTCTTCCTTGTTTGATAAGCAGGATGATCTGAGAGTCTATCAGCTTGAGAATGAGCTGATCTCCCTTCATCCATCCAATTTTGAAACACTAAATGAATTCTTTACAAAATTAAAGAGATTGGTGTTCAAATTGATGTTGTACAAGTTTGAAAAGGAGGATGATAAACTTATTCTTTCCATCCTCTCAAAACTTGGTGCAGACTATTCAATCTTTGTGTCAACCTTTCATTCAGTGAAGCTCACTACTCCAAACTAGAAGATTCCCACTCTTAACAGTTTCATTGAATCTCTCACTCATAAGCATGACAAGTTGATCCAAATGGGGATCATTCGATCTTCCAAATATCAAGCATTGGTTGGAAGAGGAGGTAAGGTAGTGAATGATAAAGGGAAACAAAGAGAGGAGTCTCCTGTGAAGAATGAGCAGTCAAATGATTCTTTAGGTTCGAAGAGAAGAAAGAAGAATGGTAAAGGGAAGACCCTTTGTTCCTAATGTGGAAGGGAATTCCATCCAGATAGCTCCTACATGAGAAGACAAATTGATGAAACAACTCTTCTTATGAAGAAACATAACATTACTGCACCTGCTAGATCAAGGAAGGATGACCACACAGAAGACACTGAAGATTACTTCGAAATAGTTCATACACTGAAGGCTAGCTATTAAACATCGCATACCTTCCTCATTGATTCTAGAGCTTCCAATCATATGGTTGCATCCAAAGAATGATTCTCTTATTTACAATCTTTTAATTGGTCCTAGTATTCAGTTGGGAAATAATAGTAAAGTTCAAACCAAAGGGAAGGGCTCTATCAAGATTGAACATGGAACATTCAAAGATGTGCTCTATGTTCTCTCCCTAGCTTCAAACTTGTTATCTGTATACCATATGACTCATACTGGCTCTCCAAATCGAGTGATCTTTGGTCATGACTCAGTGGAGATCACAGATATCTTTGTTGGAAACATCATAGTGAAGGGTGTTGCAAATCATGCCTCCAAGGCATATGAGTTCTCACACTTCATGCCATTTTAAGAACCAGTGCACTATCAGTAGCCACTTATAAGGGAAGGTAAAATCATTTCATCTACTTCTTTTTTTGCTTCCACTTGTATTGCAGATCCAGTTGTATCAATTTATGAGATTGAGATTCAAGGTGATTTAGATCCAAATCTAGTCCCTACTTCCAAACTGAAAGCTAGGAGGATGACTAGAAACCCCCCCGACACTCAGAAGGGAAAGACCCTCGTGCTATGTCATACAACCTTACCTTCTTCAGTGAGATGCAATAAACTCCTTGCAAGATGCTACATGAAAAGGCCTCAGTCTAACTACATTTAGAAGAATAGAGATGATCATACACCTCTTCATCCAACAAGATACAAAGGTTACATTCCTCCTTCCTTCCATCATCGTTTTTGGAAAAGAAGGAGAAGTCTACATGCTAGGCCCCAAGATACCTATGCACAAAACATCATGCATGCTGCTCTGCGAAATCACAGGGATTGCAGAAACACATTTTCAAGTTTTTCAAACTTGAATCTCGATTCTATCTGCTTAGTTAGAGGGGGGTATTTTTTCCCATGTGGTTTTTTCCCCAGCTCCTTGTATTGAGCAGTTACTTTAATTTACTTGATGTAATGGGTGACCTATGGTCTTAGTTACCAGGGCCCATAGATTTTCCAAGTTGGGATTCAGTGGGGGTGTTAGGATTATCAATCCTCCCTTGTCCAATTTTGTCATATGTCTAAATTAGGATTGATGTCTAAATTGGGAGTTCATCCAGTCTCTTTTTAGTCACTAACACCATTGGGTCCACTTGGCCTAATTGAGGAACATGTTCCAACTACAAAAGTGCAAGGAACACTAACTAAGGACTAGCATGACTGATTTCACTTGCATGCATCATTTTACCAGCCTCCTAGATCAATCCCTACAAGTTAGGAGCCACTAGGAGTGCTGACACCAACCTTCAGCAGTTGAGTTCAGTTAGTGACTAGTCAAGCTAAGTTAGGAGTTAGTTACATTCATTTCTAGTCCTCTACATTCAGTTAGAACTAGGTTTGCATGGATGCATGTAGGAGAGGCATATTTCTCACCTACCATAGTCAATTAGCATTAGTTAACACTGAATTAGACACTTGAGTTGTGTTTTAGAACTCCGATGAAATTCGATAATGATTTAGACAAGGTCTTAGTTATCTATAGTCAAGTAGAGTCTAATCAATTTGAATTTACCCATGTAGATTCGAATTACATGTGGCTATTGATCCATTGTATTACATTGTAATTAATTTTTTATTAATGAAAGCATTCATAGTTGCAAGCCATTTTTGTATTGTTTCATTCTTCAATTGCTGAGTAAATTGTGTGATCTATCTTGTGAGTTGTGTGTTTGTCAACAGATCTATGTTCTCAATTTAATACAATCTCCCCCTTTGGCATTGATGGCGTCCTCTAAAAATTCTCCCCCTTTGACAACAATGGAAAAGGATAACATGTTATGCCAATGTTGCACCTATTTTGATATAGGATTTCATGTCTCTCTTCTTTTTCATAATTCATCCTATCATCATATATCCCTTTAAATGAACTTGGTTATTTAACCAATGTATTATCATTTATCTTATCATTTCCTGTTTTTGAATGATAGCTTAACTGATAGATCCATGGACTCCCCCTGTCACTGTACTTCTTCTCCTTTGTCAACATTTTTGTGACAGAGTTTACAGTCGGCATTTTTTCCAACACTTCCATTTTTTGTTCTAGGATACATGTTTCCTTTTCTTAAAAATATGTCCCCAATGCCATATCTAATGGTCTATTTTTCCTGTAAGTTAATTGGCTTCCACTTTTACCAGAATTCCTTAATACTGTGCATTTAGATCTTCATATGAAAACCTAGCATATACTACTGGAATATTTTGGATTTAGATCTATATTATCAATTGTATAGAGACCCATAACTTCTCATCCTCAACACATAGATTACTTCAATTTATTGCATATTTTCTCTGGTCTCACAATCTCAAACATAAGGAATCATAACCTCAATCTTTTCCTTTGTCAATGCTGAACTCATCTTGCTACCTTAACTATAGAATGAATTTTCTATTTCTTTTAGACTTGAGTTTTATTTCTACTCTCAACAATTTATGTGTCATGAATTCAAATACTAAGTAAACATAATCATATTTATCTTCTATTTGATCATAGACATCATGGTTTTCATGACTCTCACATTTGTTTGTGCTCACGTTACTTCATACTTTCTCTTATGTCATCCATACACCAATTGAGTTTTTTTCTCAGATACCAATTGGAATTTTCTGACTTTAACTCCCCCTAAGTATAAGATCCCTTCTAATTTCATTTTTAGGGTTTTCTAAATTACGAGAGACCCTTTTAGAAAAGGATCCCATAGTCATCACTACATCCTTCTTCAACACCTTCATATTTATTAGTGTATTCTTTTATATATCCATCTTGCTTTTCCTCATAAAGGATGTCATCCTTATTTATGCCTCTATTATGCTATCGTTATCTTTGGAGACCTCACTGATGTTTGAAATATTTATCTCTTCTACATCTTTGCAGTCTTCCTTTCTTCTCCACATATTTCCATGAGGTGTTTTTCTTGCTAGTTTCTCATTTTTCATCTTCCATACCTTCTTATGAGTTTCCTTGGAAGGTATGCATGTCCCATTCTTGCAATGTCTTGCAAAGTGTCCAATATTGTGACATATGAAACACAAAATATGTCTTTTTCTATTAGAGATGTTGGTGTCTTCTTTTCTTATCGTCCCTTCATCTTCTTCTTTGATTCTACAATCATCAGCCTTGTGGCCAAACTTGTGATAGCAATGAAAATATCCATAGAATATATTTTTGGAAAATATTTGGTTTTTCTTCTTGTAATGACTCTTTTCTTTTGCATGTCTTCTGAAATTTTTCATCTTGGGAGGATGAGCAGAAATCTGATAATTAATCTTCAATTCCTTATGATTCTTCTGCTTCTTGGGTGTATCTTTGGAGGCATCATGTTGAAATTTAACATTTTCATGAATGATGGAGCTTGACCCTTTATGATTATATCCAAGACCTGTGATATCCCTGGAGGATATTTGTAAGTTGAGGACTTTATTAAGAGCTTCAATACTTTCCTTGAACTTCTCAATAATAGTGAACTGATGTTTTAGCTTCTTTACTACTTCCTTGAATTCAACAACTTCTTCTTTTAATTTCTTGACCTCTTTCATACTAGCCAACACTTGTTGTATTGAATTGTGTAGCTCTCCTTGGAGGGTTTTGACTTCCTCTTCTTTTGACTTCTTCTCTTATTGATATTTTGACAATTTTCCTTCCAAGACTTTGTTATTTTTCGTACACTTTTCAATTTCATCTACAATAGCAATGTATTGGGCTTCTATGTCCACTTCTGATTCCTCATATGAGTTTGTTGTCCCTATAAATAAATTTTATTCATCTTGACTAACATCCTCGAGAAAAGCAAGTCTTTCTTATACACTTTTTTAAACTGACTAAAGATCTTTTATCTTATCCTTGAAAGTTCCTTTGCAAAGTTACATTCACCTATATTCTCTTTGGCATCATCAGATAATCCATCAAGTATTGAAGCCAATTCCATTGAGTTACTTTTATTGGATATCTTTTGAGCTGGAGTCCTTATCCTCTTTGGTGGGAAGTAATTAGTGATCACTGCATTCCATACATCATGTCCCAATTCCTTCATATAAATTTTCATTCTTGTACTCCAAAATATGTATTTTTATTTTCGAAATATTGGAGATCCATTTACTGTGTAAATCTCTTCTTGCTGATCCATTGTGATTTTAATGGGATCTTCCTTCCAGTGGTTAAACTGTAGTGAAGGAACCTGCTTTGATACCATTTTTTGGTTATTTTTTCAATATTGAGAGAGGGGGTGAATCAATATTGTTATATTTTTACCATTTTAACCACTTTTAAATCTATGACTAGAAACACATAACAACAAGAATACACATAACGCAATTTTAACGTGGAATCCCAATAGCGTAAACCACCAATACGTCCTATTATTGCAAAAATTTTATTTACAAATAGTTTTACCTACTTCTATAGAAAATGATGGTATTACACCCTGTTTACCAATACCAATTGGAAGGAGGCTATGACCCACTGGTTTATCAGCTATGACTGAAAGGATGCTACAACACCCTATTTACCAATACCAATTGGAAGGAGGCTATGACTCCCTGGTTTATCGACTGCTACTAAAAGGATCCTACAGCACCCTATTTACCAATGCCAATTTGAAGGAGGCTATGACCCCTTGGTTTACCAATTGCTACTGAAAGGATCCTATGACACCCTTTTTTGTTAGCTATGACTGAAAGGGTTCTCCTACACCATATTTACCAGCTTCTACTGGAAGGAGGAAACAACCCCCTGCAGGATTGTTTCCTTCCCTAGCTCCACCCTACCACCCTAATATGTTTCCTGTAATATGTGAGCTTTGTTTTTCCCTCCACTCTCTATCACACCCACTGTTCTATGTCTTATGCTATGGCTACATCGATCTAGATGACACAGACACCTTCTCTCACTCATACTTTTGTGTATAAGTATCTTCATGTTTCCTACTGATGCATCTCTTTATTCTGGAAACATACCCTTTCACAATCATGCCCTTTCAAATATGATTGTCACACCTTTTCAACAATCCGTGACTAATGATTTTTAATTAAATAATTAATTAAAACCTTCTTGATCACTTCTTATCTGTGAGCTCACTTCTTCTCTAATCGTAGGATTCATTAAACCAATGCCTGTATAATTTCTCTCCTCCATTAGTGGGAATACTCTATGTTCAGACCTTCGGGCTTCTCTTTTTCTCATGTGTGTGGGATTCTTTTCTTCCTCTACGAGCTATCTTCATCGCAGGCTCATCTGTACACATTTCTCTCACAAAACACGGTCTTCAACTTCCATCTATGAGTTTCATGTTGGACATTCTTATTTACCATCTATGGATGCACCTTAGAATTCATTTCTGAAGCTCAGCTTAACGTTCTCTAATGCTTCCAAAATCTCCTTCTCTAGAATCAATTCAGGTCATTTGATATAATTTTGAATCTTTCTGATCCGTCAATATAACACATAGATTTCCTCCTCGAAATCGTATTTTCGCACCATGGTTTCCTCATCAACGATTTCGCATCGTTGATCTTCATCGAGCATTTTCCTGACCATCGATCTCCATATTGCGGGATGCGAGATGCACGATGTCGACTGTCCACTTTGAATTTCTGAAAACTCCTTTCTACAAGATTCTTTTTGTAGGTTCCTTTCCACAAGCTACTTTCTGCAAGATTCTTTTCACAATTTTCCTTCCGCATCATTGATCTCTTTTAGCAGAACTAACTTCAGCCATCCGTTCTCTCCATATTGCGGGATGCAGGAACGTAACATTTCAAATTTCCGCAAGCTCCTTTCTACAATTTTTCTTCCACACCATCCATATTTTGCAGATTATTTCTTGACTATTGATCCTGTGGATTGCGGGATGTGGGATACAGAATCATACTTTCCTATTTTTAAATTACACAACTTTGTTTCCACATTTTCCTGGACTGTTGATTTCCTTCTGGATTTACCCCTGAGTGTTTGATCTTGATATTTTGTGGAACTCTGCATTTTCCACCTATATTTTCCAGGATGCTTCCTAACCCTTGGATCTTTTGCAGGATGCTTCCTAACCGTCCATTCTAGAACTAATGTGGATCTGCATTTTGTCTTTGATGATTATACAAAAATTGATCCTCATTCATCGGATCTCATGCAGATAATTTTACGACCTCATCATCGCACCATGTCATCACTACCTTAGTCTTTCACTTTTTTTGTCATCATGAGGACACCATCATATTCCATGTCATGGTATTTTTCATGCCACATCCTTAACTATGACATGCCATCTCATCACTTCCTTAGTCTTTCACTGAGTTTGTCCTGCCATCATATCCACTGGTTATTCCTTTGGCATTCATGAAAAACTTTGACATCAATGACAACTATAACCCAAATTTTCCAACAACATAGTCTAGCATGAGCCAAGCAATTTGAATTGTGAGAGGAGAGTAACTGACATGGAAGAGGAAGAGACTAAAAATGCAATGTGTGCCACTTGGAAGGAGACTCCATGCACTCTATGAAAACAAATGATTAAATATTCTATGAAAAATATGAAAAATTCAGACATGATTGCAAACCTATGAAAAATATTACATGATAGGGATAAAAATATCCACCAAGTGGGCACACTTTGGGAGTCATATGAAGCCATTCGAATTGGGGAAACAATTGGAACATGAAGAAGAAGACAAGTGTCACAGGAGTTACTAAACCACTAAGTTGTGTTGGAGGAATCCTATGGAGGGAAATTCGACCTTAGTAGGCCTAATGAAGTTAATAAAAGGATGCCTTGAGGAAGGAGAAGGTATTTTTATCATTTGTTAGTTTTTCTTTGGCATTTTGGAGAGATTTTGCTTGTTCATTACACGGTGAGTGTTGACTCTCCCTGCTTGAACCAATTTTGAGGGAGTTGGATTCCTTCCCAAGTTGGTTGATGGAGATTCCATTTATACCTCTCATTGGATCTTATTTATGGTTTTTATTTGCATGTGTAATTTCCATATAGCTCAATTTATCATCTGTCTCCCTCTTATCTCATTCCTTCTTCTCCATTCCCCCATACTCTCATGTTGATGGTGCACTTGTTGGAGCAATGCTTGCACTTTGTTGAGTCCATTTGATGCCAAATATTGGTTATATGATGTATGTATCTGTAATTTTATTTACATATCCTATGTAACTCTAAATATAATAAATTCACGTGTGAAAATCTTGCATTCTCATGCTATTGAATCCCTAGTTTTCATGAATTTGGCTTCAAGCTTGAAACAATTTTAGATCATATTTGTATGAGGTATTTTATATAATTTTTATGCTATTGGGGCATAAATTTTTATTTTGTATATGGAAATTATATTTCATGTTACTATATGAACCATCTATTCTACTTTTCATGTTTCAAAATTAAGCTAGTAATGTAATTTCCCCATAAGCAATTTCCATGAAAGTTACCATACAAATGTTGAAAATAATAATCAGTTTGTAGAGATTACTAACCATGAATAAAGATATACATTTATGTATAATATTAATCCACATAATATTTTCTTAAATTTGGAATGGTTGTACTTGAATTGGAGATCCAAATTGGCCTCCACCCATGGAGGAATTAGACCTCATTTTCCAAGGAAATTTGCACTTTTCTCTCCCTATACCAAAAACCAAGTTGCTGAATCCTAAATTAGGAAACAAAATGATCATAGGTCATTTTTTAATTTTCTAATACTCTTTATATCCTTTCATTTCAAATTCAAGATCATTTCAAGTCATTTTGAACCCCCTATAGTCTTGACTAGTAAATCTCGAAATTTCCCAAATTGCACTTTTCTTTGAAATTTCAAGTAGGGAAATTATATTTGTATCATAGCATGGTATTGGAACCTGTTGAAGTTATCTATTTATGTTTCCTAATGATTATATTCCTCCATCAGATATTGAGATTGAAGATATTGTCGGTGGAAAAGAAGAAGATGAAGAATTCAATTATGTTTTAGTGGTGATTAAGGATAACCTAGGAGTAGAAGTTATGGATGAGAATGAGAAATTTAAGAAACTCATGAATTCATATTTTCATTATATTACCAATCAGATTATTCAAGGGTTTGAATTGATGGATATCCAAATCGAGGGTAAGATGGCAGCAGGGGGTAGTAGTAGTTCACATCATGAAGAGAAGAAGACCTATGGGGAAACTATTTCCTCGAAGACTAGACCTCACAATAGACCCCATGAATTTAAGAATCAAACCAGACCTACAAATATTAAGTTTTTAGAGTCTGAAGAGAACCATGACACTGCTTATGGCATGAAGGAAGTAGTATATGGGTGACAACAACTAAGTGAAGAATTTAAGAAAACTCTACCTTTCGATCATTTCTTCAATGTATCTAGAAAGCTCAATTCTGGAGGAAATGGGTGTAGGATTCCATTTCTAAATTAAGAATTAAATTCTACCCTAGGAAAGGTAACTATCCCTTCCTTTTATGGATCTTCCCAAATTTATGCAAGTGCTTGGATACAAAAACTATATGTGTATTTCCAATGGAATCCTATGGTTGAAGAGGATGCATTGAAAATGGCCATTCTACATCTTGAGAGAGAAGCCAATGATTAGTGGTTCCATGGTATTAAGGCCTTGGGAAATGATAAAATTTCATCCTACAATGAGTTTTCCAATGCATCAATGAAGATATTTGATAGGAAATATCATGAAATTGCTTTCAAAGAATTGGCACAATTAAAGCAAACTGGGACCCTTGAAGCCTATATGTTGGAATTTCAGAATCTCTTAGTGATGGTTTCTGATATCTATATGGATCAATTGGTTATAATATACCTTGAGGGGTTGGAATAACCTTTGAAAGGGATAGTGAAATGCTACAACCCAACTACATTCAAGGATGCCATAAACTTGACAAGAGATCTACAAAATGTGCTGCCAAGGGAAGGTTGTCCCCCTAATCCTAATTTTCTTTCCAAATTCAAAGAAGGGAGGAAACCCCGAAAAAGGGAATATTTTGTTAAGGAGAATAAGGAGGGACCAAGAAAATAAGAACTCAAGAGGAAATAATTGTGCTTCACATGCTTGATAAAGGAAAAATTGCAGTACTCTCAGGTGTTCCTTGATTTCACACCCTTATATTAAAGGGTGTTATACAAGGACAAAGGGTTGCAATTATAGTTGATGGAGGATCCACTCATAAATTCATAAATGCAGCCTTGATGGAAAGAATAAATATACATGTTGAAATTTTTTAACGCTTCACATTCATCATTCCAGGTAACAATTCTATGGACTATGCCAAATGGATTCCAAAGCTTCAAGTTACTATAGGGAATTACATTGTTATTGATAGCTACTGTGTAGTGAAAGTGGATTATACAAATGTGGTTTTAGGTGTCCAATGGTTATATTATATAAGGGAGAATACAATGAACTATAAAGTTCCATAAATGAGGTTCAAATATTCGAAAGAGAAACCCATCTTATTTAGAGGAATTCACACTTACCCTAACTAAGTGGTGTCCTCTAACAGTATGAGGTCTACCTTGAGGCATGGGGACATTGAATGGGATGATGAATTTCCAATAACCTCTTCCAAGCCTCACTTGAAGGTTTTAAAACATCCAAAGGAGATATAAAAGTTTTTGAGTAAGCATCTGAATATTTTTGTAGAACTTCCTACAGAAAGACCACCTAACAGAGGGGTGGAGCATGCCACTGAATTAGATATAGGGACCCAACCTATCAAAATGCATCCCTATAGACACTCCAAAAGGATTATAGATGATATTGATGGTTCCATTAAATAACTATTGGAATTGGTTCGCATAAGACATAGTCCAAGCCCTTATTCTTCTTCAATTGTTATGGTGAAAAAAAAAGGGTGAAACCTTAAGAATGTGCATTGATTTTAGATCCTTAAACAAGAAGACCGTGAAGAATAGATATCCCATCCCGCAAATTATTTATGAATTCATGGAATATATCCATGGAGAAAATTTCTTCTAAAATATTGACCTTAGATATGGTTATCATCAAATTCGAATGAGGGAGGAAGACATACCAAAGACTGCTTTTAGATGTCACCATGGTCACTTTGAGTTCCTTTCCATGACTTTTGGCATGATAAATGCTCCTGCCACATTTCAATCATGCATGAAAAATATCTTCCACAAGAAACTTCTTAAGTTTGTTCTAGTTTTCTTTGATGATATTCTTATTTACAGTAAGACATGGGATGAACACTTGCATCCTCTAGAAGTTGTATTAAAAATTCTGCATGATCAATATTTTTTTGCTAAGCTGTCAAAAGGTGAGTTTGGTTTGATAGAAATTTTGTATCCATCAGAGGAAATTTCAACTCAAAATCGGCCTCCTAAAAAAAATTAATATAATAATAGTTAAAATAATAAAATAATATTGATTAATTTTGAAGGAAGAAAAGAAAGAAACTACTTTTTTGTTTGTATTTTCGACGTATCTTGTTGTGTTTTTACTCAAATTTCAATTGAGAGAGCTCGTGGGATGTGGAAATAATTTTTACATCCAACAGATACCCACTCGACATACTTTTGACGGACCCTGCTACCCCAAAAATAAGAAATACTTGAAAAAATGAGATGATGATGTCATCATCATGTTTTTTCAGGTAATTCTTGTTTTTGGGGTAGTGAGGTCCATCAAAAGTATGCCGAGTGGGTACCCATTGGATGCAGAATTTAATTTTGGCATCCAGTGAGCTCTCCTGATCGAAATGTGAGTGAAAACACGAGGAGATATGTCGAAAAAAAAAGTAGTTTTGTTATGATACCTATCCCCAAATTTATATTAAAAAAGTGTTTAAGACCTATACGGTATTTCAAATTTAAATCAATTTCATTGGCTAACACATGATGACATGTAATTTGAATTAGAGTTAAAAGGCCCATTTTGAGTTGAAATTTCCTCTAATGTTGGGAACATCATTGTTCAATATGGTTTGAAGGTGAACTGGGAGAAAATCAGAGCCATTATTGAATGGATCTGTCCCAAAAACATCTTTGAATTCAGGGGATTCATTGGGATTTTACCTACAATAGGAATTTATGAAGGGCTTCACCCAACTCACTTCACCTATTGCTTATTTGAAAAATAAATATGCTTTCCAATGGCATGAAGAGGAATAAAATTTATTTCCAAAGAATGAAATAGGTAATGAGTAGTTGTCCCATTCTTACATTACCTGATTTTTCTAAACCTTTTTCCTTGGAGTGTGATGCATCAGGGGTGGGCATTGGAGCACTCCTAAATCAAGGACAACACCCAATATATTTAAAGAGCATGAATATACAACCACATGAGAATATATACTCTATATATGACAAATACATGCTATCTATTATGCATTCTTTGACCAACTTCAAACAATACTTGGTGGGGAAGAAGTTTGTGGTCAAAACTGATCAAAATAGTAAATAGTAAATAGTAATTTGGTAGCATATGCCTTATCTAAAAGACCCTCTATCTCTCTAATGGATCTTAAAGAATATTGGAGAGCTACACTAGAAGTAGAATATGCCAACGATAAGTTTTCTTGTGAACTTTTGACGGGACTAGCCATGATGATAGGTATAAGTTGTTGTATGGAAACATCTACTACAAAGGAGTGATCTATTTGGTCATTGGTTTGATATTGAAGAAAAAAAATTTGAAAAGTGTTCATGATTATCCTTTAGAAGACCACCATGGTTTCTTCAAAACATATAGAATGTTGAGAGAAAGATTCTATCAGAATGGGTTGAAGAGTGATGTTATGAAATATGTGAATGAATTCCCAACATGTCACAAAACAAAGTAGATGACCATCATACATCTAGTCTCTTGCATCCCTTGCCTATACTAGAACAAAAATGGGAAAGAATTTCCATGGATTTGATCACTGGTTTAACCAAAGTGCTTGGTAAGGATTGAATATTTGTAGTGGTGGATAGACTCAATAAATTTGCTCATTTGTTTTCTATTACTACATCCTTTAATGCTTCACAAGTGGCTGATATATTATTTAGAGATGTTTTCATATTTCATGGGATTCCCATGGTCATTGTTAGTGATAGATATAGCCAATTTTGAATGCATTTTTGCAAGAAATCTTCAAAATGGTGGGAACAAAATTGAATCATATAGCCAACTATCATCCACAAAATTATGGCAAAACAGATAGGTTGAATAAATGACTAGAAGGCTACTTGAGAAACTGTGTTAGTGGGAAATGAAAAGCATGGATCAAATGGTTGCATTTGGGTGTGTTTTGATGTAATACTATTTTTCATATGTCAATTGGCATGTCTCCTTACAAATACCTCAATAGTTATGATTCATCCACTTTTATTGACCACATATTTAGTGATATTAGAGCTTCAAAATCTAAGTACAAGATTGAATAAAGTCAATAGATATTGAATATTTTAAAAGATAACTTGTAGGTGTCCGAAAACCAACAAAACAATATGCAGGTCAACATAGAGTGGAAATAAATTTCCAAGTGAATGAATTGGTTTATTTGAGGTTTCATCCATACAAACAAACCTACATAAAAGGAAAAGGTTCATAAAATATCCAACCAAGGTTTTATGGTCCCTACAAAGTGGTTCAAAAATTTGGAGAAGTTGCCTATGAATTGGAACTTCTAGAAGGAAGTAAAATCCGTAATTTATTTCATGTTTCATGTCTTCAAATGGTGATAGGGAAAAATATTTAAGTTTCAGAAACATTACCTCCCTTGGATGATTAAGGAAAGCTCAGTCTCATTCCATAAAGAATAGTGAAGATAAGGGAAAGAAAATCAACTAAGAGAGCTAATCAAGGGAAAGAATAGTAAAATTTTCAAAATAAGAAAATCAATAGTTTGTGGGAATAGTTATTGAATTTATTTTAATTTATTGGTAATTAATGCGATTTTGTCAGAATTAAATCACAAAATTCTTAGAGAGATAATGGTATGTCTATGAGTCCCTTTGATATCCCCAAGGGACATTACATATAGTTCAATCACATAAAATCATTTACCTCCATATATGCACTTGTACATATCGTAGATAACAAAAACCAATATTGTATCATTATTGAGCCAGTGAAATAATGAGTGGATGAGAACTAGTGAACTTCCATTGAAAACCAGTGAATGAGGGATACCCTTAATGATAACCAATGAAATTTCACTAAAAAACCAGTGAATGAGGCATACCCTTCTCTAAGGGCTCCAATAATAAGTCTGTATTTACCTCGGTTCACCTCCTTAAAAATTATCTCCTAAGCTAATTTAGATGTAAACTTTTAAATTTCCTACACAAGACCAATATCTCTTTGATAATGCTAATCAATACCCTTAGAGACAATATTACCAAGTGAGGAAGAATCTTAAACAGGTATGAGAGAGTAATGGCCTCCTCCCTCTATGAAATATTGCCTAGAATATTGAAAAAACCCTTCCCAAGATTACCTTAAAACCCCCCTATACTATGAGGGATTTTTCAACAAATAAAATTAAAAATTCCCTTTATATACCCGCAAAAAAACACAGGGCACCAACCCTACCCTCACTCAAGGAAGGACCACTAGAATAACTAAGCCCAATATCCCCTTTCAAAATAATATTATTATTATTTAGAGAAGAAGAAACAGTATAGTACTTACTTGAAGTTGAAGTGCCTTCAAATCTAGACTTTGACAATGGTTCTACCTTCAAATTCACTAGAGAAGGAAGACTAGGATATTCTCAAACCATAGTAGTGTCATCACCACATTATTTAGCTCAATAATGTTAGCGATTGACACATCCCCAATTTTTAAATAGGATTTCCTAGGAACTTCAACAAACCTCACAATCACCTCCTCGTTAAAAAGAAATAGAATTCAATATTCACCTGGAGATGAGAGTGAGGCTACAAGAACATTAGTTTGATCACGGGTTCAAATCCATTGAAGCGAACTCACTTTTTCAGAATTTGAAGAGGATTAATCTAGAGATATTATAGGTGTTGAAGTTGGATCCTCTTTAGCAAAGTAATAGGTGTGTTACCATGTCAATGTTAGTCACCCTCCTTGAATAGGGATAATTAGTCAGAAAATATCTTCCAAAAAAATGGCAGGAAAATGGAAGGTGTGGCAAGAAGGTGCGGAGGGAAGGTGGATGCCAAGGAAAATCAATTTTATTCACTATTGTAATTATTTGAAACATTATTAAAATATTATTAATATAGTATTGCAAGTGTCGAGGTAAAATATACAAGTTTATTATATTTAGTCATAGTGGAACCTCAAATAATTTGGCAAGAGGCATCATGGTTCAGAAGTTTATCAATGTGGCCTATTTTCCTAATATGATCAATTTTCCTAATAATGTCCATCCACAATGTGCAAACCCTTTAACATTTGTATTTGGGGATCATGGGCCATTGCATCAATCAAACCTATGCCACCACATATACTCTATGTAGCAAATATTTGTACTATGAGTTCGATATGGTGGCCATTTCAAGGTTTCAACATAGCATTGATGGTTCTCATAGCCCTAAATTCTCCATGATTAATAGCTTAAGCCATGAGAACCAATATCACTAGTTCCCATGGAGGGCCTTAGAGTAAACTAAATTTATTACCCTAAAGTAACTTAGTTAATGCTCTATGTAGCAAGGAGATCAGAAACAACTGTCTCCCATTCAATCTCTATGGAAAACCTGCTAGAGATGGAATTTGGACACGTGACCGAAAATCCACTAACAATAAGGCTAAGAGGAGACCCTTTGTTGAATCCTTACATTGTAGGTTACTATATCACCTTGGAAATATGGGTCGAAACCATCAACAAAGTAGAGATTGGTTATGCAAATTATTTAAATTTTTGTTTAATTTGTAAAGAATGAATACATTCATATTTATAATATTGAAACAAGAAATACTTCTAAGAATATTCAATGCGGATTGTTGACCTTGTATCCTTTTTAACCTCTCTTTAGCTTCATTTTTAACTAGCTCTATATTATTTTTCATTGATAATTATATTAGAAGGCGTTACCTAAAATATATTAATTGAATGTCACATTGTGAATCCCTCATACTGAAATGCAATTCACACAATATTTTAATACCAAAATTCAAATCATACAATCTTTTATATATTGAAATGCAACTCGCACATCTTGGTAGGAACAAATTGTGTGAATTGTATTTTGGTATGAAAATATTTTGTGATTTGGATTTTAGTATGAGGGATTCATAGTGTGACATCGGTAATTACCATATTGTGTGGAACATCTTCTAACATAATTTTCTTTGAAAAATAATATAGAGTCAAGTGAAAGTGAAGATAAATATATATTAGCAAGGCTAGGATATCAACAAGTCACGTTGAATATTCTCAAAAGTATTATGTCTTTCAATATTAGAAATTTTTACACTACATTCATTCTTTACAAATTAAACAAAAATTGAGCTCACAACACAAATATTTACTTTGTTTATGGTTCCAACCCATATTTCCATGGTGAGATATCACTATATAGTTCAAGGCTGCAACAAAAGGTCACCGATTATCCTTAGTTTTAGTGGAGGCTCGCTCATGTGTTCATCTTCCATATCTAGCGAGTCTTCTATAGAGTCTAAATGGGAGACTATGGCTTCTCACTACAACTTTGATGAACCATTGTGTGATAGATATTGAATTATAACGTTATTACATTATTCAATTATATTAGTATTTTTATTCTTTAACTGAATTATAATGTTTTTGGAATAAGCCTAACATCCCACTAAGACTAATAACCCATTAATCATTGTTGACCTTATTTGTGATTCATGAATTAGAAACCTAATCTTAAACACTTCTAACCCATAACCCTAGATAAATTGATGTAGGGATAAAAATCCTCATTGTCATCATCATTACCATTGTCACCATTGTCTCCATTGTAATTAACATCAATGTAATTGTTGTCATCACCATCTCCACTTTATTAATCACCATTGTCATGATCAACAACAGCATCATCATTTTCATCATTGTCTTCAACATCATCATCATCATCATTATTATTGTCACCAACATCATCATCATCACCATCATCATCATCATCATCATTAGGGGGTAATTAGGGTTGGGGTTAGGTATTTATAGGTGTAGGAGTTATAGAACCCCTCATCATCATTGTTAGATCATCATAACACCTAGTACCATGGTCACATACACCTAGGACCCACTTTCATTTGTTTTATACTTATATCATATGGTCCAAAACTTGGTTATGTTGGTCTAGCAAGGTTATTTTGTGTTTTGGACTCATTAATGCACCCAAGCGCTCTCATTTTACCATTTTGGAGACACATGTGCCCTCGTTTAGGACTGCTCAGTCCTTGGTGTGCTCCCCATTCCTTAAAATAGGGAAATTGGTTGATTAGAGTCACCCATGAATGGTATTTGGGTGTTTTTTGATCTTTTGGACCATTTATTGTTTCCTAGAGCCACTCCCACTCATCCATGCACTCCAACATACCTATCCTAGCCTCATTTATGTCATAGCATGCTTCGATCATGTTCAAATAGCCATTCATGACCGTCTGAGGTGGTTTGGGAGCTCATTGGTCCACATAGGGGGGTTTGAGGTCCAATCTAAGCTTGCCACATGTATGAATCAAATTTGCCTCTAAATTATAATGATTTTATCCCATTGTATCATAAAATGTTCCATACATATTTACATTTTTGTAATTCTTAATAAACTATGGTATTGGCACCATTTCTATGTGTTAATTTCACTCTATTCACTGCTTTTCTCCATCATTTTTTAATATCTTGAGTTGTGAGGATTACCTTATCTCCTAGATATTGTTTTGAGTCATATTTTCACACAGTATCAGAGCTCTTTGGAGCTGCAAATTGAATTCAGAGAGGTTGAGTTTCTATCTAGGGTCTCTTCTAGAAAAATTTGAGTGTTTGCATTACAAGTAGTTCCAATGTCTTTGTCACTCAATGTGCAAGAATAAATGGAGTGGAGCCATGCATTGTTTACCCCATTAAATTATTTTGAATGGAAGGAAAGAATGGTGATCTAGATGAGGTCGAAAGGCTTCTATAGAGTAACTTTGGAGACCGAGACCGAGCCCAACTCTGCTGTGGAAAAATCGAACTACTTCAACAAGTTGGATGAGGCATTTGGGATTCTTTGTATCATTTTTTTGAGGGACCTTCTCTTCCATGTACACAGTCTTACCACACCCAACGAAGTATGTCTCAATCTTGATTCATTGTTTGGGAATACTGATGAGATGAGAGGACACCAACTAAAAAATGATTTGATCTCATTGACCCCAACTCACTTTGAGACGATCTAGGATTTATTCATGAAGTTCAAATCGTTGGTGCTTCAGCTAAAACAATGTGGCATTGAGAAGAAAGAGGAGTAGCTGATCTTATCCATTCTTTCAAAGCTAGGCCCTAAATATTCATTTTTTGTCTCCACATTCCACTCAAGAAAGATGACAGTTCAAAATTGGAGACTTCCTCCACTAGCAGACTTCATGAAGTCTTTGACTCAGGAACAAGACAATTTGGTGCAAATGGGTACCATAAAATCCACCCAGGATCAAGCCCTTGTAGTAAGCATTTGGAATCAAGCCAAAGGAAAGAATAAAGCCAAGGATTTGATGCAACAAGAGAAGAAGAAGTAGGAGAACCCAAATCTTCATATGGGAGTTTGAATCCTAGCAAGGACAAAGAGAAGAAGAAGAAAGAGAAGAAAAAATATAATTATTGTCACAAAGGTTGGAATCCAAAGACTGCATGAATGAATAAAACCATTAACATGATGGAGTAACTCCTTGAGAATAACAATATTCCCCTTCTAGAAGGCGCAAGGAAGAAAGAGGGAGGTTCAAGCTCAGAGAACAAGGAAATATGCCATGTTTTGGTTGTTGGATCTTCAGGCTCTTCTTCCTTCATCATATATTGAGGTTCCTTAAGGCACATGGCTTCCATGCAAGATTCCTTCTCAGACCTACATCCTTATAGTAGTCCATCCATCCTCATGGGTGATGACTCTGAGATCCTAGCCAAAAGGATTGGTAGGATCGATCTTGACAATGGGTACTTCAACAATGTGTTGTTTGTGCCTGATCTTGCAATGAACATACTCTATGTCTATAAAATGACACACACTGATAAATCCAAGAGAGTAACATCTACTCAAAATGATGTGTATATATCATAAATATCCACAGGCCAAGTTGTTGCAATGGGTTTTGTTGACCATGATTCAAGAATGTACAAATTCTCTCACTTCCTTCCTTACTCCCAAGGGAATGCGATCCTATCACATGCCAATGAGAAAATAAATTTATGGCATGAGAGGTTTGGACACCTCAATTATAGGTAAATTCAAAGACTAAGCAAGGAAAACATGATTTAAGGGCTTCCTAGCATCAAATTTTCCAAAGGCACTTGCAAAGGGTGCATAGTGGGGAAAAATGTTGAGCGAAGATATGACAAAGGAAAGGAAAGAAGGGATATCCAAGTGCTTGACCTGATTCATTCAAATCTGATAGGGAATCTTCCCACACCCTCATATTGGAATTCAAGGTATGTTTTTTCTTTCATATATGATTTCTCAAGGTACTGTTGGGTGTATTTTCTCAAGAAAAAATCTGAAGTTTTTGAGACTTTCAAAGTGTTCAAAGCTTTAGTTGAGGACATGAGTGGGAATAAAATAAAGGTTATTAGGAATGATAATGGAAAGTATTATTTCAACAAGAAATTCCAGTATCTATGTGAAGAACACGGCATCCATATGCAGCATTTTGTTCACTAAAGACCGCAACAAAATGGTGTTACAGAGCGCAAGA
Organism: Pseudotsuga menziesii; assembly: GCA_001517045.1. Classification (NCBI taxonomy): domain Eukaryota; kingdom Viridiplantae; phylum Streptophyta; class Pinopsida; order Pinales; family Pinaceae; genus Pseudotsuga; species Pseudotsuga menziesii. Next base: position 119,214 of record LPNX010186759.1, read on the forward strand.
ACAAAGATCTCAAGGAGATGGCTACATGCATGATGGAGGCTAAGGATTTATCTCCTAAGATATGGGATGAAGCAATACATTGTCCTGCATATTTTAAGAACATATCTCCATACAAATAATTGGAAGGGAAAAATCCATTTGAGGCTTGGAGTGGTTACAAGCCCAATGTTTCTCATTTCAAGGTTTTTGGCCCAAAGGCTTGGCTAGAATTCCTACTGAGAAGAGAAAAGCCTTGAAATATCAAATAAAGGAGTATATTATGGTTGGATATTCTGAATATACAAAGGGTACAATTTTTTTATCCCTCATTCTAGAAAACATTCATTGAAAGGAGTGTACAGTTTGAAGAAGAGCCCATGCAAGAGATCGAACTAGTCAAGGGGGAATGCTCACATCCTCCACTCCATGATGATGTATGTGATGATTATTTATCTAATTTTTATAATTATGATATTGAATGTGATTTTTATGACATGCATACATATCATGACTCATCCATAATTCCAAATTGGGCCAAGAAAACCATTCAAGTAGTTGGTGATCTTGTGGGAGATCCACTAGACTCTAGGAAGGATAGATCTCAATTTCAAAATGATTTATCTACTTGTGAATTGAATATTTAAGATAGATGATTTACAATGTTTTGATATGATACTAATATGTATCAAGAATCATCAATTGAACCAATATGTAAAAAATCCATCCAAGAATATTTCAATTCTTTGCAAGACAATGAGAATTGGGAATTGGTCCCCCTTCCCTCCAAGATCAAACTAGTGCAATGTAAGTGGGTATATAGGAACAAAGTGGATGCTGATGGTTCTGATATAAATTAAAATGGAAGTTTTATTTTCTAAGTCTTCTCTCAAGTCTAATGAGTGTACTCTACATATACATTCACACCGATTGCAAATATGGATTCTATCAGGCTAGTTTTTTCCACTATTGCATCTACGCAATGGGAGGTTCACCACATGGATGTAAAGAGTGTTTTTATTCATGGTGAAATTAATGAGGAGATTTATATGCATAAGCATGAAGTTTTCATTCATGATCCTTCACTTGTATGTAGGTTAAATAAGTCTTTATATGGCCTCAATAAATCCCCTAGGGCTTGGTATGCCAAGATGGACAATATTTTGCTATCACTTGGCTGTGAAAGATGAAAATATGATCCTAAGGTATATTTGCAGCATTTAGGTGATTCATTGCAGGTCATAGAAATGTATGTTTATGATATTTTTATCACTGGAAGTTGCATTTCTTATATAGGTTCAATAAAGTATTCATTGCATAGTGAATTTTCAATGACTGGCCTTGGATTGTTGAAACAATTTCTTGACTTGGAGATTGAGAAATATGATGTAGGGATCAAGGTCAGACAATTAAAGTATGCTTCATACCTATTATTTAATTCCAAAATGGTTGAATGTAAGGAATCCAAGTGTTCCTTCCTTTTGAGAGTGAGACTAGGTGACCGGTCAAGATAAGTTAAGCTCCAGTTACATTCAGTTAGATGTCCTCCAATTCAGTTAGCATTAGTTTTGCATGGTTGCATGTGGGTAGGTGCCTATTCTCACCTACTTCTCACCTACCACATCAGTTAGACTAGTTTAACTTATTATAACTGATTGAGATACTGAATTAGACAACTGGAGTTGATCTAGTGAACTCCGATAGTGATTTAGACACTTCTAGTTACCCATGCAGTCAGATTGAGTTGGTGGATTCAAATCCTATCTACATGATTCGAATTCTCCCTTATGTAACATTGTTGTATATTGATAGGATTAATGAATTTTATATTGTAATTATACTAAGCAATACTTATTGGTTTCCTGTGAAATTTGTCTTATTATTCATTGTGTATTATTCATTCCTTCACACTACAAAATAATACAATCTAATTGCATTCATTGTGTGAAGATCAATAGAAAAATAATTCAAACAAATTGCCTAGAGTTCATTGAAATCTTTTGCAATATAATTACTCTTCTTTCGCTAATAACAGTTTGGAAAATACACTGGTCATCAAAGAAAATTTAACAATAGTTTGGAAAATACAATGTCTATCAAAAATAAGATTTGGTAAAAAATCTAACTATGTAAAAAACTATTCAAGGAAAACGTTATAACAAAATGGTGGATGACTAACATTTTACCAACCAAATTCCAACCTTAGAAGGTGTAGTTGCTAAAGATCAAATCATTATAAACATAAAAAAATTATAACAAAATGGATTGTGAGTGGCATTTTTCCCATGAAATTCCAACCATGGAAGGTGCAGCAGCTAAAGATCTAATCATTGTAAATATTTTAAATGGCATATGACTTACATTTTGCCCACCAAATTTCAACTTTGGAAAAGAAGTTGGAAGAGAAGTTGGAGCTGCTAAAAAATCTAATCATTATAAACATGAGCTATTTTTTAGGTGATTAAGGATATATTGTGCAAAAATCCATAAGAGGTAGCTTAGGATCATATCCTATAAATAGAATCTAGAAGAACTTCCTATAACTCTCCCTATAAAAAGGAAAAAAATATTATAATAAGAGATGATATGAATGACCATAAAGATTCATTATAAAGTAATACCACATCTAAGTACTACTACGGCAGATGGGACAATTGTGATTGAAGTTGATCCATGGCCAGATGCAATCCTGGTGGTATATGTATCCGCAATGGAGCTAACCCGCCTCCTCTCCCAATACATAATCGTTGTGGCAAATTGAGCATGTTGAAGTAATTCTGTTGTTATATCTGAAATATTAATGCACCATATAATGCTCGTCTCATGACCCATTCGTGCTTCCCCTTCTACTTCCCATCGTGCTACTGCTTCTTCTCTTTCTGCCTCCCGCCTCATCTTGATGATGGTATAAGATTACGTTCTTTCGAACTTCCTTAAATATCTCTAAGATTTTGATTTCAGTGAAAGCTAACTTATCTTCAAAAATAATTTGTTTCTTACCCTTCATCTCCTTTACATTTAAATCTTCATTGTCTTCTAACTCTTCTTGACATTAAGAGTCTTCAATCACTATAATTTTCTTCTGAGCTAGTTTAGGGTTTAACAATTTTTTCATATTCAATCTGAGTTTATTCTTGGGTCTAGTCTTAGGCCTCCAACCTGCCCCAATTTCCCCTAACATGCTAAAAAATTTTCCTTGATGTTTGATAGAAGCTAGCTGAACTACCTTTATTTTTATCCCTTGTGACATTACCGCTTCTTCAGACTGTTTCTATACATCCTGTTCAATGTCAACCCTAGCTTCATCAAACAATGATTTTTACTTATCTTCTGACTGTACTCCCATAGGAACTTGTTCCTGTTCTTTCAAATTTTCATTTACTTCCTGGTTTACTTCTACATGAATACTATCTTCTACATGCTCCAAATCCTTCATTTCTGCCTTTGATATTTCATTTTCCTCAATGTTAGTCCACTGTTCATCTTCAACATTTTCATCTCTTTGGGTCATAGATTTTCCTGGTGCATTATCCTCTTCTATCTCAACTATGACTCTCTTCTTCAGTTTCTTGACCAAATTATGTCCTTTATTCAACTGTCTTTTCTGAGCTTGGTCTTCTTTCTCTGATTGAAACCTAGACTAGAATATAAAATAATCCCTTGTTTTTTCCTTCTTTCGAAGGACAGTACTTATGATTAGCTTTATTAGACCATGATGAAATATAGACTGTTTAGTATGGTCTTGATGCTCCTTTACCCTGCTGGACATCTTTTGCAAACTTTTACGAAAAATAAAGGAAGGTTCATGTTTGCTTCATGGTTAAGATGCTGCAAAAAACTGAAATGATACTTAAATACAAATACAAATCTTCATTCACAAGTTATATAACTTTGTATAATTTGTATTGGTTCTGTCCACTCCGGTTTGAACTTCTAGATATGTACTCCTTTACCCCAGTCTGCAACAACATCTGGAAGAAATTAATTATGTGCATCAAAGGTAAAATGTACTTTTTTGAACCAATACTTGCCTTCATCTGGGATCCCTGTAGCCTCTGCTATTAGTTATCTGGTCAATTCAATATTTAAGGTGTCAAAAGTAACAATTTCTTTATCCAATCCCTGAGCAAACTTATATGAGACCTCTATGTGATATCCATCAATCTTCTCAAAAAATCTTAACCATCCTGCTTCTAAAAATAATCTTGCACAGTCAGGGAAAGATTGAACCCAAGACATATCTGAGGGTTCAGTTCTGTTTGTTTTCCCACTCCTCTTCATTTTAGATAACTGAACTTAAAAATTGCTTCCTTTAGTAAAGAAATTTAAATCTATTCAAATCTTGGCAATTTTAATAGACAATGATATGTTGAGAAAAATAAACCCCTGAACTATATTTTATCACTCAAACTGGTAAGTATCTTAACTCTAATGACAGAGAAAATTTGACATTGAGCAACAATTGAGTTTATATACTAGCATTCTTAGTTAAACTCCATAATTAATCTTCTATCAATGCGAACCCAAATACATGGAATATGATAGTAATTCGCCTCATACCTGTCAGAATAGTGGATTCAGCTACTAGAAATATGTTTTCCTGTCTGCTAGGTGTCCATTTTCATTCTTGAATCTTTCTCTAACCGCCACGACATTTCCAAACAGTTACCCTTTAAAGCCCTAAATTATCAACCTTCTCCAATATTTGATTACAAATTGCCATAACTCTGCCACAAATTCTATGCTTTTCATGCACTTCAGGAGATGAATAACTGAAGACAAATTTTCCTCATCAGGGATAATTATTAATGTTCCACTACTTTGTATCTCATAACTTCCAGACCACCGCAACTTACCCTAATGATTCCTTGGATAAACTATTAACACTTGTCACGATGATTACTCTGGTCGAAAACACATATCAAACTCATTAACAAGTGTGAATGACCCCTCCTATGCACGAATTTCAAAAATTTTGAGCCAAAATTCATGATTTTCAGATAGCATAATTTTCTTGTAGCGCGTGTGTGTTTAAATTTTTTTGGGCTTGCGCTACAAGAATACCTGTTTTAATCATTTTCAAAATAAAACTCACAACAAAGGGTTAAATTTGGTTAAATGGCTTAAAATAAAACCTTATGATATCTTATAGAACCTTTAAGTCATATAAACAACCTACAAGCCCCTAAAACCTATAAATTTCGCTAAGTAAAACCAAAATTGGAAAAACCTATGAAGTCAACTATATATACAAACATAAAAATCAAAGAAAAGATTTAAAAGAACCTAAAGTCCAAACTTAAAAATGAACAAAACCATGTTTTAAAAAACAAGCAAATGCTTTAAAATGAGAAGCAAAAATAGGCTCTAACATCTTCCTCCTACTGCAGGATGAAGTCCTCCCTGTGAGGCTTCAAGAACCTGTAGATTAGTGCCTTCTATGTTGTAACTGCAATTGCCTTCTACTCTGCGAAAATTCCATTGGGTCATGGAGTCTTTATTCTACTCTTCACACTGGTATATACAATGAAAATCCAATATCTACCTCAAAAGCTGTAAAAATGTTTGAGGAAATGCCCATTAACTGGATTAGACAATTCCTCACCATCCAAAGTCTGTAACACAAAAGTATTATTCTCCAGAATCTTTGATACTATGAAAGGACCAAACCATATATTATCAAACTTTCCATGCTTTCCTTTCTGCTCCTTTCTAGCATCCCATCTCAAAACCATATCTTCATTTGAATAGGTGTTCTCCTTGATCTTTCTATCAAACCTTTCTTTGATCTTTGTCCTGTACAGCTGAGCTTTTTCCGCTACTATTTCACGTTTCTGTTGTAATTCTATCAGTGCATAAATTCTTCTTTGAATATCACTGGGTTCTTCTTGACTATCTTGAAGAAATTTCATCACTGGAATACCAAGTTGAACATGAAACACTACATCAGTACCATATACCAATTGAAAAGGAGAAGTTCCAAGCCTTTTTAACTGTTATTCTGTCTGCCCACAATGCATATTTTAACATTGAGTCCCATGATCGTTTATTCTGCTTCAATAACTTCTTGATACTATGAATAATATTCTTATTGGTTGACTTAGCTAACCCATTTCCCTGAGGATAATAAGGTGTTCAGTGTTTCAAAAAAATCCCATTCTTTTCACTAAATGCCACGATAGCTTTGGACTTAAAAGCTTGAGCATTATCAGTCAATAACTTCTTGGGACATCCAAATTTGCTAAGAATATTTTCATAAATAAAATGTATGATTACCTTGTCTATTGCATTTCTTGTGGGGATAGATTCTACCCATTTAGTGAAGAAATTTATATCTTTCAAAATCCATTTATGCTACCCTGAAGAAGAAGGATTTATCTCCTCTATGAAGTCCAAACCCCACTGCTGAAAAGGGGCATTCACTGCAATAGACTTTAATGGTAAAGACACCAACTTTTGTTTGCCAGCAAATTTTTGACATGGGATACATGCTCTTACCTGTTGATATACATCGAAAAATAAATAAGGCCAATAGTATCCGGCTGTCAAAATTTTATAAGTTGTTTCCTTCCAAGATTTATGTCCCCCGCAAGCACCTTCATGTGATTCAGAGATTACTTCTTCAATTTTTGGCTTATCCAAACATCTAAGAAAAATACCCCCTGGATCTTTCGAAAACAGTTGTTGTTCTATCAAACAATATTTAGTATTTTTCAACTTCAATGACCTAGTATCTTTCTTGTCTAGATGTTCTGGACATTGTAAATACAAAATAAAGTGTACAATATCTGCATACCATATGGATTTTGCATAGTGGTCCATAATTATTTCCTTCTCTTGCTCTGCTTGCAATTCTTCTTGTGTAGGTTGTTCTGCCATGAGATGAAGACCTAAAGCTTGACAATTTGAATCAGCTAAGAATTTAGCCAAACCTTGTCCCTTCACTAGCTTTGTAGGCTTAATGTCCACATCATATTCCATTATCTTTGCAATCCATTTCCCCCTTTTTCCTTCACTATCAAGTTGAGTCAATACATCCTTAATGGAAACATTACAAACATAAGCAATGACTTTGGAATGTAGAACATAAATTCTAAAAAACTTTAATGCCTTTACCAATGAGTAAGCTTGCTTCTCCAAAGTGTTGTACTTCAATTCTGAATCTCTGGGGGTCTTGCTGAAAAATGCAATTGGCTGTTCAAGTCCATCATTATTCTTCTGTAATAAAATAGCAGCTAAAGTATCCTCTGATGCAAAAGAAAAAGTAAAAGAATCCTTTGTAAAATCAGGACTTACTAGTACTGGTGCTTCCGTAAGAGCTATCTTAATCTTTTCAAATGAATGTTTAGCTTCTGCAGCCCACTTAACTTCCTGATCTCTCTTCAACATGGCTGTAATTTGTTTAATAGTTTCGTCAAAATTTGGTATGAACCAACGCAGGAAATTTAGTTTTCCAAAAAAATATTGCACATCCTTCTTGCTCCTTGGTAAACTAATTTTCAGAAGAGCTTTTACCCTTTTTGGATCTATCCTTGTGCCATTAGATGAAACTAAATGACCTAACAACTTAACTTCTTGTACAACAAAATGTGACTTTTTGGGATTGAGAGACAAACCATATTTTTTGCATTTCAGGAAAGTTTGTTTTAAGTGTTTTAAGTGCTCATCATCAGATTGTGAGAAGACTATAATATCATCCAAATAGATCACTACAAACTTATCTCTCTCTCCCATAAAGGCTATGTCCATAGCTCTTTGAAAGGTAGCTCCAGCAGTCATTAATCCAAAAGGCATTTTGTCATACATAAAAGTACCCCAAGGAGTAGTAAAAGTTTTCTTTTTTCTATCATTAGGGTGCATTGCAAGTTGGTTATATCCTGAAAAACAATCTACCATTGAAATTCTTTGTGAACCAACCACCTTCTGCAATATTTGTTCAATCTTTGGCAATGGATAATTGTCTTTTAGTGAAGACCTATTCAAATTTTGAAAATCAACACACAATCTGATTCCACCATTATTTTTTTCTGACAGGTACTAGATTTGATACCCATGAAGAATATCGAAGGGGAACAATAATCTTAGCATCTAACAAATTTTTTTCCTTCTTTTCTATAAAGGGAAAAAAGTAGGATTGATTCTCCTTAATTTCTGTCTGAAAGGTTTAACATTTGGTTTCAAAGGCACTTTATGCTGTATAATACTAGTATCTTATGTCTTCAAATCCTCGTATGACCAAGCAAAAACATCAACACACTCTTTTAATAACTTGATGTACCTATTTCTTTACTTTGTTGTGAGTGCCTTTGAGACCTTCACTATTCTAGGGTGCCCCTTGGTGCCAATATTACAATCCATTACATTTTCTTCTGAAGAATGCATAGCTGGTTTTAAAGTGGTATCATCCTTCGCAAAAATCCTCCCCAAAGGCACCAGACCCTTAGGAATAAAATTACTTTTCAGTTCAATGATCTTGTGACCTGCAATCTCATTTTCTGCAACACCTTCAAAATGTTCAATTTCATCATCCTATTCTTGGTCAATTAAGGAATTAGAAAACTCACCTTTCAGCTCTAAAAACCTTTTTATCTCAAAATCATCTTCAAAAACTCTCCATTTCTTTATATTATCAGGCACGGAAGGTCTGTACCTAACTTCAATAGGATACTTCAGCTGTGTTGTTTCAGGAATCCTGAAATGTGTGGCTACTTGGGCAAGAGAATCAGCAGTTTGGTTATGATCCCTAGGAATATAAGTGATATTAAAAGCCAGAAATAAATTGTCTACCATATCCCATACTTCATTCCTATACACTTTCAACAAATCTTGCTTTACTTGATAGTTATTCCTTACTTGTTGAACAACCAACTCGGAGTCGCCATACACAGAGATTTGTTGAATACCTTAATCTTTTGTAGCTCTCAAACCTAACAATAGAGCCTCATACTCTCCTGTATTATTAGTGGTAATAAATTCCAACTTATACATTAATCTTATCGCTTCACCACCAGGAGATATCAAAACAACTCCTACTCCAACACCTTCTTTAGATGATGATCCATCAAAATACATTTGCCAAAGTTCATCCTCCTGTTCCCTAGTGCATTTGACTGATTTTTCTTTTTCAACTTGTAATATACCAGCAACATCATTATCATCACTAAAGTGCAACATACAAGTACCCAAATCCTTTTCAACAGCATACAATGGATGATTTGCAGGATTCTTGTCATTAGTGACAATATAAGGAAATTGTAACTCTCTAATGAAAAAAGAATATTAGAATCCACTTCTAATGCTGACTCTTGCATGTTAAGTAAAGTAACAGGTCTTCTTTCTCTCAAAAGTAGGTAAATCTCATGATCAAAAGCAAGAGCGTAAGTGAGTTTTGCAGAATTTTCAGAAGGTTTAATCTCTTTTGGGATTCTACCATACATTTTATTGAAGCTCTTAGAGAAATCAACTATAGTTTCATCTTTCTTCCTTCTTAGAGCTCCAAAATCTATAATGTAATATGTTGGATCCTTAGTATCACCCCATTGTCTCATGAAAAGATCTTGAAGCTCTTCTATTATAGTAATAGAGTTTGTCGGTAACTCTCTGAACCATCTTCTGACCTCTCCATCTAGACTCTGTACGAACATCCTCATCCACACATCTTTTGCCTCGATATTCTGATTATCTGCATAGCTGAGAAATGCATCCCTCCTCATCTATGGTCTCACCTTGTCCATTAAACCTAGGTAAGTATTTTTGGTAATCTCCACCAGGGAGAGCATTTAAGGGTTGAGGTATGACTAGAGGTGCATACCTAGCTGCCACCATTCGATCCATCATGTTTAATGGTTGATTTTGGGCTGCCATATTTAAGTTGACTAGTTTAGATGAAGGAAAAACTTGACTAGGACTTGGATGAAAAGGAGTCTTACCAACTTTGAGGTGAAATAAAGGGGATTTTCTAGGAGATAAGGTATTTGCTTTCTTGAAAGATTGAGGATCAGTCAAAATATGAAAATTGCTAACAGGGATTGTAGGTTTCAACTAGGATGAATCTTGTTCCTCTTCCTTTAAAACAGAAAAAGGTGATTATAAGTCTATTTGATTAGGGTTACATAAGGCTAGAGATGACTGAGACCTTTTGATTTTCCTAGTTGTTTTTCAGAATCTTCTCTGGGTCTGAGATACCCAGCTGTAAAGGTGAACTAGGCTTGCTTCTTGTTCCAACTCCTTTAGTAGCCACTGTGAAATAATTGGTGAAATGTAGTCTTTTAAAATTTGCTGGTTTAAGTCCACCTCTCAAAACCAGTTAAATGATGAGTAACCCAGGGAAAGTAGGCTTTCAAATTTGTCCCCAACAATGGCACCAAAGATGTTAGTGCCAAAAATTGTTCTCATACTACAAAAGAACAAGCCAACAAAATCTCATAAAATAAAATGAACTAACAGGTTTTTTTAGGGTTTTGGTTGTGTAGTTTGTAAACAAGAGGGTAAAAACTTCACAAGGCTAAGGAAAACACTAAATCATGCAACAATGAAGGACTGAGATGCACAATATATAAAACATAAACCAAAAACAATAAGCATAACACCGAATTTCATCCACAGTTAACAAGCATTTCATGAATAATAACCTCAAATAAGAAATGAATATATCGACTGAGTGATTAAACCAATTAGAAATGAAACCAGCATATAAGATCAACAGGGCTTATAGTTTGCATATATTCCATAATCAGTCATTCAAAATACATAAGAGTTTTTGACACTTAGCTCCATAAACAGTAGCTTGATAGCCTCCCCTTGTACAAAAATTCGAACCCCCAGTCTTTTTCCAGCCTTACCTTTATCTTGGTTTCCCAAAAATAGTTACATAACTGAAAAAACTACTTTTTAGGTCATACTACCAAATTACTCAATAAAAATATAGTCATACAAATTAAACTAACTTTTTCAAATACTAAGTAATAACCAGTATTTTTAAAGTACTTTACAAATCCTTAGAAGCCTCTTCCAAAAGATCTATCCCTTCTAAAGATTGAGTCTTCTTTCTTGTTTTCTGATGATCAGCTTCCAGGTCTTCAACTCTTTTTGAAAGCTCCTGATTTTGCTATGTTAGGTCTTGAATGGTTTGCTTCAATTCTGTATACAAACTTTGTGTCTGTCCTTTCATTTTCAAAGCTTCCTTAGAAACTGCAATTAATTCTTGATAGTGGCTATTTACTACCTCTAAATCTTCTCTCAATCTTTTGTTAGCAGTCACTAACACCTCATTTGTTTCATGCGGGTATTCTATCTGATATGTGTATTGTTTAATACTTCTCTACAAATTCTCATTCTCTGAATCAATACACTCCCCTTCTGAAACTAGATGCATTTCTTCTGGCATCAAAGGTATTTTCAATTTCTTAAAAATCTCTTCATCTTCCTCTAGCTACTCTGTCATAGCCATAGGAACCCCTGAAGATTCATTGACTTCAACACTACATTGGGATGATGGCTCTGCAACCTTTTCTTTCTCTGCACAAAAAATTGATATGACTGAATGCTACTTATTTGAATCATCTTGATGATGGTCTAATATTACCTTCTTTCAAACTTCCTTAAATATCTCTGAAATTTTGGTTTCAGTGAAAGATAACTTATCTTCTGAAATAATTTATTTCTTACCCTTCATCTCCTTTACATTTAAATATTCATTGTCTTCTAACTCTTCTTGAGATGAAGAGTCTTCAATCACTGTAATTTTATTTTGAGCTAGTTTAGGGTTTAACAACTTTTTCATATTCAATCTAAGTTTATTCTTGGGTCGGTCTTAGGCCTCCAACCTGCCCCAATTTCCCCTAACATGATCAAAGTTTTTCCTTTATGTTTGATAGAAGCTAGCTGAGCTACCTTTCTTTTTATCCCTCGTGACATTACCCCTTCTTCAGACTATTTTTGTATATCTTGTTCAGTGCCAACCCTAGCTTCATCAAACAATGAATTTTCCTTATCTTCTGACTGTACTCCCATAGGAACTTGTTCCTGTTCTTCCAAATTTTCATTTACTTCTTGGTTTACTTCTACATAAAGAATATCTTCTATATGCTCCAAATCCTTCATTTCTGCCTTTGATATTTCATTTTCCTCAATGTTAGTTTGTTGTTCATCTTCAACATTTTTTATCTCTTTGGGTCATAGATTTTCTTGGTACATTATCCTCGTCTATCTTGACTATGACTCTCTTCTTTAGTTTCTTGACCAAATTATGTCCTTTATTCAACTGTCTTTTCTGAGCTTGGTCTTCTTTCTCTGATTGAAACCCATACCAAAATAGAAAATAATCCCATGTTTTTTTCTTCTTTCTAAGCACAGTACTTATGATTAGCTTTATTAGATCATGATGAAATATGGACTGTTTAGTATGGTCTTGATGCTCCTTTACCTTGCTGGACATCTTTTGCAGACTTCTAAGGAAAAACAAAGGAAGGTTCATCTTTGCTTCACGGTTAAGATGCTACAAAAACCTGAAATGATACTTAAATACAAATGCAAATCTTCATTCACAAGTTATATAACTTTGCAGAATTTTTATTGGTTCTCTCCACTCTAGTTTGAACTTCTGGATATGTACTACTTTACCCCAGTCTGCAACAACATCTAGAAGCAAGTAATTTCGTGCATCAAAGGTAAAAGGTACTTTTTTGAACCAATAGTTTCCTTCATCTGGGATCCATGTAGCCTCTACTATTAGTTCTCTGGTCAATTCAATCTTTAAGGTGTCAAAAGTAACAATATCTTTATCCAATCCCTGAGCAAACTTATATGAGACCTCTGTGTGATATCCATCAATCTTCTCAAAAAGGCTTAACCATCCTACTTCTAAAAATAATCTTGCACAGTTAGCGAAAGCTTGAACCCAAGACATATCTAAGGGTTCAGCGCTATTTGTTTTCCCACTCTTCATTTTAGATAACTGAACTTAAAAGTTTCCTCCTTCGGTAAAGAACTTTAACTCTATTCAAATCTTGGCAATTTTAACAGACAATGATATGTTGAGAAAACTAAACCCCTGAACTATATTTTATCACTCAAACTGATAAGTATCTTAACTCTATTGACAGAGAAAATTCGACATTGAGCAACAATTGAGTTTATATACTACCATTCTTAGTTAAACTCCATAATTAATCTTCTATCAATGCGAACCCGAATACATGGAATATGATAGTGTCAGAATAGTGGATTCAGCTGCTAGAAATATGTTTTCCTATCTGATAGGTGTCCAATTTCATTCTTAAATATTTCTCTGACTGCCACGAAAGTGACAAACAGTTAACCTTTAAAGCCCTAAATTACCAACCTTCTTCAATCTTTTATTACAAACTGCTAGAACTCTGCCAGGACTTCTATGCTCTTCATGTGCTTCAGGAGTTGCGTAACTAAAGGAAAATTTTCCTCATTAGGGATAATAATTAATGTTCCACTACTCTGTACCTCATAATTTGCAGACCACCACAACTTACCCTAATGATTTCTTGCCTCAACTATTAACACTTGTCACAATGATTACTCTGGATGAAAACATGTATCAAACTCATTAACAAGTGTGAATGACCTCTCCTATGTGCGAATTTCAAAAATTTTGTTCCAAAAATCATGATTTTAAGATAACGCGATTTTCTTGTAGCACGTGTGTTTAACTTTTTGGGCTTGCACTACAAGAATACCTGTTTTAATAATTTTCGAAATAAAACTCACAGCAAAGGGTTAACTTTGGTTAAATGGCTTAAAATAAAACCTTATGATATTTTTTAGAACCTTTAAGTCATATAAACATCCTACAAGCCCCTAAAAACTATAAATTTCGCTATGTAAAACCGAAATTGGAAAAACCTATGAAGTCAACTATAAATACAAACATAAAAATCAAAGAAAAGATTTAAAAGAACCTAAGTCCAAACTTAAAAATGAACAAAACCATGTTTTAAAAAACAAGCAAATGCTTGAAAATGAGAAGCAAAAATAGGCTATAACACCAGGAACTGTCTTCTTTCTTTGAATCCCGTTGTATGAAGAGTAACTATAAAATTCCTTGATGCAGTATTCACCTGCATTATTAGATATGAGACATTTCAACTTTTTTCTTGTCTCATTCTCAACCAAATATTTCCACTTCTTAAAAGTAGAAAACACATCGGATATATGTCTAATGCAATAAGCACAAGTTTTTCTAGTTGCATCATCAATAAAAGTAACATAATAACGACAGACACCATGAGATTGTACCTGAGATGGTCCCCATACATCTGTATGCACAAGTTCTAACTTTTAACTCTTTTTCTGTTTCCCAACCCTGAGAAATCTAACTCTTTTTTTTTCCATAAACATAGTTCTCACGTAATTCCAAACTTACCTGCTTCAGATCTGGAATCAATTTCCTTGAGTGGAGAATTTACATCCCCTTCTCATTCATGTGGCCAAGCCTATGATGCCACAATGTTGCACCTGTTTATGTAAAAGCTACAGAGATAGAATAATTAGTATTATGGGGACATAAATACATCGTATCTATCCTATCTCCTTTTCTATTACCAGTTCTCCTTTAGTGATCTTCCACAACATTTTTCCAAACGTAGACAAACAGTCGATATATCCCAACTTCCCTATTGAGATAATCTTTCTTTTCATAGTAGGAATATGCCTTACATCTTTTAAAATCCATTCTTTTCCATTATTTAACTTAATATGTACCTTACCCATTCCAACAATTTTACATGGTTCATCATCCCCCAATGAAACATGTCCAATATAACCTAGAACATAATCAGGAAATAATTTCTTATGGTGTGTAGCATGACATGAGTCCCTTGAATATACTACCCAATAATCACTAGTATTATCTAATGCAAGAATCAAAGAATCTTGTAACACATCCCCTGCTACATTTGTTTCATGAGTAGTCTCCTGCTGCTCATCCCCTTTCTTCTTTGGAGCTATGCAGTCTTTATTCATATGTCCTTTCTTACCACAGCTCCAGCACTCTACCTTTCCAAATATGGACTTTAATCTTCCCGTTCTATACTTTTTGTGATTACGTTGACTCCTTCCTCTCTTGTTTTTCCTCCCCTTGCTCTCCATGGGAAACACATTACTTGATGTCTCACCTATGCTTTTTCTCTGCATTTCCTCGCTAAGAATAACACCAACAACATAATCAAATTTAAGAGTGTTTAAACTAGGGACAAAGTTACTTAAATCCATGACCAAGCTATTATAGATTTCTGGCAATGAGCACAACATTAGAAGAGCCCTAACCCCATCATCAAATTTCACTTTTATAGAAATTAGTTGACTAGTAAGCGTAATAAATTCATTTAAATGGTCAAAAACAAATCTGCCTTCTGAAATATTCATATTAATTAAATTCTTCATTAAAAATGACTTGTTGGAAGTCGAGGTTTTTTTATAGAGGTTAGCCAATGCGCTCATCACACCCTCTATTGTCTTTTCTTTTGAGATATTGAAAGCCACAAACGAAGCCATGCATAGTCCTATTGTTCCTAGTGTATTTCTATCAAGAACCTCCCATTCTTCATCCTTCATTGTCTTACGTTGTTGCTTTTTCTCCCAATAGTAGTTACATATCCTTCTAGTATAGATAGTCCTCCATTTTCATCTTCCATAACTGGTATTTTTTACTATTAAACTTCGTGACCCTAAACTTTCCTTTTTCTTCCATTGCTCCCACTCAAACTAGGAACCCTTCTTTCCTGCGAGTTTACTAGCCAAATAGACCTTTTGGATCTGATACCAATTGTTAGAAAAACAGGATTGCAGAGCAATAAAAATTATAGAATTAAATAATTAAACAAGATGAAAATATTAAACACATTACAAGAGAGACACAGATATAATGTGGTTCACCCAAGATGGGATACGCCTACATAGAAATTTCCAGCCCTTTTTTATTATAACATCCAGCAAAATGAAGGGATACAACTTGCATCAACCCTGCTACACTTCCTCTTCACTCTCTCATAGTCTCCCTCACACAATCACATATATTGTTTTACAATGCTACAATACAATACACATCCATGTTACAATTCTCTCCTTTAATAGGGGAACCACCATGGGAAAATACTAGGGGACACCCAATACCATGGGCCCGCAAACTATTGGCCAACAACCATCCCAAAAATTTCTTTTAGGGGCTTCGCCCCCAAACCCCCTTTCTCGGGTTTTCTTCCCCCGCACCCCCAGCTAGGACGAGTGTACAGTAAAATTGTGGTACAAACATAGCTAAACAATAACATATTTGAATATGAAATATCAGGCTCTACAACCAACAATGAAAATGATGCATATGTAGTCAACAGGAGATAAGCCATCATAACAGTATATCTAAAATGGTCCATGATAGAGTCTATATGATCATTGTCACTGGATACTACCAACAATTGCCTCATCATCATCATTAATATCATGATATTAATGATCATGATCATCATATAATTAAATTTACAAGATGCCATAATTCAGTTGTGTCTTCCAAGTATATACAGACAACTGCTAGACTCCCTTACCAAGTGATACTAGTTCATTAAACACTGATATACGTGGGACTATTTTGAGGCGTTGGGAATATATAAGTTTTAATAGTTCTCATTTTCCATGAATAAAGTTTTTTTTTTTTAACAGTTCTTAGGTTCTTTGGTTGTTATTTATTTTTTATCTCAGTTAACCATAGAACATGGCCTAATTGAGGTCACTTCCATTCATTGAAGTGGTTATATGATTTAAGAATATGATCCCTTGCACACTTTCCTCTTAGTGTAGGATCTTTGTGTCTTTTTTAAAAAACACCCTAGCCTATTTAACAATTTTAGGCATTGGTTTGGTGATCCTCTATCGTGTTTCAATTTCATGGAAATGGTCCTATTATAGAATCGATGAAAGTAGGGTTTTTCCCAGTGAGGGCCAACATCAACTTTTCATGAGGGATTATATTTTGTGTCAAAATATCCCAAGTGATAGTGGCCAATGTGACCTCATCCACAATGGCTAGACACATGCATGGCAGCTAACAGAACCCAGTTATGCTACCTAGTTCGAATTTCGTGCCCCCGAAGCAAATTCAGAAGTTGCCCTGAATGGAATGAGGTGGCCACTTACAACTAGACATACATAAAAAATCATAACTTGGATTGTGAAACTATTGATACTGAAGGATTTGGGCAGCCCAATTTCACCCAGTGGAACCCCTCTACCATGATTCAGTTGCGCTAATACTATCTTATTATACCATCTCTGATAGTAGTATTTTTCTCAGTGACGGCCAATGCCAATTTTTCCCAAGGGGTATATTTTGAATCAAAATATCTTGGGAAACCATGGCTAGAGTGACCTCATCCACAATTTCCAAACACATTTATGGTAGCTGACAAAACCCAGTTACATTTCCTAGATCAAATTTCATGTTGTAGAGAAAATTCACAAGTTGGCCCTAAATTATCCGAGGTGGCCATTTGTAATTGACCGTACAATAAAAATATTAACTCATATTGTGAAACCATCAATTCTGCTAGATCTAGGATTGTTGGTTTCACCCATGGGAACCCCTATACCCTAATTCAATTTCCCAAAAATGGGCCTCTTATACCATCTCTAGAAGTAGGTTTTCTCAGTGAGGGCCAATGCCAAGTTTGCACAACGGGGTATATTTTGAATAAAATTATCTATGGAGACCGTGGCTAGAGTGGACTCCTCCACAATTACTAAACATAGTTTGTGGAAACTAATGAAACTCAATTATATTGTTCGGTTTGGATTCCCTGCCCCTGAATAAAATTTACAAGTTGGCCTTGAATGGCCACTTGCAACTGTCCATACAACAAAAATCATAACTCATATCATGACATTATCAATTCTCATGGATTCAAGATTCCTGGTTTCATCCAAGGGAACCCCTCAACCATGATTCAATTGCATAGTAATGGTCTTATTATACCGTCTTCGGAAGTAGTTTTTTACTCAGTGAGGGCCAATATCAACTTTGCATAAGGAGATCTATTTTAAATCAAAATATCTCGAAATATTATGGGAAGCAAGATGTCATCCAAAAAATTCAAATACATAAGTGGCAGCTAACAAAACCTAGTTATGTTACATGGTTCTCATTTTCTTCCCCCGAACAAAATACACAAGCTGGCCATGAATCGCTTTGGGAAGCAAAATAAAACTCAACATAAGTCAATAATTGAGTATTGGATGGACAAATTGTCAATTCCATGGGAATTGTGACATCCAATTACCTCTAAGGACACCCACCTTTGTTGTATTTATTGACCAAACATTGTTTATTTTGATGGTTTTCAAAACTAGGGTTTTTGTCACTATCATCCAATGCAATTTCTACATTATAGGATAATATATTGAACACTGTGCCAAGTGAGGGTGTGGACACTATGGTCATTTTTCCCTTTACCAAACACGCATGTATGAGGTAAGGACACTCAATTTCCTTGATTTTTTTGTTTTATATGTTCCCGGTTGAAATTTTCCATGTGTCCCTAAATGGCATTGGGAAGTGAGTTGAAACTCACCATAACTAAATGTTTGTGGCTTGGATGGAAAAAACATCATAGGTAACACCCCAGTTTTGACCCCGTTTGCATTAAAGGTACATGATGTATATAATGTAATTAATCATGGTGAAGAGCTAAAGGCAAAAGCCCCACCATCGATTTGGTTGTGTATGTTTCGGCAATAGGGATAGTTGCCGATGGTATATCGTGTTATCCGACACATTATAGCTTTGGCATCATGTAAATATGCACATCAATTTAATTAAACCTACAGCTAGCTATGGCGGTGCAACGTTGAATGAAAAGGGCATGATTCCAAAGGATAAGGGGGGGGAAGATGATGAACCTTGAGTCATGGGGGAAAAAGCTACATGTCATCACCCTGTTTGTTTTGCTCACCTTCCCTTGTCTCATCCAACCACCTTTTTAATGCTCTGCTGAGTTGTTGAGGCATTTATTGTTGGAAGTGGATGGTGGAAGGACTGTCATTTTTTGCCACATGTTCACTCCACCAGTTCTCTCTCCACCTTCATGTGGGTAAGGGAACCATCACTACACACTCTCTTGGGGGCTTTTGGGGGTTCACTCTCACACAGGGACGCGCAGGGGGCCAGTTCATCTTCCTCACGTAGAGCCGAGTTAAGAAGGGGTGTGATTCCTTGTTTAGGGGTTCGTTTTCCCTCTCTCACGCTATTTGGTTGGTCTGTGGTGGTGTTCCTTCCATTCACATAGAGAACGGGTTTTCCTTTGGCATTATTGATTTGTGTATTGTTTTCCATCCTTCATGGTGGATTGTGAGTTTTATACCGCTGTGTTTTCCTTCCATATTTTTCCTGGGCTATGTCTTTTTACCTTTATGCACAGGTTGAGAGTTTTTTCTTTCCCCTTCTTGACCGGTGTAAGTTCTCCAGTGATTGCATTCAGGAATTGTGTGTTGTGGGCTCTTGGATGTTGCACGAATGCTGATTTCCACATCTGTTGGCTGAGTTCTCCCTTATCTATGCTAGGAGTTTTCTTTCTTCCCCAACTACGGACTGTGTAAGCAGACATCTTTTGGGGATTGTTGTTGAGTTTTTTTGGCCACGATAGGGCCAAGAACACTCTGGAGTGTGATTGGACCTGAATGGTGATTCATATTTTGTTTGGGATTGTCACCTGGTTGGCTTTGCCTTCTTCATAGAGCTGTGAATGGGTTGTTTTGCTGTGGTATGCAATGGTTGGTCTTCGGACTATTGAGAGTGGGATTAGAGGCTGGGTATGCTTGAGAAAACTGGTGTTTGAGGCCACCAGCTTAGCATTTATCCTTTCCTAGCTCCTTGATGACCTGGTAAACCCTACTATGTGGGTTTGGCTGATTTGTATACCTTGGCTATGTGTAAGCTTGCATTGACCCTTATTCCTTGAGGAATCATGCCCAACTCGGGGGTGGCAGTGTTGCTAAGAGATTGATGAGCATGCTTGCCTATGGTTGGGTAGAACGTTGCAGCGACATAGCTAGTTGTGGGGCGAGTTCTTCATTAAAAGATAAATACTACTGACTATTTCATCTTTGCAATTATATCTATTGTTTCATGAGAAATGATGAACATGTTGAATGCTGGAATGTATATGTTTACTTCTGATGAATGTTGAGGAACTATGCATCCTTGTTTGATGGATTATGCATCTTGGTATGTATTATGTTTAAGCTTTTTAATATCAGCATTTGTCCCTGTTCATGTTCATGGGATTGTTTTCCCGTTTGTTTGGTGTTAGTAGCGTCCTCTTTGTCGGTCGGAGGGTCGAGGATGTTACAGTGTGGTATCAGAGCAAAGGTTGCAGCATGGGCCTGAATGGGCCATGAAGATGCAGTGACAGAGCTTGTAGGTTGTAGCATGGGCCTCTATGGGCCATGAATAACTAGTTAGTAGAGGCATCTTGCCTTCTCCCCAGGAGAAATTGGTGAATGGCTGGGAAATTCACAAAATTCGTCTAAGTGTCTGAACTGTTAGTTCATTAGAAAACTTAGTGGGATGGACCTCCGATGCAGTGGAGAGCTAGGTGGAAACACACATGACGGAGGACAGTTGGAAGGAAAATTGTGGAAAATTTTCTAAGTGTTCGACATCCGTCGGAGGAAAATAGTTGTTGGGTTCGTCGACACCGCATAAGAACTTAGTTGTTTGAAAGTCCGTCGTTGCGGCTGCCATGTGGACTAGCACGCTGATGATTAGAAGTTCAACCATCGCTGCTCCGATCGCCAACACATAGCGCTTAGTGGTTCCGACCATCGACGCAACAAATAAAGTTAAAATTTTTTCTAAGGCCCAAAATCGTCGGCTATTAGAAGAAGATAGTGTTTCATGCGTCCGCCGTTGCGGAATCCTAGAGCACTAGTCTTCTGACAGGGAAGGGATCTGACTGCCGATGCCGGTCAAAATCAGTTCATCAATCGAAAAGCATTAGTGGATTGGGTCGTTGATCAGACTAAGGTTGAAGATGGTGGGCTTCCATTACGACTGCTAATGGAACTATTTCGCCGATGAAAAGAAGAGAATGGAGCCAATCAAGCGGCGAAAAGAAGGGAAAATTTCAAAAAATTCTCTAAGTCCTGGAGTCATCGGCCATTAGTGATGGTTATTGGAACACATTGCCGACACCTAGTTAATTTAGTTGTCGAAGAGCTACAATGGATAAGTTAGTGGATTGGACATCTGCTATTGCAGCTAGCCATTGAACTATCCTTCTGATGGATAGAGGCTTCAACCGCCAATGCCGCAGTGATTAGTACTTCCGAAAGCCGATGAGAAGAAAATTTGAAAATTTTGTTTAAGTATAGGGTCGTCAAAAAGTTATTGAGGATCGGATCACCGATCGGATACGTTAAAGGTTTGAGAATCCGTCGTTGCGGCTGCTTAGTCAACTAGCCCTCCGACGTCGTAGCAACTAGTGCTTCCAACCTCCGATAGACTTATGGCTACAGAAGACTTAAGAATATTGTTGGTCATCGTTGCGAAAATCTAGGTGACTAACAGGTTATGTTATTGCCAATCAAACACGGGATAATAGACCATTGCAAGCCAATACAATGGAAGAACTTAGAAATTTTGACCGCCGAAATGCCCGATGGGTAGTAGTTGACTTCACCAATCAGAAGTCTAGACGTTTGCCCACATAAACCGAAGTAAGAACACTTTCTGCTATTGTAGATGCCTAAGGAACTATCCACTCAATGGATAGTGGTTCTGGTCACTGACGCAGTGGAAAGGATTTGTTGTTTGAATTGTTGATGCGACGGGGATGACTAGTGGATCTAATCGCCGGAAATCAGTTGATGGGACCACCGAAGAGTTGTATGGTCTGCAAAACCCACAATTCCTTTGTTTCCCATGGTTGCAGCTACCTAAAGAACTGTCCACCCGAAGAATTGTGGTTTCGATTGCCGATGCGGTAAAGGTTAGCGGTTTCGATCGCCAATACATTGCCATTGCCGATAGCGATTCGGGAGCCTAGACAACCAAAGATCCGATGCAGCCGAAAATTATTGTTGTTAGGGCCGCCAATGAGCACCAAAGAAATTTGTTTCTTGGGTCACCGAAGTGTCAGAGTTGTAGATGGGATGAGGCTTGATTTGATGAAGGAAAGTTTTGGGGTTTCAAGTAGGATTTTCAAATATTTTAGGGGTTTTTCAGTGAAATTATCAGTAGTCTTTCAGCAACTTCAGGGCTAGAAAGGGAAGAGAATCCTAGGTGGCTGAAGTTAGTATTCCAGACCAAAATACAATTGTGTGTTTTTCCTAAAATTGGTGAAAATCTTCATTTTATAAGTGGTGTGGTTTTCACACCCAAGGTCAGAATGAAGCATGTGGATAGGCGTTGGAAAGCTTACCCAGTAGGGAACAAGGGAAAGTCACCAAAATCTGAGTATGGAGCAGAAACGTACTAATGGAAGTCGCTCCTATCAAAGGGACAAATCTAGGAAATTGCATGCCTAGAGGTAGCTGGACTATGAAGACAAACCAGCTATTGTATGGAAGAGGAGTTCCATGCAAAGATGAGGGATTTGAAAGGGAAAATTCCTTAACCCCTATCTTTCTAACTATATTATATTTTATAAATTTTATGCATGAAATGCATGAGGATATGCTTTGCATACATAGGATATTGAGGATTATACATCTACAATGAACCACTAATGATAGTTATTGCATTGGTGTTGGCATTAGTGGAAATACCAATGAAAACATGGGCCTGGATGAATATGTTGCTGATGCTGAAAAATGTGACTAGCAACCCTCTGGAGGAAGGGATAAGGCAACCAGTCCATAATAAAAAGTTGGTGAGAAAATTCTGCAATCCTCTCCAAGATACGGACTAAACTGGTAATGTCGAAGGTGTAAGTAGGATCCATGCAAGTAATGGTTTAATTATGACAAATTCCAAGGAGTGGTAAAGGTAAGAGACCTCATACAATGTGGATATTTGAATGTTATACTAAATTCATATAGAAAGGTGTCATGCCTGTATATATTGATTGAGCTTAGTAGCCCAAGAAAAGTAAGTACTGATGATCTTGATTATAGCAATGCATCCTATATGAAGTAGTCATGGTTAGGCCATGCATGGTATGTTGAATGCATAGTATTCCTGAATCAATGCAAGGTAGCATTGAGTGGATATGCATTAAAAATATTTTATGAATCTTGTAGTCATGCATTGAATGGATGCATATGAAGGGTGTGAGTGACTGATTGCATAAGTATAGGTGCAAATGTTGTGATGCATTGCATGAATGCATTAAGATGAGTGCATGTGATATTATGAATAACTAATGGTTGAAATGATGAATTAATGACAATTCTAGAACCATTTCAAAGGCTGTTATGAATGCAGGATAATAAGTGCATGAAGAGGGTAGTCAGGATAATTGGCTACCTAAAATGCTCTATGGAAGGGCAAGGTGGTATAAATGATACGCTTGTGGAGTAAGGAGTATCTAAACAATTCATTTAAATTGCATAAATGGTGTGACTATACCTTGCAATTTTAGTATGATCATGATTGCATGAATTAGATGAGTTTTGGTAATATTGATGTGATTAACAACTGGAAGTTTCTGAATTCTATAATTCTGAAAATACTTCAGTGATTATTGCAGCAATGAAAAATTTATATGCACCAAGACTTACCAAGTGTTTGGCTGATTGAGGTTCAGGTTCGGGTAGATTGTTTGGGGCATGGAAATGAAGGTAAGACCATGACAAAGATCGAAATCTACCATGTGAAAGAGCCAAACCTTATGAGAAGAGTCTCATGGCTGTGAAAATAGTTGGTATGCATAATGGGTTATTAAATTTGAATTGTGAATTTCGGATTTAAGAAATTGTTGACAACTACTAATCACTATTGGCTTGCATAAGATTGTGTCAGGAGGACGCATTGTAAGTGGATATTCATATTATGCTAGAAGCATAAAATGATAATGGGCATAGTGGTGCTACTTACAAGAGACCCACAATTGAGGATCACCTCATTGCCAGGGAAACTAATTTCTGTAGTAGATAGAATTGCAAATTCCTATTGATTTTGATTACTAATGTCATTGCTTGGCTATGGAACAATCAATTTGAATTGTATTGTCAGGTAATGATTGACTGTTTGGATATTTGATGAATGTGCCAGGGGTACACAATGTAGAAAGATCATGTGCGATGGCCTGCAGGAGCCAAAATTCATGGGAAGGTTTTCCCTTATCTTGGAAATGGGTTTCGGGTGAAACTCCATTGGACATTTTGGAAATGTCTCATCTGCACTACATGTTTGGTAAGCAACATGAGTGAGATGATATATATTATGTCAGTAAGACATGTGTGGATATGAAAGGTAAAAAGGAGTTTGGATGGATAACCAAGGGACTGTCAACTCAGAGAAGGGAGCCCCATTCCTCCTTAACGAAGGAATATTGCATCGGCAAATGGATAAGTGTTTTGTGACCCTTGCTAAGAATATGCATGTCAAATTATTAAAATTCCATATGTAGAACATGTTTTGATTTTATTTCCATGATGACCGATTGCTAGAGTATGAATAAGGCCTACATGGCACACACCGGGAAGGGGTGCACACTTTTCCGATGTCAAGTCATGAAAGGGTTTTCAATATTGACTACACCCTAGGGAGTGGATGCACTCCTGGTGTCTCAATACTTGATAGTGAATGATATGAAATATGATTACAATTTTAGAGCAATAATGCTGATGAGTTTGCTTATATTGCTTGTGTTGACAGGCTAAATAGATGCAGTTGGGTGTTGGACCCTAAAGAGAAAAGGCAAACGGTTGTTGTGAGGGGTTGCAGAGTAAGGGTTATTGTTGATATCAGTGTGCATTATTGTTGGTATAAGTGTATGTTGATATAAGTGTACGTATTATTGTTGAAATAAGTGTATGTTGGGTTGTTATATGCCTGGGGATCCATAGTAGATCCTGGACCTGGAAATGGTCGCGGTAAAGTTCCAAGCCCAGTCGACATGAGGGTGTACTGGCTGAACATTAATTATTTGATGTTGTGGAGCAGCCTGCATGCTGACCTAACATCCGAGTCCATAGGCGATCCCAAGGCTTGCAAAGCGAAGCAGGATCCTATGGACCAACAAGGAAACACACAATACAGATAAGTGTTGGGTTATTTTGCAATTCTTGCTTATGAATATGCATGTGTATATCATTTTGTTATGATGTTTTAAGCTCTTGCTTAAGAGATAAAAACTGATGAGAATAAACTAAACATGTGAATTTATTCAATGTTTGAATATAGGTATCATTGGAAGTGAGGACTATGAAAGCATCCTAGGGGTGCATGTGGACATGTGACTGTCCCGGAGAGCTCAGAATGAGTGGTAATGAAAAAGGTTCTAGTGAAACTGTGAAGTTCCTAGCAGCTGAGGAAAACCATGTGTGGAGGCTCCATGGTTTAGAGGTATGGAATAGACAGGAGACACTAAGTGTCATGACCAAGAGGGATTGGTCTAGCATTCACGATGAAGTGAAAGAGGCCGAGAGCATGAAAATACACAACGGTGGTGTGGGTTCCAGGATGGAACAAAACAAAGAGGGGAAAAACTCTTACTGCTCTCTCTCGCCTTTTAATTATATACATATTTATGCATTGTGAAAACAAAAGATTGTTAAATGCATGTATGACTGAAAATGGAATGTGTGTATCTGCTTAAAGTAAATTGTGAATGCTGGAATGGTTAAATCCCTGCCCAAGAATGAACATGAATGAGCTCATGTGCCTATTGGGAAGGCATGAAAAATATGAAATTCTCCTTGATAAGACTTGGACTGTCATGCCAATTGGGCAGTTAACTGACTAATTTTAATGTCTATATTATGCTTGGTCTGACAGAATTTCAATGGTGCATTTCATAGGTGAGAAAAGTGAAACCCAATGGTGCACATTGATCATGGCAGCAGATCAAAAGTTGTTGGACTTGGCTGGAAGTCTCCTTCAAATGATTTCCAGGACCCAAGAGAATCTTGGAGAGATGCTCAAGATACAGAAAAGGAAGAATGAAATGAACCACCAGATTTTGCAAGATTCTATTGGTTTGCAAAGGGAGGTGAAAAGCCTTCTTGGAGCAATCAGCAAAGGAAAGGAAGATGGATCAGTGATGGGACATTCGTCCAAGAGACCCATTAATAAATGGTCCAGGAATGAAGACTAAAAGGAAATTGAGCACGTAAAGATGAAGCATCCAGTGAAATGTTGGGGATGTGGAGGACATCATTTACGCCGGGACTTCCCAATGAGGGAACATAAAGAGGGAAATAGCCACAAAGTTCCTAGAATTCGGGATAAGCTGAAAGCTGAGAACTAGCAGGAGAAGTTCATGGAAGCCGAGGGGTTTGGTCCTAAACGTTCAAAGTAAATAGTTGAACGTGCGACAAATCTGCAAAATTTTGAAATTTTGATGTGCAATTTGTATATGTATTCCTATGTATTGGAACAGTGAGGACGGTGTTGTTCCCAGGTGGAGGGGAATGTAACACCCCAGTTTTGACCCCATTTGCATTAAAGGTACATGATGTATATAATGTAATTAATTGTGGTGAGGAGCTAAAGGCAAAATCCCCACCATCGATTTGGTTGTGTATGTTTCAGTAATAGGGATAGTTGCCGATGGTATATCATGCTATCCGGCACATTATAGATTTGGAATCATGTAAATACACACATCAATTTAGTTAAACCTACATCCAGCTACGACGGTGCAACGTTGAATGAAAAGGGCATTATTCCAAAGGATAAGGGGGGGGGAGATGATGAACCTTGAGTCATGGGGGAAAAAGCTACATGTCATCACCCTGTCTGTTTTGCTCACCTTCCCTTGTCTCATCCAACCACCTTTTTAATGTTCTGCTAAGTTGTTGAGGCATTCATTGCTGGAAGTGGAGGGTGGCAGGATTGTTAGTCTTTGCCACATGCTCACTCCACCAGTTCTCTCTCCACCTTCATGTGGGTAAGGGAACCATCACTACGCACTCTCTTGGGGGATTTTGGGGGTTCACTCTCACGCAGGGATGTGCAGGGGGGCGGTTCATCTTCCTCACACAGAGCCAACTTAAGAAGGGGTGTGATTCCTTGTTTAGGGGTTCGTTTTCCCTCTCTCACGTTGTTTGGTTGGTCTGTGGTGGTGTTCCTTCCATTCACGTAGAGAACCAGTTTTCCTTTGGCATTATTGAGCTGTGTATTGTTTTCCATCCTTCGTGGTGGATCGTGAGCTGTAGACCGTTGTGTTTTCCTTCCATGTTTTTCCTGGGCTGTGTCTTTTTCCCTTGCGCATAGGTTGAGAGTTTCTTCTTTCCCCTTCTCTTTCGGTGTAAGTTCTCCAACGATTGCATTGAGGCATTGTGTGTTGTGGGCTCTTGGATGTTGGACGACTTCTGATTTCCACATCCATTGGACGAGTTCTCCCTTATCTATGTTGGGGGTTTTCCTTCTTCCCCAACTACAAATTGTGTAAGAAGACATCTTTTGGGGATTGTTGATGAGTTGTTTTGGCCACGATAGGGCCAAGAACACTCTAGAGTGTGGTTGGACCTGAACGGTGTTTCATCTTTTGTTTGGGATTGTCACCCGGTTGGATTTTCCTTCTTCACAGAGCTGTGAATGGGTTGTTTTGCTACAGTATGTAGTGGTTGGTCTTCGGATTGTTGAGAGTGTGATTAGAGGCTGGGTATGCTTGAGAAAATTGGTGTTTGAGGCCACCAACTTAGCATTTATCCTTTCCTAGCTCCTTGACGACCTGGTAAACCCTACTGTGTGGGTTTGGCTGATTTGTGTACCATGGCTATGTGTAAGCCTGCATTAACCCTTATTCCTTAAGGAATCATGCCTAGCTTGTGGGTGGCAATGTTGCTGAGAGATTGATGAGCACGCTGGCCTATGGTTGGGTGGAACGTTTCAGCGATGTAGCTGGTTGTGGGGTGAGTTCTTCATTAAAATATAAGTACTCCTTACTATTTCATCTCTGCAATTATATCTATTGTTTCATGAGAAATGATGAACATGTTGAATGCTGGAATGTATATGTTTGCTTCCGCTGAATGTTGAGGAACTATGCATCCTTGTATGATGGATTATGCATCTTGGTATGTATTATGTTTAAGCTTTTTAATATCAGCATTTGTCCCTGTTCATGTTCATGGGGCTGTTTTCCCATTTGTTTGGTGTTAGTAGCATCCTCTTTGTCGGTCGAAGGGTCGGGTACGTTACATCATATCGGTTAGAATAGTGACATTATATTATCATTAGGGACAACCCTCTCTAGTGAATTCATGGACTAAACATTATCTATATTGACGTTTTTCACATTTATGGTTTTTCTCATTAGCATGCAATGCAATTTTTGCATTATAAACTAAGTTTTGGAAAAATGTGACGAATGAGGTTGTGGAAATATTGACCATATAATCCTTGAAAAAACACACCATTGTTGCTCAGTTTGGTTTTTATGCCCCTGGTTGAAATTTTTCCAAGTATCCCTGAATTACATTGGTAAGCAAGTTGAAACTCACCATAACTAGATAACCAAAGATCAGATGGATAGACCGTCAGTTCCATTGGAATATTGACATCGGATAACCCTTAGGGACATTCCTATTCAATGTCTTCATAGACTGGATGTTGCATTTATTGACAGTTTTCACAACTAGGGTTTTGCTCATTAGCATGCAATGCAATTTTTGCATTATAAGCTAAGATTTTTTAAAATGTGATGATTTGTTAGTTTTTAGTAGCTTGAAGGTACTTCTGTAACATGTGCCTAGGTGTAGGGGTCCAAGCACATGTATCTCACTCAAGTGACATAGAATAATTTATAATATGATTTTTGTAAGGTGACTTTATAAAGTTAAAGTGTACTTTTTATTTATTTTAGGGAAAAGTGACTTTTCAAGAGAAAAGTGTTTTTTATATAGTTCATGACTTAAGTGATTTAAGTGAACCTGAAATTAAAAAAGAACCATTGATCTTGTGGGTCAAGATTCGATCTTGGCCATACAATATGAAGAGTCAAGGAGGTTACCCTAAATGAATAATAAAAAGAGTTTGACTAAGACTCATTGGATACATATTCCAAGAGTGATTTTTGGAGAGAAGTGTGAGACGCATGTTTTCAAGAGAGGAAGAGGAGTTGAGATGAGAGGGAGATTTAAAGAAAATACAAGATGGAGGGCACAATATTTAAGGAAAATGGCACACTTTCCAACAAGGGTACTTAGCACACATCCCAAGGAATAACGAGTGGGTCAGATATCCAAGGCATGCATAATAGTGAATGATGTTAGTACTACTAGAGGGGTGTAACACTTCCCAAGGACCAGGAGGCATGGTTCTCAAGACAAAATGGAAGCATTAAAGAGGTCGTAGAGTAGGAGAGGCAAATAGTCTGCACATAGTCCAAGCAATATTTTGTATCCATTTCATACATCAGTTTCTAGCACTGAAAATGATGCAAGTTGGCACTTATTTAAAGTGAAGTGACTATTGTTGTGTTTTTACTTATAGTGCATAGAAATCAAGGAGATTCCTATAGTATTCACTATGGGTATTTGGATTAGAAATTTTGGTGAATGTGTTGACTCAGGTTTATCATTTTTTTATGCATTTAATTATGCAAGTATAAATGTTGTAAATCTGTGAGATTTCTCCTTTAAAGCTCAATAAAATTTCTCTTGATTGGTTTTCTCGAAAGGTGGTTTCTCCAGGGTCTTGGACCAAAATTCCTGTGTCTAAATGAATATTACATTATGTTTTCATGTGTTTATTTATACTATTAAAGTGCACTTAATAGTGTATATCAATGTACAGTTAGGTGAAGAAGTATGAATGTGAAATGTGGTTGTTTATTTTTCTGTAGAAGACTAATATCAGAGTTGTGTTAAGTGTTTTGGACAAAGTTAAGTCTAATTTTTAACATGATATTAAATAGAGGTTCTAAATTTGATGGTAGGAATTTTTAGTACAGCTGTGTATGCATGAGTAGTGTGTGTCGATTTTGGCACGGGTTCTGCAAGATATTTGCGGGGGTTTTTCTTGGGAAGAAAGGAAAAGTCCAGTTGTTTAAACTATTTAACAAAAGTAATACAAGAGATTTGTTAATGTTCAATCAAACTATTGGATGAAAGTATAGCAAGAGAGATGGAAGTAGTTTATCAGTGAGAATGCATCTGATTGAAGTGATTTTGTTGGGTAATCAGAGGGATATAATGTACACAGTGCATGGGAATCCTATGTATGGGCTATGTGGGTGGATATCATATTTTGTATTAGTTTTAGAGACATAGGGAGAGCGTGAGGGTTTGGAGATTGAGATGGTACCAATTTTTCAATCCTCGATTTAGGGTAGTGGGTGAGAGGAAACTTCTTCTACTACTGGAAGGAGGCTCAACTTGTATGATATGAAATTGATGGATGATCAAGAGAGAGATGATATTTCTCAGTGTGTGAGTAGATGGCACAAATATTCGGTACAAAGTCCAAGAGAGGTAGCAGGACGATCTCATGGGTCAATGGGAGCTACTACAAGTACATGATAATTGATAGGTCTAAAGGGTGATCTTGGTGGAGGTTCCAAAAGTACCTGCCTCACTAGGAGGGAGCGTTAGTTTTTGGTAGATCATAGGTAATTCTATACCATGTTATTAGGTGTAGGGGTCCAAGCACATGTATCTCACTTAAGTGACACAAAGTACTTTATGATATGTTTTTGGAAAGTGACTTCATGATAGTGACTTTATAAAGTTAAAGTGAGTTGTATTTTATAAAGTTAAAGTGTACTTTTTATTTATTTTAGCTAAAAGTGTTTTTCTATAGTTCATGACTTAAGTTATTTAAGTGAACTTGATGTTAAAGAAAAACCGTTCAATCTTATGGGACAAGATTTGATTTTGGCCATAGAAGATGAAGAATCAAGCAAGTTACCCTAAATTAATAATAAAGAGATTCAGTGAGACTCATTGGATACATATTCCAAGAGTGAGTTTTGGAGAGAAGTTTAAGAGACACAGTTTTCAAGAGAAGAAGAGGAGTTGAACTAAGAGAGGGAGAGTGAAAGAGCATCCAAGAGGGAGGGCATGAGATTCAAGGAGAAGGGCACACTTTCTAGCAATGGGCATAACACATATGAAGGAAGTAACAATGGGAACGCTCTCCAAGGCATGTATAGAAATGAATGTTATTAGTACAACACAGAAGGTGTGCATTTCTCTAGGATAGAGGGGTGGCACACTTCCCAAGTAGTGGGAGGCACATTTCCAAAGACAAAGTGGCGGTATTAAAGAGGCCTTACAATAAGAGAGATAAAGTGTTTCCTTGTAGTCAAAGGCAGATTCATGTGGCCATTTCGTACAACAATTTCCATCATTAAAAACAATGCAAGTTGGCATATATTTCAAGAGAGATGGATGTTGTTGTTTTTATACTTACAATGCACAAAAATCAAGGAGATTCATGTAGAAATAACTGCGAGTATTTGGATTAGAAAAATGAGGTGAATTTCTTGACTCGTATTTTTTATTGTGCATTTAATGTTGTAAGTACATCTGTTGTAAACCTTTGAGATTTCTCCTTTAAATCTCAATAAAAATTATCTTAAGTGGTTTTCCCCTTAGGGTTTTTTTTAGGGTCTTAGAACAAAATTCCTGTCTAAATGAATATTACAGTTTATTGTTGTGTGTTTATTGGTGATGTTAAAGTGTACTTAATACTGTATATCATGTTACAATTAGATGAATAAGTATGAATGTGAAATGTGGTTGTTTCTTTTCTTGTAGAATACTAATATCAGAGTTGTATTAAGTGTTTTGTATAGATTTAAGTCTAAGTTTCAACACAAAAAAGGTTATCATAATATTGGACATATCATCCTTGACCAAACACACCTACAAGATGTAACACAACTCAATTCAGTTGCTTGATTTTTTTTTATGCCCCTGGCTTAAATTTGTTAGGTGTCCATGAATGGAATTAGGAAGAGAGTTGAAACACGCCATAAATGGATAATCGAGGCTCGAATGGACAAATAAGTAGTTCCATTGGAATAATTACATTGGAATACCACTAGGGACACCCCTCTTTAATGAATTCATATAATGAGTTGTTTATATCGACAATTTTCGCAGCTAAGGTTTTTCTCTTTAGCATGTCATGCAATTTTTGCATTATAATCTAAATTTTTGAAAAATGTGATGAAATAGGTTGTGGGAATCCTGACCATATCACCCTTTAACAAACACACCTATAGGAGGTAATGAAAATCAATTTCATCACAATTTCATCACTCAGTTTGGTTTTTATGCCCCTAGTTGAAATTTTCCAAGTGTCCCTGAATGGCATTGGGAAGTGAGTTGAAACTCACTATAAATATATAACCAAGGATTAGATGGAAAAACTATTAGTGCCACCGGAATAATGCCATTGGATTACCAACACGGACACCCCTCTTCAGTGACTTCATAGACTAAATGTTGTCTATATCAACGATTTTCACAACTAGGGTTTTGCTCATTAGTATCCAATGCAATTTTTGCATTATATGATAATATTTTTTTAAATGTGATGAACAAGGTTGTGGGATTACTATCTATCTCACCCTTGATCAAACACACTTATAGGAGGTAGAAGAACTCAATTATGTTTCTCATTTTGGTTTTTATGCCCCCAGTTGAAATTTGACATGTCCTATAATGGAGTTGGGAGGTGCGTTGAAACTCACCATAACTGGATACATGGGGATCAGATGGACAAAACATCAGTTATGTGGGAATAATGACATCATATTACCCCCAGGAACACCCTTCATTAGTGACTTCATCGAATGAATGTTTTCTATATTGACAGTTTTTTCAACTAGGGTTTTTTCTCATTAACATGCAATGCAATTTTTGCATTGTAAGCTAAGCTTTTTAAAAATGTGATGAACAAGGTTTTGGGAATCCTTTCCATATCACCTATGACCAATGACACATACATAAGGTAATGGAACTCAATTTTCTTTCTCAATTTAGTTTTTATGTCATCGGTTGAAATTTTCCAATTGTCCCTGAATGACATTGGGAAGCAAGTTGAAACTCGCCATAACTAGATAACCAAATCTAGGATGGAAAAACCATTCATTTCATTGGAATCGTGACATCATATTATCACCAAGGACACCTCTCTTTAGTGAATTCATAGAACAAATGTTGTTTATATTGACATATTTCGTAAGTAGGGTTTTGCTCATTATCATACAATGAAATTCTTAAATTATATGCTAAGATCTGGAAAATTGTGCCAAATGAGGTTCTGGGCATTGTGGTTATTTGAAATTTTAAAAAACACAACTTGAGGAGGAAATGACATTCAATTTCATTGCTCTATTTGATTTTTATGCCCCATGTTGAAACTTGCCAAGTGTCCTTGAATGGCATTGGAAAGTGAGATGAAACTTTCCATATATGGGTAACCATGGCTCAAATGGACAAATGATAAGTTTTGTTGGAATCATGAGAGTATATTATCTCTAGGGAAACCCCTCTCTAGTGACTCCATGGACTAATCATTGTTTATATTGATGGTTTTCACAACTAGGGTTTTTATCATTAGCATGCAATGCAATTTTTTCATTTGATACTAAGATTTGTAAGATTCTATTGAGTGAGGGAGTGGAAACTGTGACCATCTCTATCTTGACAAAATACACCTACTAGTGTAACAACACTCAATTCCATTTCTATCACTAGTCACTCAATTTCATTGTTGCCACTAGTCACTTAGTTGGTATCATGACAAGGTTGGATATAATATCTATTGGAGTGCTCTTGGTTTCTAGCACATGGATAAAATTTTGGCACTATTATTCATCATTATTTGTGGAATGATCTACTTGTTTCTCTATATTTTCATGTGTGAATGCATGTTCTTGGATTGAAGAAGGGTATTCACCTTTATCATGGAATTGATTAGCTATTTTGGGAACCTTACACTTTGTTTTGATGCTTCTACATTGAATGACATTATTTTTTGCTCATGGGTCTCTCTTCCATTACATCAATTGATAAGATAAGATTGGAGTGTGTGTTGGTTGAAATGTGGGCATTTCTTAGTGTGAGGAATTCATTGCAGATGTATTTAGGACTTGACCATTAATGGGGTCAAAATGAGGAAATACCCACTCTTGGACATTGATTATGACTAATGCTCATGCCATATTTTGACGAGCACCCACTTATTTTAGGTATCTTATACACAATTCATGCCACTATTGGTGGATTGTTCTTTTTGGAGGGTGTCTATTGCACATGTTTATGGGATGATCAACTTTGGAGATGTTCTACATGGATTTGACATAAGTTGTTTGGTATTGGCAGATATTTAGGTGTTCAAACCATAAATATAAGTTTCATTGGTTGTTTAGGACTAGGGTAGGCACATATACTAGCTTACCCATTGGGGTATACTCCTTTTGTTGGTTAACATCAAAAGAAGCCCCACCAATATGGAGGTTGACATCTATGTAAGAGGTAAATTTGGGCCAAATGTTTCTCCTTGTCCCATCATGCAATGAAAATTAGCTCCCACTCTATATCTTTACATTTCATGAGAGCACAATTCCCTAAAACCTCTTAGGGTCCTAGTGAATCTTGTTGATGTTATCCCTTTATTGTGTCTTGCAGTACATAGATATGTGAACAATGTCCTAGGTTTTCTTGTGTTTCCCATCTCAACTAATGTTTTTCTCCCTATCTTTTATGGTAGCTAGGGTTTAAATGATTGTTGTTTGTTGTTTTCTTCATAATGTATACTTGGGAGTGTGTCCCCCTTGTATACTCCATCAATATCCTTTGGGGAATTGTCTTAATTATTGTCTTTGTATTATATTGTGGAGACAACATTTGCATCCCTCTTTTTCTATACAAATAAATCTATAATATTATTGTAATAACATAATCCAAAGGTATATAAATATACTATTAGGTTATCAAGTGTATATACTTTAAAGTTATATAAATAGACTATTGGGTTATCAAGTGTGCCCCTGGTATAAATCTCCTATTTTTTTGGTTCCCGTGAAAGGGTGGTACTTGATGAATGTGTGGTGATTTTAGAGTACTCAACAATATCACACTTGGAAAGCTACTTCAAAAGGGGAGCAGTAGGGCTTGTTTGAATCGCTAGGAATGGAAAGTGGAATTAATAATAAACCAATCACATTTATGAGGATAATGAAAGAGGTTCTAAAACATTTGTTCGATATTTGGAGCAATTTATCCATTAGGAGTATGGAAACATGGTAGAAAATTATTAGTGAGTGATTTGATAGGCTAGCGGTTATGGATTCGAGGGATGATGATGCTAAGTGGTTTTAGAATTGGATGAGTAGTGGTATGGAAAACCAACTTTTTTAAGCTTTCACTTGTGTAGTGATGACACACATCCATAGTGGTTTTATTTCAAGTTCATGCATTTTATGATAATGCTCGAGTTACTTCAGGATCCTGAATTCCAAACGACCATTGATCTTGCATATTGAGATACACACCTTGGCTTAGCAATGTGAAACTTTGACAAAAAGATAAAGAAAAGAATGAAGGAGACATAAACACTATGGCTAGATTGATTCCCTTGGAAATGGAATTACCTTCTCAATATTAAGCAGCAGTATTTATAAGACTATATAAAAGGAAAACCATAGGTAATTACCATGGGCCACACAATACTATGGGTTACTAATTCTACTTAATGTGACCAACTCAACTACTCAACTAACTAACTAATTAATGCGCTATTGATAGTGGTCTGTTGAGATTACAATTCTTAACACACATCCTTAATCTCAAGTAGGATAATACTTTGCACACTATCAATGCAAAAAGATTCTTGTTGGTCTATGTCTCATCTAGGTTTGCATTTTACTCAAAAATCTTCAACTTCACTTTTTTCCTTGAAGTGTACTTGTCCTTATTCTTCTTTTCCTTTTGGATCTTGATGCTAAGTAGTTGTTCTTCAGAGTCTTCTTCAACTTCTGGAACATAGTGCAAGTCTTCTCCTTCTGTTTCAACATCATTTTTCTGGTTGTCATCTTTATCTGGAAACTGAAATTTTTGTCATAAAAAATATGAATATATTTAATATGTTCTTCGAGAGAATTCACATCTTGGTGTTTCTCATCAATGGAAAATACTTCATCATCCGCATTTAGTTCTTCATTTGCATGTACCCATCGTGCATCCTTCATTGCTTCTTCAAAAATTGTGGGATGAGAAGAAAACAAAGCATACTGTAGATGCTCATTACTAATAGGAGTATGCTCATAGATATGGGCCCAAACTTCTGGTTTCTGGTTTTGGGGTGGACTATTTTTTGTTGTTTCTTTTGTGCTTCTATCAACTGGTTGTTGATCATTCTAAGAAATTGTTGCAGCTTCTATGTTGCTATCAACTGTCTCTTGCTCAGAGAGACTATCACTCACATCACTGAGTACTACTACATTGACATGTTTGTTTTCACTGTAAAACATCACTGGATCAACATTGGCTACCGTATAAGCATAAAAAAGTCTTATTTTATGCCTTTCATTTCATTGTGGGATTCCTCGTGCTTCGCTTGACTTGTAAAGTCATCTTCTTCTACAACAAGCTCTTCACTAAATACTTCTTTCAGTATAGTCCATTCTCTTTTTGGAGTATCATCTTCTACAGTAGGATGAAATAGTGAGTAATCTATACTGTCTTGTATGACACATAAGGCAACAAATTTCCTTCTTTCTTTTTGGAACTCCGTCAAAGATTTAAATGAATCTGGATCTCTAAGATCTTGTTCAACTATGAAAAGCCACATATCTTGTAATTTCAACAAATTACTTACTTTGACTTCCTATACATCATACTCATCTCCATTAAAGGTCTGCCATAAACCTTCTGGTGTTAAGATATTTCTTACCTCTTCAAATTCTTCTGGTAGTGCTTCTGGTAGCACCATCTTCAAGAATCAATCTTCTTGTCTAGATTACAACCTCCAATAATATTGGATCTATTATTTCCACTGCGTGAAAAGGATTACCCAAGAAAGAGAAAAATAAATAAAAAAATACACCCGATATCCTCGATGCTTCAATGGAAACCTCCTTCTGTGTGTGCTTTCCACTATGTGAAAAGGCTTACCTAGACACAAATCATGCTGTAAGCTCTGATACCATGATAAAGAAAACAATGAAGGAGATATAAACAATATGGGCAAATTGATTACCAGGGAAATGGAATTACCTTCTCAATATTAAGCAACAGTATTTATAAGACTATATAACAGCAAAACCATAGGTAAATACCATGGGTCACACAATACTATGGGTTAATAATTCTACTTAATGTGACCAACTCAATTACTCAACTAACTAACTAATTAATGCACTATTCATAGTGGTCCCGTTGAGATTACAATTGTTAACATATCTTTTTTGGATTCAAGCGATGATGATGGTAAGTGGTTTTAGGCTTGGATGAGTAGTGGTATGGAAAACCAACCTTTTTAAGCTTGCACTCATGTAGTGATGACACACATCCATAGTGGTTTTATTTCAATTTTATGCATTTAAATATAACGCTTGAGTGCCTTATGGATCCTAAATGTGAAACGAACGTTGATCTCGCATATTGAGATACACACCTTAGCTTAGCATTGTGCAACTTTGACAAAAGTGTGTCATTGCCTTTCATTTCATCACATCACGTCATCAATTGTAAGCTCCCCTCAACGCTGGTTAAATAACTTGACGATGGATTAGATATGCCTACTTTATATGGTAGACTAATATCTCTTAGAACCGCTTTCAATTCAACTAATTGATGTCCATCTACTCCCATTTCTAGATTAAATTGGCAATAACATATAGATCAAACTAGTAATAACCATATTAATATGTTTGAAATAAGTGGAGAGGTATATATTTGACATATTGATAATGTTT